>JAQGDG010000595.1:0-102836 GCA_029844215.1 Przewalskia tangutica | reverse complement strand
TGTTGGGTCGTCGAGCATGCTCGCGACAAAGCTGGGACAAAAAGTGGGTATCGTGAAGGCAGCTTAGTCCTCGGGAAAGTGTCTCACTGTGCCGCTGTCTAGTAGTAGTCTTGATTATCTGGTGGCCACAGGCACCACATCTATAGGCATCAGGAGGGCTACATGTGGACATTTAGGGGATTGGTTTCCATTCTTCCTATTCCGGACGCGCTCAGAGTCAGGGCCGCATGGACGAGTTTCGAACTCTCCGGACGATTCCTCTTCCTTTACTCGGGGCTTATGCCTCCGCGCATAGGCAACTCCCGGGCCCGTAAGGGCAAGGTGTGCAGAGAAGATACTTAGCAGAGTAGGCTGGCTAGCCTCTACAGAGACCACAAGACTGAGCCTCCACCGCTGCATGCCAAAGCGTATTATGACGGTTACGGAAGCTGAGTACGGCCCAATTAACGGCCGTGGTCAGGCTGCATGAGGATAAGCCGGACGCGCAGCAGCCTGGGGCCGCAGCACCCGTAGTTCACCCCGAGCGCATGGGGCCTGAGATTACGGATTTTCTCGAGGTAACCCGCCAGAGTTTTGGGCTGTGGTCGAGGCTCGGCGATGATTCGCGGCGAGTTCATCCGCAGCTGCAAATGATCATGAGAGTGATCAAGGCATCGGAGACCGAGCGCTGGTCTCGAGTTCGCACGGCCGCGTGATACCGCAATGACCGGTTTGATTCGCGAGTCGCCCCGGAGAGTACGACTTCCAGCCTTTGCTGGACGAAGGTTCTCGAGGCCTTTCAGCACATTTCGCTTCCACAGACGGCAAAAAGAGGTTTCGGGCCGGTTATTTTGGTGTTGCGCGCGTAATCCGCGCGACGTGTCTGGAGTACAATGGAGTTCGACTCATCGGTCTTGCAGACGCCCCCGCATTAGTAGCTAGTACTGAGGATCGAGTGCACCGATATGTTACAGTGCTCGGCACGATTACCTAGCAGAGTTGTTCGCAGGTAGCCTCTTTTCAAACGCGGCACGGACATCGCCTCGCGATGCGTGCTTATGCACTCGAGGCGAGGAGCGAGAATCACTGAATGACCAAAGTCGCAGGTGCGGCCGAATCGCAGTGGTCCTTTGGTGATTTTCGAGGCGCATCGCCCACACAGTAACTAGTTATGTGCTTCTCCGCCAAGATACAGCGGTCCTCTACAATCTTCGAGCGCCCGGTATTTTCGCGAGCAGTCGGCTCCGCGGTTCGGGACGAGAGCAGCGCGCAATCCACCGGCCACCCATATTCGGCCGACCGCGTAGACTCCACGCCGTAACGCCGCTATCCGAGTTTGTTTTACCGATGACGCGACGCCAGGCCATTTTGGAAGAAATTGTCCACCGTGGGGTAATACGCTCGGGTAGATAGCTAGCCAGATTACGGATCAGGCTATGGGTTCTTCACCTTCCATAGTCGCAGTGCGAGATGCTCATACACCGCTACGACTTGCAGGTCGCGCGAAGTTCCCGCCACAATGCCCGAATCGCCTATTTTCGTGTATATCCTTAACCTCTAGAGTTTCTGGCTGTGATTGATGACGATGATGATGTGTTTAGTGTTATGTCTTGATACGTTGTAAGCTAAAACGTGATGTGAGAACTCCGCTGTATATGCGTAAGCCTGAGCTGAAATGATTTAACCTTAGAATATTACGCTAGACCTTAGACGTAGCGCCGTCTCAAAGTACTCGGGATTTTGCAAGTGATCCTCGCTTTGAGTGCATTTTTATGCCTAGAACGCTTTTGTGTGATAAAGTCCCGCAGCTGTAATTAAGTGGAAGCTTTGGCGACCAGATAGTAAGATTGTTCCGGACGGAGAACAAGAGCTTGACGCATGTCGGCGCCTGGTCGGCTACGCCGGGGCCAACCCGCGGCCGGTTCTGGGGTCAGCTCGCGGTCCCGCAACAGCGGTAGGTCACGCAGGGTGCTAGGGCCCATGATTAGATAACCATCGATGAAATGTGGATATGTTCGGACCGAGGCATGGATCGCGGAAGGCCGGAAATGGCCTTAAGGGAGATCGTTTAGTAAAGATGACCAAGCTCGAGGTGGTGACCAAAATTTTGGGAAAGCCGACGACCGGGCGGTACGTGATGCTAGAGGAGTTCAAGGTCCGAGAAGTACGACGAAAAGCGGGCTTATAACGTGATATTTCGCGCAGCTGTGCGGGCGCGTTGGCAACTTGTTGAAGGGTTAACTTATATCCTGCTTTCGTAAAGGTAATAAAGCGAACATTCGACGCATTTAATGTTTCGGGCGAGGAGAATGTTATACCCGTATTTGCAGTATATACGCGAGGCATGATACAATTCTGAGCCTTAGCAAGTATAGGTTCAATTTGTGCATAGCTACCAAAAGGAGTCGCTCGATTTCCAAACGCTTCATTAACTTTCGGCGAAAATTCCGCCATATGCCATTTATAATTTTATGATTTTTCCGAGAGATTTAAATATTTTGGACCAACGGGAGGGCGACATGTGGTCACCCTCATCGACGCGAGAAGCCGACTCCGAAGGCAAGCAAAGGCACGCTGCGCTTGGGTTAGTAGATATTTGTGCAAGTTTGCCGTGTAGATGGATAAGTGTCCACATGGTTGAAATCTAGCCCTACACTGCACCACACTTGTCTTCATCTCGCCATTGGTCGGCTTTCACTGACCTATAAATACCTCTAGTTGAAGACATTCTTCATCCAAAATTGAGCAATCTTTCTAAGTCTCAAACCCTCCTCTCCTCTTCAGGATCTCGTCCGCCTACACACCCCTCCCCTCTTGAAGCGCCCCCTGCCGTAAAACCTACCCCCTCCCCTTTGTAGAGAGCTCGCGGGTACACACCTCTAGCCTAGTTGTCTCGTATAAATACCCCTTGTCATGGGTATAGAAATACTCTCCTAGTATCATTGTTATGTCCAAATACCTCGCCCAAATACCTTGTAAGATTCTGCCAAGGTTACACTTATACAAGCCTGTAAAATACCATTATACTTCCCTCACTACAAAAACGAAACCCTAAGCTAAATCTTCACCCGTAGTTGAGCTATAAGGCAAGTTTGGTTAGAACTTAAGGGCTGGTCAGTCGGAATGTTGTAGCGCACTGAGCAGAGCTAAACCTTGCTCAGATCGACATATAAACTCGAATAATTTTGGGCTTATCGAGGTAAACACTCGACCTTCTATTGTAATCGAAATTACACGTCAGGAATATATAGTCGATGATACTATATATTAGTACGTAACATTATAATTGTGCAAGAATGTTCGACTTAAGCCCGACAATACTTACACGCGAATGCCTCGCGACTTAAGCCCGAATTTTAAGAAGGAATCAATCGTAATTACATAGATCAGACATGCGAGCCAGTGTAGTATTACACGCGAGTAGAATTGTACGGCCCGGTTAGACGTATAACCTCGTCGGTGTTGGCTTCAGCTACTCGACAGAGAGAGATTTACGCTGCATGGAGTGTGGAGGTGTCGCGAATTTTCTGTAGAATATTCTACATCGAGATCTAAAGATATTAATAGCGCCATGCCTCTATAGGTTGTGGAAAATACGCAGGAGCCGATCCGCTTCGACCGACATGAGCAGCATTTCGCCTGAGGTACTGAGCGCTTTTGCTATTAGTCGATACTGCCGCGAGGTATGTGAACCTCTTCCTATCCGTTTCCTCTAGCATGATATGTGTATAACTATGTAGTACAAGCAGACGCATACGTGTTAAATGTATTTGATCGTTTTTAAACATAAAGTGTTATAACGCTTTACGGGAAGTCGTTATAACAAAATGGCGTAAACGTAGAAATGTTTGTGGTTTTTAAAAGATAACTCGATTTGACTTATAACCGATCGGATGTAAAAGAACCTTGGAGTATTCTAAAAGATTAAGAAACCTTTTGTTAGAAGTGTACGATTGGTTTGAAAAAACATAAGAGTTATACCGCCTTTATGGTAAGGTTGTGTAACGCCAAGAGAGATAAAAGAGAACGGGCTTAACGGTTTAGAAGCTAAGAGACTTATTCTTAAAGGATAAGAGACTCGACTTAATACGGATGTTTATGAAAACCTCATTCATGGAGTACTGAGTACTTGGTTTTGGAAGGAATAATGTTTACCGATTTTCGAAATCAGAATCGTGTATCGACAAACCACCAGCTGCATTTAATAAAGGAAAATGTATTGAATAATTAAGTATTATTAAAACCAGTAGAACTCCATCCGCATGTAAGCTAAGATTTAGACAAAATGATATTACATTTTCAGATCATGGCCGCTATCAAGATCGATTATGAACAAGAATAACTCACTCATTTCTTATACGCATATGTTACTCAATCGCTTTAAAAGAGATTAAGACATCAACTACGAAACTTTTCAAAAAGAGACTCATGAATTAAAATTAGGCAAACCGGAACCTTAGGGAAAAGAAAGGCATCAGGTTGTCTTAAAATGGTTTAAAGCATGCTGGTTATACACTGCCTTTACGGAAGTCAAGTATAACGACTCCATGAAAACAAAAGAAAGCGTTTTATCATCGGGTTTTAACGCCGTAACTTGACTTTAAAAAAAGAAAGTATGGAAGTTGTTTTGGTTTACTTAAAAGATATAAGTCACTCTATTTTTATACTACGTGGTATCGGGTGACTTTTATAAAAGTGAATAAATCTCTTTAAAAGGAATTTAACGTGACGAGTACTTTAGGTTAAAAACCGAACTCAGTATAAACGGAAGTACTTCGAAGTCGTATAAACTTGCCTATGCTTGTTGTCGTGAAACTTGCCTACGCTTTGCGGATAGCCTTTGTTGTGCAAGAATCATGTTTCTATACTACCGCCTCTCACGGAGATCGGCTGACTTGTCGAGAACTTACTCGACGGACCCAGCTGACGGATAAATTCCACTGCACGCTCCTCGCTGATAATTTACTTTTGTTAATCGCTGGACATACCGACACCGACGCGAGCGCACGGCACGTACGCTCCACTTTGATTACCGCTTGTCTTATCGTTTCCTTCGACATACCGACACGCACGCGAGCGCATCGCATGCTTCCTCCATTTGGAATGTTGTCTTATTTGCTCCTTCGACATACCGACACGACGCGTAGCGCACGTATGCTTCCATTTGAATGCCGCTCTTATTGTTTCCTTTGACACGCCGACACGACGTAGCGCGCACGCATGCTTCCATTTGGAATGTTGTCTTATTTGTTCCTTTGACATACCGACACGATGCGTAGCGCACGTATGCTCCCATTTGGATTGCCGTCTTGCTATCATATCATGCATCGCCAAGAATGGCAAGGAAGGTACTCACGCAGATTGACGCGCGCGCATTTAGACCGGAATTGATATAATCGGCATGGCGCAGGTAATCAGAGTTTGTATCACACCCGCTCTCCTCCTTTTATAGACTATTATGATTTCATTTATGATTTTACGCTTTCACATACTTGGTACTGTAATCGACCTCCTTCTGGCCGAAGGAGCGTATAAAAGAGGCCGTGAGCTCTACCACGGAATGCACCGAACCGTGCTCTCCGCAGGCACGCCCCGGAGAAGATGGCCGCAGAGCATGCCTCGTGGATCGCAGCGAGCCCGGCATCATTTGTCGGGTCGCTCGAGCGCGCTCGCGACAAAGTGACAAAGTGCATCGTGAGCGCTTAGTCTCTGAAAGTGTCTACAAAGCCGGTCTAGTAGTTCGATTATCGTTGTCACATGCACTACATCTATAATCGTGAGGCTATAGACATTTAGATTGGTTTCCATTCTTCTCATTCCGAGATCGTGCCTTGTGAGCCGTGACTGAACCTCTCGACGATTCCTTCCTTTACCGCCATGCTCTCCGCAAGGCAACCCGCCTGTAAGCGGCAAGGCGTTAGGCAAGATACGAGAGTCGGCGCTTCTACAGAGACCACAAGACTCGAGCCTCCACCCTACAGTCGCCGGGCGTGTATTTAGACGGTTACGCGAGACGGCCCACCAACGGCCGTGGTCAGGCTGCACGGAGTGATAGCCGGAGCAGCCTCAAATTTCCAGAGGCACCCGTGAGTTCACCCCGAGCGCACAGCCGAGATTACTGATTTTCTCGGTGTAACCCGCTGCAGTTTTACGGGTCGAGGCTCGAGGATGATTCGCAGGAGTTCATCCGGCAGCTGCAGCGATCAGCGAGAGTGATCAAGGCATCGGAGACTCAGCCTGGTCCTAAGTTCGTGACGAGACCGAGTCATGGTCCTAATCGTAGTTCTCCATCATATATGTCTCCGCTTTATAGACTATTATGATTTCACGCATTATGATTTTGCGCTTCACATACTGTACTGGCTGTGATCGACTCTTCTGGGCCGCGCCACGCCGCAGTAGAGTACATCTACCGCCGATCCTCGCGCTAGATCTCATTTCTGGCTTTGGGAAGCTCCGCCTTCTGAGGCTTATCTGCTGCATGTTACCCGAGTCCGTAGGTTCTGCATATCTGTGGAAAATACGGCGGCCCTCGCCGCCAAGTTGTCAGATAAACTCTGTAGGTCCGTAGTACCGCACAAGTGGTTTTGTAAAGGATTAAACTGCTCGCTTTAAAAAGAGTTGTTTATATATATTTTATTGGAAGGTAACCGCTTGGTCAGCCTGCTTCATTATCTTGTCTCATGTTCATGGTTAAGTTTTATTTCACCGGTTTTCTCGATGTTGTATCACCAGGATGCCGGTAAGTGCAACACGCGCCCGGATCGGTCGTGAAAGCGCTTTGGGAAGCTCCGCTCTTCGAGGCTTATCTGGCGGTATTACCACTCGAAAGTCCAGTAGGTTCTTGTACATCTGCGTACGCGGCCCCGTCCCGCCATAGTTATCAGATAAACTCTCAGAGGTCCAGTACCCGCAAGGTGGTTTTGTAAAGGATTAAACTGCTCGCTTTAAAAAGAGTCATTTATATATATTTTATCGAAGGTAACCGCTCGTTGGCTGCTTCATTATCTTGTCTCATGCTCATGGTTAAGTTTTTTATTTCCGGTTTTCTCGATGTTGTATCACCAGGTGCGTGGTAGCACCAACCACGCCCGGATCGGCCGTGATGTATACTCTCGTAGCCAAATCCATAGTTAGTACGTGGTCGCCTTTGCAATCTATATTCTCTGCTCCGTGTAATCAAGGTTCAAAGTCACGGCCGCAGCAGGAATCGCCGCCGCTGCATAAACTCATTAAGCAGCGACGCCGCAGAACTCCCGAACGGCACCACCTCAGCGTGATGATTGGCACGTGTGCCCACGTAACCTCAGACTTACCAGCCTCCTCGGCCGCCTTGCCCTCCGGCCCGGTTTGCTTCTACGCGAGGCATAATCTGGTAAAGGAAAGAAATACGTTAGAGGTCCAACTTTACAACACAACTCTAAGGCACGATCTCGAGTGAGAAGAATGGAAACCAATCCTAAATATCCTATAGCCTCCTCGACATTGGTGTGGTGCACAACACACCGATAATCAAGACTCTACTAGATACGGCCTCAGACACTTTCCGAGGATTAATCGCCTGATACCACTTTTGTCACGACTCAACTCGGCCCGTGACTGCCTTACCCGGCACCCTAGTGATACAACATCGAGTAATCGAATATAAAACAATAACACGAAATGACATGAAGTATGAAACAATAACTGAGAAAGTCATTACAGCATATATAAATATCAACTAGAATAGCTATATCCCTTTTACGCGCCCACAACAAGACTACATGACTTCAAGAGTGACACGACAACAACGGCGATGCGGCCCCGCCATACCCCAATGTGGCACCTACTACGACAGGACTATACCAGATCGATAAGCCTCCGAGAAACGAGCTTCCCAACGCCGAATCACTCGAGAGCTAGGATCAACGATCGTGTACTCAACTCGCGCAGATGAACGCAGCTCGGGCGAGGTCAAGACAACAGTACCAAGTACGTGAAATCAAAATGCCAGAAATGAAATCATAGTAGTCTAATAAAGCAGCGAGATGTATGATAACCAAACTACGCTCACAATAAATAAGCGCCATGTCAAGTCGTGACTCACGCCTCAAAGTCATCACTCAAATATAACAACGGGTCTCACGCCCACAACATCAATCACGCCTGAATACCTTCCTCACCACGGCAATTATGATATAAAAACACCAAAGAATACACATGGAACACCGTGTCCCACCGTGTCATCATAAAACCGCATGACGGTAAGTACGGGCATAGCCGACTACTAAAACCTACCAGCAAACAAGCGTCATAAATCAGACATGAGATCCGCCTGCACCGCCACACGATCAAAGCCGCCACTCGCCAGCATCTAACGCGCGCTGCCTAGCCCTCGAACTTCCGCAGCCCGCGATAGGCCACCCAATGGCCCGCATGAGGTATTCTCGTGATCGAGGGTAGCTACCACCGCATCGCCCCGACTCGCAGTCCGCATGGCCACATGCATCGCATGACCATAAAGGCCGCACTAACCTCGAACTCTCGTAGTTCGCAGATAGGCCCTCAGACCCGCATGAGGTATTCTCAATCACGGTCCTGCATCACTCGAAGTCTACCTCAGACGGAGGGCTTAACTCCCGAATTATGTCAAGAGTGAGTGATGTAATACTAGCATAACGCTTACTGTTAGACAACATAAGCACAACAAGTGGAAACCCTTTACACAAACATCACAAGACACTAACACACGAAGCATCCTAGCATGTTTCCTTATCAAATCAATGTTAAGTATTGTAAGGCTATCACAAACCAACACAATCAAATTATTCACACAAGGTACTTTCTACTATATGATTAACAAGATCGGCTTTTTATCCCCAAAGTATTTCATACATTAACTCTTTAAAAGATACAAGCTATTTTTACAAAAGTCACACAATACCCGTAGTATATAAAAATAGAGTGACTATCTTTGAAGTAAATCAAAACACTTCTCTTTGTAAAATCAAGTAACAACATTCTTTCCAAACGCTCAAGTTTGCCTAATTTCAATTACTCAAGTTTCTCATTTTCGAAAGGTTTCGTAGTTTATAGTTTTAATCCTTTAAAACAATTTGAGAAACATATACCTTATGTGTGAGTAGGTTATTCTTGTTCATAACAATCTTATTACAGCAGCCATGATCTAGGAAATGTAATATCATTTTGTCTCATCTTAGCTTCTATGCAGATGGAAGTTTCTACTGGTTTTAATAATACTTTATTAGTCAAAACATTTCCCTTTATTAGCGCTGCTGTGGTCTGTTCGATACTTATTCTGATTTCCGAAATCAGTAAAACATTTATTCCTTTAAAACCCAAGTATTCATTACTCACGAATGAGGTTTCACACTTTTTAACAAAATTCAATTAAGTCAAGTCTCTTATCTTTTAAGATCAAGTCTCTTAACTTCTTAAATCAATAAATCATTCTTTTTATCACTCTTAAGCCGTTATACCTAACTTCTCATAAAGCTAGTATAACTCTTAAGCTTTTAAAACCAAGTGTTACTCTTCTTTCAAAAGGGTTTCTTAATTCTTTTGAAATACTTCAGATTCTCTTTATTCAGGCTTAAGTCAAAAGACATTGCCGTAATTATTATTCAGGCTTAAGTCAAAAGACATTGCCGAAATTATTATTCAGTTAACACACGACGCTTCACCGTTTCATATATATATTCTTTAAAATATCATGCTCAAGAGTATAGGAAGAATCACATACCGTGACGATTTATCGACTATAAGCAAAACGCCCAACGCATCAGAGTCCGCTAGCCTTTTCCACCCTCCGAGTAGAATACGCTACTCGCAGTACTTCAACCTATAACTGTTATACAAGTCTATCAAAGTCTAGACTACTCTGCAGGTTAATCTTCTAATATGATTTCAGTTCAAGTCTTTTATGTAATATCCTTCTATTACAATTCAATTCTCTATATACTTTCCTCAGATATACCTTATACTTAATTTTATACTTCAATAAGATATACCAATTACAAAAGGAGACAAGATATTTACCTCGATAAGCCCATAATTATCCAAGTTAAAATGTCGATCCCGAGCAACGCTTAGCTCCTACTCGGGCGCCCAACCCGCCTCCAACAACCCTTAGAAGTTCTACGCAACTTCTACTTAATACTTCAACCAAGTATGAAGATTTTCCTCAGTGGTTTCAAGTATGAGACAAAAGGACATAAGTGTAGTATTTCCTGCCTCTACGATAGAGGTAACTTGAATACTACAAGGTATACAGCTAAGGTATTTTGGTATAGTAACAATACTTTGGAGAGTATTTCTACCAAGAGGGGTATTTATACGAGACAACACCACAAGTGGTGTATACCCTCTACCAACCCCACTAGGAGTGGGGTACTTTCGCCGGGGAGGGCTCTCGGCCGGGGCCTCACCATGTGAGGAGGCTAGGACGAGACACTACACTATGGGGAGGAAGAGAGCTTTCAAGACTTAGCACACTTTGACGAAGAAGTCTTCAGCGGAGAGGGCATTTATAGGAAATCAAAGTGCCAAGATCTAGCCAAGTGGTGGCAAGTGGACGGCCAAGACGCGCCCAAGTGCCCCTAGTCCCTACTCCCAAAACCCTCACAAATATCTACCAAAAATATCTACCCACTTGACTTGCAAATCGTGTGTTGCGCCGCTAAAGACGCCCAACACGAGGGTGACACATGTCACCCTCCCGCTGGTCCAAAATATTTCGCCTCTAAAAATCCGCAAAAATTAAAAAGACATAGCCGGAATTTTCCTTCGCAAGTTATGTAAAACGCTTCATGAAAAACGACTCTAACCGTGTCAGGCACAAAATAAAATCGCCAAGCCTACTTTAAGCTTCAAACTTTTCTACGTACGTCCTTACGTACATACTCTGGAAATACGGGGTATAACACTTATTCTTTAGGACTTTCATTAGAAATTTTACCACATTAATCATGCATATTAGGGGCTGATTTTCCAGCATATATGCACCCCAAAACAGTTCATAAAACGACATCCCAACGTCTAACAGTTTTGGGCAGTTTTCGTCCAACAATAACTACAAGAATCCAAAGTCCTTTTCCTTAATTCCTTTTATTCCAATTGAAGTTCCAACATGTTATACAAGTTATATAATATATCAACTACAATATTTACTTCATTATATAACATGTACCAAGTGTAAATAACACAATAACCAACGAAATCCAAAACCTCAAAATTAGTCTAGCTCTACCAAGCATTAAAAAATTGTACAAACACATTTTAATCCTCATTAATTTAGTACAAGTTCATCAATACATTATAACAATAAGTAATATCCAATTACTTTAAAATAAGGACTTTTACCTCATTTTGTGCCCAAAAACGCCCTAAAATAGTCCACTCGCCTCGCCCACGGCTGCTTCGCCCACTTCTTCAAGATCCAATCACATATATGTATCCCCTACAACCTTACGAGCAACTTCCTTCACGCCCATCACCAAAAATTCGACTGAAAACCCAAAAATCTCTAACTCCTAGCCACGCACCCAAATGAGATTCGAGGTTAATGGTGGTTTATCTTGGCTTAACACTTGGTTAGGGTTCTTAATCTTGTATTATGAACTAATCTTGAAGATTTAAGGATCTGGTCTTCAATAACGGCCCTTGGCCGAAATTTTGGTCGAAATCTTCAATAAGTCTTGCAAGCTCTCTCGATATATATAAATATCTACAAGTGTAGCAAGACAATGGAGCGGGATCCACTTGTCCACTTATCTTCAAAATATCTAAAGTCCAAGTCCAAGTCAGTCATGGAGTGGTGACACGGTCGCCTCCGATCGGTCCAAAATATTATAATTTTTCAGCGTCCCCGCGAAATTGTGAAATTCTCATGGACCCCATATTATCAATTCCAATTCCTTATAATCCAATACGACGCCCATAAATTCAATTAGAAGTATTAAACTTCAAGTTAATAATTTTTTCATTGCCACATTTTTCTCAAATTTTCCTTTAAGAAAATGTAATAATTCTTTCTTTCTAATATTTAAATCTTCTTTCCTTAATCACGCCCTCAATTAATGTCATGGAATTACGTGGTGTAACATTTTTGGCGACAAATAAGATATCCATTTCAATGTGTTTTGGCGTGACGCCGAACAGATTGCCCGTGTTATACCCTCAGATTTCCAGTATGTACGTAAGGGAATACGCATAAAAGTTTGGCCTTAAAGTTATCCTCGACGCTTTTGTACACAACTCACTAAAAGAATCGCTTTCCGACTAAACATTTCCACAAATTTCGTAGGGAAAATTCCGCCATGCCATTACTAATTTTTGCAGATTTTTCCGAGAGACGAAACATTTCGGACCAACGGAGGCGACACTCGCACCTCCCATCGATGGACCGAATCGCCCATCGACGAAATTGAGATGGCGCACGCTTTGGCCTTGTGCACAAGTCAAGGAGTTGGTAGGATATTTGCGCGGAGTAAATCTTCACCCTACACTTGCCTTGCACTTGTCTTAATTCGCCATTGGTTGGCCACTTCGACCTATAAATACTTCTTAAAGATTTAAGAGTTCTTCATCCACAAAGTTATCTTCCAAGTCTAAAAATCCTCTCCTCTCCTTAGCCTTCGTCCAACACCTCCCTCGAGTGAGTTCGCCGAGGGCCTACCCCCTAGCCTAGCCGAAATCTACCCTCCCTTGGTAGAAAAGTTGTCTTCTAGTATTGTTATAATGCCCAAAATACCCAGCCCAAATCCCTTAGTCCTTTGTAGAAGTTGTAAAGAACTTCTAAGGTTTCGAGCCACTTGAGCGCATAAACTTAGAGCTAAACCTGCTCAGCGCGACTTTATCTAGGATATTATCGGGCTTACCGAGGTAACTAATCCTAACCCTCTTTTGAATTAGAGAATACTTATCGTAGTAGTATTAGAATAAGTATTAAATACTTGTAAGAATATCACGTATAGAATTGAACTGCTACTACAAAGAGGCGGTTTAAAAGAAGAATAATCAAAATCAGATTTCACATAGACTGCTTTCACAGAGACTTATATAGCTCACCTGCAGGGAAGTGCCGCCCAACTTTCCATGTAACGTGAACCCTCTGCTTAGAATGACCTTCAGAGTAGTCTTTGATAGATGTCTGTGACTATTATAGTCGACTTCACATACGACATATTCAACTTGGCAGTGTGGTTTTCACGGTATGTATGTGATTCTCCTAAAGCATGATATTTTACAATATATAGTACTGCAGACGCATACGTGTTAATCGAATAATAACTACGCAATGTCTTCGACTTAAGCCCGATAATACTTATGGTAATGCCTCACGCTTAAGCTCGAATAATAATTACGCAGAATGCCTCACGCTTAAGCTCAATAACAAAGAATCAAAGCATTTCAAAAGAATACAGATCATTTTTAACAGAAGATAAATATTTGGTTTTTAAAACAAAGCTTAAGAGTTATACTAGCTTTACGGGAAGTTAGGTATAACAACTTAAGAAAGATAAAAAGGAACTGCATTTGTTTGTTTATAAAAGCCTTGTATTGATTTCGTTAATCAGAAGATTTGTGTGATAAGTAGACTATTACGATGCTACCGGGTTATCATCTTGAAATGCCGTAAGGGGTCATTCTCGCGTGCTTACGCTGTTAACCGGTAAGTCCGCTGATCGTTATTGTATCACCTACCCTCGATCGTTATATCGGTGGCTCGCTTCGACGCGGTCTATACGCCTACGCGGTCCGCGAGACTACGCGAGCAGCCGTATGCTCCGTGATTGATCATTCCGGTGTTTAGCCCGACGCGGGGATTCCTATGCGGCCCGCCGAGACTACGCGGCCTTCGAGGCTACGCGGGCCGCGGAGCTCAGGCGATGCCGGGTCGGCTGCCCCGACGCGGGAATACCCTACGCGGTCCGTGACTCATGCGGCCGCGAAGTCCGTGACTAGGCACGCAGAATGATACTACGGGCGATCGCCTTGCTTCGATCATTCGCGCCTAGAATAGACTACATACGCTTTTCCTATTATCGCTGTTGCTCAGGATGTGGCACTATGTGCAATTGAACCGATCAGATTTGTGAAGAGGTTTTAAATACTTTGATTTCATTTCGCTTTATAGTTTCACATACTTGGTACCCAGATCGACTTCTTCGGGCCGCTCATGCCGCAGTAAAGGCAAAGAGTGCTAGATCCGCATCCTTAGGATCTTTGCGCTGTGTCGTGAGCTCCATCTTCTCCGAGGCTCTACTGGGTATGATCTCCGTATTGTAGATAGTTTTGTACAGGTATGGCGGCCCCGTCCCGCCATAGTTGTTTACTTCCTAGAGGTCCAGAGTACTATTGTACACTGGGATGTAATCGCAAAACTTGATTATTTATATATGCCAAAGGCGACGCTTTTTACATAAGTCGTGGTCTTATTTTATAAATCGCTTCGCCTTGGTTTATATTTCCACGTTACTCGATGATGGCTACTTGCCCCAGAGCGCACTGGCCACGCCCCGAACGGGTCGTGACAAAAGTGGTATCGAGCGCTTAATCCTCTGAAAGTGTCTACGCATGCATCTAGTAGAGTTCGATTATCGCGTGCCGCGCACCACACCAATAATCGTGAGGCTATAGGATATTTAGGATCGTTTCATTCTTCTCATTCTCGAGATCGTGCTTAGAGTCGTGTTATAGGTTCGACCCTCTAACGTATTCCTTTCCCCGTAATGCTTATGCTCCACGCAAGGCAACCCGCCCGTGGCGGCAAGGCAGCGAGGAGTCGCTAGCAGACACCCAGAGTCACGAGGGCTCGTGCCCGGGCCTATACCGTAGACGGCGAGTTCTATGACGCCGCCGCCCCAAAGAGATCGCAGCACCCACACCTCCGCCCCACACCGGGGCGAGGAGTTAGGGTACAAGGAGACGGCCCACTATCACAAAGTCAGGCCCGACACGGCGAGAGGCCGGACGCGAAGTTCCAGCCCATCTCCACCCGGCCGCACTCCGTAGGCACCCGAGGCGTATAGCCTGAGGCTACGAGATTTCGAGTCAGAGCCCGCCAGAGTTTTACTGGTCGAGGCCGAGGATGATCCGCAGGAGTTCATCCGTCACCGCAGAGGATTACGCGGTGATCGTGGCTTCAGACCGAGGCCGTGATATTCGGCTCAGACGGCCGCGCGATACCGCAATGATCGGGTTTGATTCACTGAGCTTTCCGGGAGAGCATGCACTCCAGCAAGATGGGATGAGTTTTCGTGAGGCTTTTCTCACACACTTCGCCTCCGCAGATGCGAGGGCACGAGCCGATAGATTCTTGTTGCCGACAGTGAGGACGCATGTCAGGAGTACAATGTCGAGTTTGATTCTTGGCTCGAGCATGTCCCTCGCGACCGTAGCGTAGACGAGGACCGGTGCATCGCTATGTCACCGGGCTAGATGATTACATGGCCGAAGTCTTGTGCGGGTGTGTCCTTCATCCGTGCATGGACATAACCCGATGCAGTGCTCACGCACTAGATGCGGCGAGCGCAGAGACCGCAGAGCGATATCGCAGCAGGTTAAGGCCAAGACAGCCGGTTCTTTGGTGGTCCTCGGTGGGCGCATCGCAGGTCCAGATTTGCACCACATCCAGCAGAGCGCTCCTACTCATTTTCATACCCAGAGCGCGGGGCGTGTCGTGGCCCCAGACTGGATTTCCGTGGTAGCAGGTGCTAACTGCTCGAGGTCCGCTCGGTGCCCGCTGGGTAGATACCATTCTCGAGTCAGATTCCGAGCCTCGCTATACTTGTGGCCGCAGGTCATTTCGCGAGTTTGTCCGACCGAACGGCTACCGTAGTAGGGCCCGCCATGTGGTCGCTGCCGCTTCTTCATCCTCGACAGCTATCGCCGAGGGCAAGGTACCACGGACCAGCCGGGTCGCGAGCAGGTCGTGGCGCGGTCCGCTTCTAGCGGTCCTCGTAACCGCATTTATGCTTTGTCCACCGACAGATCGTGAGGCCTCACCGATGTCGCCATGTACTTTATCGGGTTTGACGTGTATGCGCTGATAGATCCGGTTCTACTGGCCCCATATATCTCCCTTGTTGCTAGTAGATAGTGGATGAGCCCGAGTCCATAGACCCTTTCGAGGTAGCTACGCCAGCTGGTGATTCTGGTAGCTCTACGGGTATATGAGCTTGTCCCGTGACTATTTACGCCGTTTGACTCAGCCGACTTGATAGAGTCGAGATGATTGACTTCGACGTGATTACGGGACGGATTGGCTAGCTTCGCTACGCCAATGCAGACCGCAGAGAGAGAGTAGTACCGCCCAGCTTCCGGCGAGCCGTTGTCGAGCGGGAGGGGAGCACCAGACGCCGGCGGTAGGTTTATTTCCTACCTCAAGGCTGTAAGACGGTGCGTAGGGTATATCTACCATCTCGCTCGTGTTTGATATCAAGTCGCGTACCAGATTTTCCGGGCCCAAAGAGTCACGAGTTCCCGCACGTGTTTGCACGATCTCCCGTATCCTCCGAGAGGAGATTGAGTTTTGTATTGACATATTGCCGCACACTCGCCTATTTCCATTTCGCCATACGTAACGGCACCGCCGAGTTGAGAGAGTCAAGGATCGCCTAGAGATTTGCCGAGAAGCGGCTTCATCAGCCTAGTGTTTCTCCCGGGAGCGCCAGATTGTTCGCGAAGAAGAAGGACGGACGCCGCGCGCGTGTGTTGATTACAGTACCAACAAGGTGACCATTAAGAATGTATACTTCTTCCTGTGATTGATGATTTGTTCGACTGGGCCAGGGTGCGTAGATGTTTTCCAAGATTGACCGCGATCGCTATCATCAAAAAGTAGTCGAGAGGCGGATGTCCCTAGGATCGCATTCAGGACCTTGACGCATTATGAGTTCGTGGTCATGTCTTTGCTGACCAATGCTCCGCAGATTCATGGATTTGATGAACCGAGTGTTCAAACCATTTTTGGACACGCTTAGGATAGTGTTCATCGATGATATCTTGGTTTATTCTCGCCAGAGCAGAGCACGCGAGCATTCGGCGTGGCCGACAGCTTCTCAGACCAGCAGTACGCCAAGTTTTCCAAATATGAGTTTTGCTGACTTCAGTGGCGCTGGGCATATTGCTCGGGCCGATGGCATTCGAGTGGATACGCCAAGATCGAGGCAACAGACTCGCCTAGACCTACTATCCGGCTGCAGGTTCGCAGCTCGGGCCTCGCAGATATTATCTACGTTCAGAGAAGTTTGCTTCTATCTTCGCATCATTGACTAGGCCGACTCGTATGGCAGCCAAGTTTCAAAGTGGATCGATGCCAGGAGCGTGGTTTCCATTGTCGAAAGAGAGATCGACGATCGCTCGCTCTTACTTCCGCAGGTCCGATGGTTATGTCGTATCGCGACGCCGTGCATCGGGTTGATGCGTGTTGACGCAGCATGGCAGGTTATAGCATATGCATCCCGACACCAAGAAACACGAGAGGAACTACCCCACCCATGATTCGAGTCGCACCGCGATTCACGCCAAGATCCGGAGGCACTATTTGTACGGGTTCACGTGGATATTTATACGCACCACAAGAGCCTCCAAGATATCTTCACCAGAGGAGCCGAACTTACGATGCAGACGTGGTTAGAGTTGCTAAGGATTACGATGTTGATATCCCGCACTCACCCCAAGGCCAACGTCAGGCGTATGCCTTAGTCGTAGGTCACGGGAGCCTATCGATGTGCAAGAGAGGAGGGACATGGTTCGTGATTTGCATTAGTTAGCAGCCTCGTGTCCGCTTGATTGATTCCGATAGCAGTGGGTTAGAGTTCGTGAGGTTGCCGAGTCTTCCATCGCCGGCGAGCGAAGAGGCAACAGCCGAGGATCCACTTTGATTCGATATCGTGATACAACTCTTCGCGAGGCGCGGTCCTTTTGAGGTAGCACCACGGGGTGCTAAGGTTTGAGGCGCATCGGTGTTCCAGATGTTTCGTGACTTCGCAGCAGTTCTTGGGAAGCACACAAGCTACTTCATCCATCCGGGTCGATCAAGATGTACCACCACCCAGATCCGTATTGGTGGGACGGCTTCAAGAGGACGCTGCAGAGTTCGTAGCTCGCCCGTGGTCACGCAGCGAAGGCAGAGCACCGTGAGGCCCGTGGTTTGTTACGCATTTATCGAGATCCCGACCGAAGTGGGAGGTAATCAACACGGACTTCATCACAGGATTACCCCGCACTCGCAGGAGACATGATTCTATATGGGTTATCGCCGACAGTCGACTTAAATCAGCCCACTTTCTTCCCGTCAGACGACTTTTTCTACCGAGGATTATGCCAGACTTTACATCCGAGATCGCCGATCGCATGGAGTCCCTACTTCGATCATATCGCATGCAGGAGCCCAGGGCTTACGCTAACTTCTGAGGTCCTTCCGCAGGGGTTTAGGGACGCAGCGAGCCCGAGTAATCGCATTTCATCCACGCATGCACGGACAGCAGAGCGCACCATCCGCACTCTCGAGGATATGTCGCGAGCCTGTTATTGACTTCACCAGTAGCTGAGGATCATTTGCCTCTAGTTGAGTTCGCATATAATAATAGCTACCACCCAAGATTCGATGGCGCCTTACGAGGCCTTGTACGAGGAAGTGCAGACGCCTATAGTTGGTTCGATGTGGGCGGCAGCAAATGGGACCAGATTTGGCGCAGCAGCAGTGGATAAGGCGGCTTATCCAGAGCGCTTATCGACAACTCGTAGTCGCATGTAAGTCGATGCAGATCATCGCCGCGCAGATCTTGAGTTCGAGGTTCATGATTGGGTTTTCCTAGTGCCACCCACGGCGGTGTGACGCGATTTGGGAAGAAGGGGAAACTCACCAGGTACATCGGGCCGCTTCGCATTGTCCGCAGGTAGGCAAGCGTTGCCTACGAGTTGATCCGCCGTCCGATCCGGAGGCAGCATCCGGTTTTTCACATATCTACGCCGAGGAGACGATCGGATCCATCTGTGGTACACCCGATCGACGATGTCCAGTGACCGGCGGGTTATCGATGAGGAGATTCCCATAGCGATAGTCGATCGTCGTTAGCGCTCATGACGGCGGACGTGGCTTCCACAAAGTCTCGGGCGAACGAGCTCAGGAGAGATGACGCGGAAGCCGGCGAGGACACGAGGCGTAAATATCCTCACCTATTCCCCACACCGCTGTAATTCACTTTCCTACTTGTAAATTTCCATTATCATTTATGCCTAAGTGTTATTTTCAGGCTACGCGTGGCACTTACAAACTGCTTAAGCTTCTTCAGAATCGATTGAGAAGGAACATTCGACGAATGTTTCGGGCGAGGGAGAATGTTATACCTCAGATTTCCGCAGTATGTACGTAAGTGGAATACGCATAAAAAGTTTGGCCTTAAAGTTAGCTCGACGCTTTTTTTGTACACAACTCACTAAAAGAATCGCTTTCCGACTAAACGCTTCCACGCCTTCGTAGGAAAAATTCCGCCATGCCATTACTAATTTTTATGGATTTTTCCAGAGACGAAACATTTTGGACCAACGGAGTGAGACACTTGGCACCCTCCCATCGATGGACTTGAATCGCCCATTGACTAAATTGGAGATATGGCGCACGCTTTGTGCCTCAGGCACAAGTCAAGGAGTTGGCAGGATATTTGCGCGAGTAAATCTTCACCCTACACTTGCCTTGCACTTGTCTTAATCTTGTCCATTGGTTGGCCACTTCGACCTATAAATACCCTTAAAGATGAAGAGTTCTTCATCCACAAAGTTATCTTCCAAGTCTAAAAATCCTCTCCTCTCCTTAGCCTTTCGCCCAACACCTCCTCGAGTGAGTTTGGCCAGGCCTACCCCCTAGCCTAGCCGAAATCTACCCTCCCTTGGTAGAAAAGTTGTCTTCTAGTATTGTTATAATGCCCAAAATACCCTAGCCCAAATCCCTTAGTCCTTTGTAGAAGTTGTAAAGAACTTCTAAGGTTTCGAGCTACCTGAGCGCATAACTTAGAGCTAAACCTGCTCAAAGCGCGACTTTATCTAGGATATTATCGGGCTTACCGAGGTAACTAATCCTAACCTCTTTGAATTAGAGAATACTTAATCGTAGTAGTATTAGAATAAGTATTAAATACTTAGAAGAATATCACGTATTAGAATTGAACTGCTACCACAGTAGGGGTTTAAAAGAAGAATAATCAAAATCAGATTACATAGACTGCTTACAAGAGACTTATATAGCTCACCGCAGGAAGCTGCCCAACTTTCCATGTAACGGTGAACCCTCGCTTAGAATGACCTTCGAGTAGTCTTTGATAGATGCCGTGACTATTATAGGTCGACTCGCGCACATATTCAACTCGCAGTGGTTTTCACGGTATGTATGTGATTCCTCCTAAAGCATGATATTTTACAATATATAGTACTAGACGCATACGTGTTAATCGAATAATAACTACGCAATGTCTTTGACTTAAGCTCGAATAATACTTATGGTAACGCCTCACGCTTAAGCTCGAATAATAATTACTAAGAATGCCTCACGCTTAAGCCCAATAACAAAGAATCAAAGCATTTCAAAAGAATACAGATCATTTTTAACAGAAGATAAATATTTGGTTTTTAAAACAAAAGCTAAGAGTTATACTAGCTTTACGGGAAGTTAGGTATAACAACTTAAGAAAGATAAAAGGAACTGCATACTTGTTTGTTTATAAAAGCCTTGTATTGATTTCTCATAATTGTAGAAGATTTGTGTGATAAGTAGACTATTACGATGCTACCGGGTTATTGTCTTGAAACGCCGTAAAGGGGTCATTCTTGCAGGCTTACGCTGCTAACCTGAAGTCCGCGATCGTTATTGTATCACCTACCCTCGATCGTTATACCGGTGGCTTGCCCCTCGACGCGGTCTATACGGCCTACGCGGTTCGCGAGACTACGCGAGCAGCCAGATGCTCCGTGATTGATCATTCCGGTGTTTAACCCGACGCGGATTCCTACGCGTCCGCTGAGACTACGCGGCCTTCGAGGCTACGCGGCCGCGGAGCTCAGGCGGATGCCGGGTCGCTGCCCCGACGCGGGAATACCTCACGCGGTCCGCGTGACCGACGCTGGCCGCGAAGTCCGTGACTAGGTACGCAGAACGATACTACGGGCGATCGCCTTGCTTCGATCATTCGCGCCTAGAATGCACTGCTACGCTTTTCCTATTATCGTTGTTGTTGCAGGATGCGACACTATGTGCAATTGAACCGATTGTATTTGTGAAGAGGTTTTAAATACTTTGATTTCATTTCGCTTTATAGTTTCACATACTTGGTACCACAGATCGACTCTTCTGGCCGCTCACGCCGCAGTAAAGGCAAAGGTGCTAGATCCGCATCCTTAGGATCTTTTGTGTTGGTGTCGTGAGCTCCATCTTCTCCGAGGCTCTACTTTGGTACGATCTCCCGTATCAGATAGTTTTGTATTTGCCAGTGGTATGGGCCCCGTCCCGCCATAGTTGTTTACTTCCTAGAGGTCTCAGAGTACTATTGTACACTGGGATGTAATCGCAAAACTTGATTATTTATATACGCCAAAGGCGACGCTTACATAAGTCGTGTCTTATTTTATAAACTGCTCGCCTTCGTTTATATTTCCACGTTACTCGATGTACGGCTACTGGGTGCCCTAGTGCACTACCACGCCCCTGAACGGGTCGTGATGTACCGATAAATATATCACACTCACATTGTCATAATAAACCACCGTTTCATTCTCAATCGGACACTGTAGTTCCAATAGTAGATTACAGAGCCAACATTATTCAGCAACCACATTGGATACATCTCTGTAATCTGCCTCAACACTAGACCGAGACAATATGGATTGTCGTTTAGACGACCATGACACAAGATTGTCTCCCAAGAACACACAATAACCGGAAGTGGAGCGTCGTGTGTGTTACACCCTGTAGTTCTAGGGCATATAAGTGAGAACGTAAGTAAGGAAATAAGATTTGAATGTCAAAGGATAGGTATTACGTTTTCTAGATGGAATAATTTCGGATATAATGAATGTGACGACGAAAATTATTAACTTGTAGTTGGATCATATCCAATAGAGATATGGACTTAGTGTGTATTAATTAAGTCTTGACATTGATAAAGTGGGGCCCACAAAAATTTCACAATTTTGGGGCATGTTTGATTCAAAAATTTCAAGAAAATGACTAAGTGTGGGAGATATTTTATGAGGTGAAGACAAGTGGACAAGTGGGTCTACTTGGGTCCCCCTCCACTTTTGCTTGTACACCTATATATCCCAAGTTTTGCAAGACTTGAGCTCACATAATATCTTCATCTCTTCAACCTCTCTTCTCTCTTTATTTAGCCTTGAGGTCTCGAAAATTCCAAGAAAAAGTGAAGAACAAGTGTAACTTATTTTCCAAGATTAAGCTCCCTAATAAAGTCCTACGCCAAGTTAACTCTCCAAGTTTGGTGATCTCAATTTTGGGCTAAAAACCATCTTGAAACCCTAAGCTTGTTATGAACTTCTTGGAAGTAAAACATGAAAGTAACATGGATACAAGTTTGTAGAGGATACATGTGCGTGATCGAACTCGCTGGTGTAAAAGTGAAGGTGTCGGCCGTGTGACTTGTGGACTGTTTTGAGCTCAAAATAAGGTAAGATTTATTCTTCCTCTCAAGTAATCGAGTTTACATGTTGTTATAGTTAGGGGATGAACTTGTGTTAAAAACGGAGGATAAGCAGTGCATGTGACATTTTAGCTATTGCCGATTTTGGCGCTTTTGTGTTATTGGATTCGCTGGTTATTGTTGTGGTTATCGCCACTTGTTGCATGTTAAAACGAAGGAATATTGTTGTTGATAAGTCGATATGGCTTATATTAAAGTATTGAAACTTGAATCGGATTATAAGCGGATTATGGAGTGGTTATCAGATTGAGGTCATTGGCAGAATACTATAAACCGCTGATATTGTTGTGCAATTTTAGGGACTGTTTTGTGGCGTGTATATGGTGGAAATTCAGTATCATTTATGCATGTTTAAATGTGGAAATTTCTAATGTAAGTCATAAAGGAATAAGTGGTGTAGAAAGGTATAGAAAGGCTCACATTCTACCCTCGTTGTTGAATTCATGGACTGATTTGGGCTGTTTTATGGACTGTTTTGACGTGGAACAAAAGACTGTTTTTATGTAAGAATTAGGTGTGTGAATCACCTTGGTTGCTATTTTGGTTATGTACTTGATCGTACTTGGTTATTGATGAAATCGGCCTTATTGAAAGCGTGGAAAGATATGTATAAATAAGGGAAGTGTCGCTCAATTTTGATACGAAATGAGAGTCATTATGTGGTATAGTGTATACTAGTATCATGAAGTTGATAGACGTGTTATTGTGGTTATAGGTCAAGTACCTAATCGGGACGATTCTACTTGTCGTTGGTTAGTCGTCAATAAGGTATGCGAACCTCTTCATTCTTTCTTTTGGCACGTTCTACGCAGTGAACCATAACCGTGGTATTGTTTCAAAAGTTATTCTACTCTTAGAAGTTAAGGAGTATTCATGTTATTGATTCTATGCTGAAAGCATGTCTAAATTATTCTTAAGTCCTTACCAAGTCTTATGAGAGACGTTGGTAAGAGTTTTTAGTAAGCATTGAAGTCGAGTTGTCCTTGCTAAGTTACATCACTAATAAGTATTAATCGTTGAGACTGATGTTGGTAAGCGTATTAAAATAAGCCATTGCAGTGTTAAATGAAAAAGGTATCGAACAAGTCATTGCAGCGTTAAATGAAAAAGGTTTCACAATCAATTATATTGAAATGGTTAGACTTCCATCTGCATAGAAACTAAGATATAACCAGTTCGTTTTACATTTTCTAGTTCACAACTGATTAGATAAGATCATTATAAATATATAACCTACTAACGGCTCATAAAATGAATTAATATGGAAATTCGGATCGGTTATCACTATGCAAATGTTTCCATAATATTAGCCAGAGAAGCGAGACGAATTTAGATTATCGAGTTGATACAGACGACAAAAGGTGTGTGAACTATCCTTTCTTCTTTGAAAGTTGGTTATATGATGTTGTCTTGATTTTCCAAACGAGGATCTAAAATGAAAGTCGAGTTTATAAAGTGAGTGTGCGGTGGACGTACATAGTTTTACTGGATCTTAACCCTTAATGGTACACGAGATGTTAGTACCTAGGTTTGTTTAAAATGAAAGTTCATTATATGTGTATTGTTACACCCCATAATATCAGGGCTACTAATTGAGAACGTGATTAAGGGTTTAAGATTTGAATTTAGGAAGGAAAGGATAATTACATTTTCTTAAGGAAAATTTTGGAAAAAATGTGACGATTTAAAAATTATTAACTCGAGTTTAATACTTCTAATCGATTTATGGACTTAGTATCGATTATGAAGTATCGAATTGATAATATGTGATCCATCAAAATTTCACAATTTGGGGGAGTGAGGGGTTCAAAAATTATAGTATTTTGGACTAATGTGAGCGACACTTGTCACCCCTCCACTTGTCTTAGAAGACTTGGACTTTTAGATATTTTGGGAGACAAGTGGACAAGTGGGTCCTATCCACTTGTCTTGCTACACTTGGAGATATTTATATAGAGAGAGAGCTTGCAAGACTTAGCTCACATTTCATTTCACAAATATCTCACACTTTGAGACTTCATCATTTCTCCATTTCTCTCCTAATGATTTTCGAAAATTATGAGACCAAAAGTGAAGATTAAGAGTTGCAAATCCTCCTAGATTAAGCACCTTGATTAGGTGCTAAGCCAAGATTAACTCTCCAAGTGTTCTAGCCAAGGTGTTGGCCGAAACTTGCCAAGAAAAACCCTAAGTTTGTGTGAACTTTTTGGAAGCAAAACATGAAAGGAAGATGGTTGCAAGCTTGTAGGGAGTATGTGTGTGTGATTGAACTCAAGAATCGTGCAAAAAGCGAGGCTAAGGTCAGGTGAGTCAGTTGTTTTGGGCAATTTGTGAGGTAAGAGTTCTTCTTCTCTTAAAGTAATTAGATATTACTTGTTGTTATGATTAGTAGATGAACTTGTGTTAAAGAATATATGGAAAATAAGAAATGCATGTGCCATTTTGGCAAGTTGGCCGAGAACTAGGCAATTTGGAATCTCGTTGGATTCGTCGATTATTGTTGTTATTATCGTTACTCGTTGCATGATATTATGAAAGAATATTGTTATTACAAGTTGATATGATTTATACAACACGCTGAAATGTGAATTGATTAAAAGGAATTAAGGAAAAGGACTTTGATTGTAGTTGTTGTTGGCCAAAATCGCCCAAAATCGTTAGCGTTGTGATGTCGTTTTTATGGACTGTTTTGGGGTGTTGTTATGCTGGAAAATCATCCCCCAACATGAATGATTAATGTTACACCCCGTATTTACAGGACATGTTTTAAGAACGTACGTGAGAATCCCAAATGTTAAGATTAGAGACTTGTAAAAATTTATCTAATTATGGAATTGTCTGAAACGTAATATTGGATTTAATGGGAGGCACACGTGTCACCCCTTATGTTGTCTTGGACGAATTGAGCATGGACAAAATGGTCATTTGACCATTGTTAGAAGACAAGTCTTGCAACTTCAAGAGCTTGACAATGTTGACTTAGTCAACGGGACCACTAGTCTTGATATTTAATAGAACCTCATCCAAGCCACACATTTCAGTGCACATCTCGACCCTCCATCAGGCTATATAGTAGTACTAGTAGCAAGACTAACTTTAACACTTAGAAAAAATTTCAAGAATTTGAAGAACTCATTTAGGGTGCTCTCGGGTTTGCTAGCTCCCAACAAGAAAAAAATTTGTTTGTTGTCCATTTAGCTCCACACTTTAAACCAAGGTTCATGAGTGTATCGTAAGGATTTATCAATAGAAAAATCCTGGAAAAATATAGTTTTCGTATTAGTCGCAAGGTGAAAACCTAGTTTCTTTTCTAGGTTTTGTTTGGAAGATTGAAGGAAAGTTGTTTGTGTTATTCTAAGGGTCTCAAGTGGCGGATCAAGTGTCTAGAAGAGACTCTAAGTTGCTAAGGAGCGACTTCGGATTTGAAGTTGGACTAAGAATCGTCGAAGTAATAATCTTGTCTCTTAAAGTGTTACAAGATTATATATTGTTGTTAGCTTTACATGCTTGCTAGCATGAAGTATATGTGGTCAAGTTTCATAAGTATTATGGATCGATTGTAGCCTTAAATCCGAATTGTCATATAAACCATTTGAAGTTGGATTACAAATTGGTCGTTAATTAGAATCGCCGACGTTACTTACTTCAAGATTATAGTAGTTATAATCGATCATGACTTGATATCATGTTATGCTAACAACTTGATTGAAATGGAAATTGATAAGAATCGTGTTATCAGATCTCAAGTCACGAATTGGCCTAGTAGTTTGTATTAGTTTGATATCGTTTGTGGGGCGGAATTTTACACGTCTAGTAGGCGTGTAATCCCCTATTGATTAATTGCATTGTTGGGCCTTAAATGTGGCTTGTTTGGTTATTGAATTCGGCCTTGAAAAAGGTGGCAAAGTATGTAGAAACAAAGGAGGTGCTGTCCGATTTTTCGTAGAATTTAGTGACTTTGCACTTATAATATTCTACGTTTGAAGTAAGACGTTAATAGACGTATTGTGGACATTATAGGTTGACATACTACGGGCGGGATATTGTACTTAGCAAGTGGATTGACCCGAAGAGGTATGTAGAACTTTCCTATCTTTTGAGCATGAATAGTTAACTTATATAGTACGGTAGACGTACAAGACCTTGATATCCTTTACTAGTTTTATTGTTACACCCCGTATTTTAACAGGACATGTTTTAAGAACGTACGTAAGAACTCACAAGTGTTAAGATTTGAGGCTTGTAAAAACTTATCGGAATTATGAAATTGTCGGAAAATGAATATTGTGGCGAATGGGAGGGCGACACGTGTCACCCCCCTTATTGTTGCCTTGGACGAAAATGTCATGGCCAAAATGGTCATTGACCATAGTCTTAGATGGAAAGTCTTGCAAGTAGTGAGCTTGAGAATTTTGACTAAGTCAAAGGGTCCACAAAGTCTTGATATTTAGTAAGACCTCATCCAAGCCACCCATTCGTTGCATCTCGACCTCCATCAGGCTATATAATACTAGTAGTAGCAAGAGCGAGTCCAACACTTAGAAAATTTTCAAAAATTTAAAGAGCAAGAGCTACTAGCTCCTGTTCACTCTCTAAGAAAAAGAAAAAATTTGTTTCTTGCTCATTAAGCTCCCCACTTTAAACCAAGGTTCTCGAGTGTATCAGAAGTGTATCTCAATAGAAAAATCTCGAAAAAAGATATTTTTCGTATTAGTCGCAAGGTGAAAACATAGGTGCTTTCTAGGTTTTGTTTGGAAGTTTTAAGGAAATTTGTTGGTGTTTTTCTAAGGGTCTCAACTATCGGATCGAAGTGTCTTCAAGAGGCTCTAAGTTGCTAAGGAGCGACTTCGACTCGAGTTGGATTAAGATTAGTTAAGGTATAATCTTGTCTCTTAAAAGTGTTACAAGATCATATATATATATCGTTTGTTGTTAGCTTTACATGTTGCTAGCATGAATTTGATATGTTGAAGTTTATAAGTATTACGGATCGCCAGAGCCTTAAAAATCCGAAATGTAATGTAAGCCACGTGAAGTCGATTACAATTTGGTCGCTTACTGTAATCGCCGATGTTACTTACTTGAAGATTATAGTAGTATAATCGATCATGACTTGATATCATGTTATGCTAACGATTTGGATTGAAATGGAAATTGATAAGAATTGGTATTGTTGTACTTATACGGCCAAATCGACTAATAGTCGTGTTAGTTTGATATCTCATGGGCGGAATTTACACGCCTAGTAGGCGGTAATCCCCTCATTGTCGATCGCATTGATCGGGCCTTAAATGTGGCGTGTTTGGTTATTGTATTCGCTCTGAAAAAGGTGGCAAAGTAAGTAGAAACAAAGGAGGTCATCCGATTTTCCGTAGAATTTAGAGACTTTACACTTGTAATATCCTACGCTTGAAGTAAGACGTTAATAGACATATCAGGATATTATAGTTGACATACTACGGGCGGACATTGTACTTGGCAAGTGGTTCGACCAAGAGGTATGTAGAACTTTTCCTATCTTTGAGCATGACTAGTTACACGATATAGTACGGTAGACGACAAGATCTTGATATCCTTTACTAGTTTTACGAATGGTCAAGTCAGGTGAGTTAGAGATTAACTCGCTTCTTTGAAATTATTAAGGATGCCTTAAGTTTTATTAAAGTTAAGGGACTTCAAGAGTTTTAAAGTATGTGATACTTGTTCCGCTTTAAACGATAAGTCCTCGATAGAAATTGTATTTGGCTAAAGTATAAAGTGAATATAAAGACTTTATGGGAGTTGGTTATATTTGCTTTATGGAAAGATAAATGACTTGACGGTAATGAAAAGGCAATTTGATTTTAAGGCATCAATTGCCTAAGGTTTTATAAGAAAAGAGTCACTTGATTTAGAAACCTAACTTTATTTCTAAAGGTATTGTGACTTGTCTTGAAAAGTAATTTTGACTCGATACTACTGATAGTATCTCGCGCTTTATACGAAAGAGAGTCATTTTTAAAAGAGTGGAAGTATGTAGTACTTTGGGTTAAGTTCTGATCTTTATAAAAGACATGTTAAGGCCTTAAGTAAACTAAAACGAGAGTGTATGTGAACAAGAATAATAAGAAGTTAGGGGATTCTTAACTTGCTTATATATCAGATGATAGCCGTTTGTGCTAGTGGTATATTATTCATTACGGTCATTCCCGTTTGTGGCATTTGCATATTCCGTGGATTTGCTACCCACGACGCGATGAATACCTCACGCGAGTCCGCGCGGCTTACGCGGTGAAATAGTCCCACGCGCGATACAAAGATACGCGGCGAATACCTCACGCGAGTCCGTATGGGCTTACGCGTGAAATTGTTACACCGTATTTACGTGACATGTTTTAAGAACGACGTAAGAACTCATGTTGTTAAGATCGAGACTTGTAAAAATTTATCTAATTATGAAATTTTTTTCTGAAAGCGTATTATTGTGATTTAATGGGAGGCGACACGTGTCACCCCCTTATTGATTCCTCGGTCGATTTAGGCATGGCCAAAATGGTCATTTACCATAAGTCTGATGACTAAAGTCTGCAAGTGTAGCTTAAGAATTTTGACTAAGTCAAAGTGGTCAACTAGTCTTGATATTTTGAAAGACTTCATCCTAGCCACCCAAACGGTTGCATCTTGTCCCTCCATGACCCTTTATATTACTACTAGTAGCACTACTAGTGCCAACACTTAAAAATTTCTTGAAAAATCGATTTAACATAGAGCTTGAGCTCGGTTCCATATAAAAAAAGAAGAAAATCTTTGTTTGTGATCCATTTAGCTCCACACTTTAAACCAAGGTTCTTAGGTGTATCAGAAACACATCTCAATAGAAAAGTCTTGGAAAAAGAGAGTTTACTGTTAGTCAGAAAACGAAACCTAGTTGTCTTTCTAGGTTTTGTCTGAGATTTGAAGGATAATTGTCGGTGTTGTTCTATGGTCTCAACAAGCTGATCAAGTGTCTTGGAGAGGCTCTAAACTACTAGCGACTTCGGATCGAGTCGATTAAGAATCGCTAAGGTATAATCTGTCTTTTAAAGGTGTTACAAGATTACATAGTTATATTGTTGTTGTTAGCCTTACTTGTTGCTAAGCATGAAGTTGATAGGTTGAAGTTATAGGCATTATGGATCGCTTGTAGCTAAATCCAAATGTTATACTAGCCACTTGAAAATCGATTACTAATCGGTCGCTTATTAGAAATCGCCGATGTTACTTACTTGAAGATTATGGTTATTATAATCAAACGCGACTCGATATCATGTTATGCTACCAATTTGATTGAAATGGAAATTGGTTAAGAATCGTATTGTTGAACTCAAGGTGGCCGAATTTGGACTTATAGTTTGTATTAGTTTGTTATCGTCATGGCGAATTTTACACGCCTAGTAGGCGGTAATCCCCTATTGATTAATTGCTTTGATCAGGCCTTAAATGCGGCGTGTTTGGTTATTGTATTCGCCTTGAAAAAGGTGGCAAAGTTAGTAAAACAAAGGAGGCGTCCGATTTTCCGTAGATTTAGCGACTGACACTTATAATATTCTACGCTTGATGTAAGGCCTTAATAGACGATTGTGAATATTATAGGTTGACATACTACGCGGACTTTGTACTTGGCAAGTGGTTTGACCCGAGGTATGTAGAACTTTTCCTATCCTTCGAGCATGACTAGTTACACGTATATAGTACTTGTAGACGACAAGAGTTTGATATCCTTTACTAGTTTATCGAATGGCAAGTCAAGTGAGTTAGAGATTAACTCACTTATTTGAAAGATTAAGGATGTCTAATGTTTTATTAAAGTTAAGGACTTCAAGAGTTTTAAAGTATGTGATACTTGTTCCGCTTTAAACGTATAAGTCCCTTGGATAGGAAATTGTATTCGCTAAGGTATAAAGTGAATATAACGACTTTATGGGAGTTGGTTATATTTGCTTTATGGAAAGATAAATGACTTGTTCTAATGAAAAGGCAATTTGATTTTAAGGCATCAATTGCCTAAGTTTTTATAATAAAAAGAGTCACTTGATTTAGAAACCTAACTTTATTTCTAAAGGTATCGTGACTTCTTGAAAAGTAATTTTGACTCGATACTACTGCTAATGGTATCTTGGAAGTGTTATATGAAAATGAGTCATTTTTAAAAGGTTAGAGTACGTAGTACTGGGTTAAACTCCTGATTTATAATAACATATTAAGTGCCTTAAGCAAGCTAAAATGAGAGTGTAGATGAATAAGACTAATAAGAAGTTGTGATTTCTAACTTGCTTATTTATCAGATGACATTGCCGAGATAGGTAAGAGTATACAGTGGCAAACCCCAAGACGCTATACCACCTTCTCCGTGATAAGAGTATAAACGGCGGGTAAACCCCAAGACGTTATACCACTGCTTTATTACCTTCTCCGTGATAAGAGTATAAACGGCGGGCAAACCCCAAGACGTTATACCACCCGCCTGTGGTAAGAGTATAAACGGCGGTAAGAACCCTAAGACGTTATACCACTGCTTCTACGGGTTCGCTACCCATGATTTGATCGAGTCTCCTATCGTGATGTTGTACGTATTCCTCGATTTACTCTCATTGTTAGTAAGACACCGTGGCATCGTAATTCGCTATCATACACGCCTCCCGCTTTGTTTTAAACTTATGTTGTAATTACGCATTTTCCGCTTTACATACTTAGTACATATTACAGATCGACTTTCCCTGGCCGCTGCTCATGCCGCAGAAAGTGGTAAGGTGGCGGATCCACATTCTTAGATCACTTAGTCGACTACGTAAGCTCCATTTATCCGAGGCTTGTCTCTTTCGTACGCCTTTTCCCCGTGTAGATTTATGTACATTCGTGGTACGGCGGGCCCCGCCCCGCTACGCTTGTTATTCCTAGAGGTCTCAGTATTCACATACGTGGTTGGGTCAGAAGAATCGATGCATAGCTTGTACTTTGATTTTGTTATATATCGGGAGGCGCCTTTATCGGCCAGCCCGAGATGTTTTATAGTTACACACGTGTTTACGCTGTATGTTCCCGCTTTTCTCTCGATGTATATCAACACGGTGCCTGTAGGCACCGTGACCCGGTCGGGTCGTGACAAAAGTGGTATCGTGAGCGCTTAGTCCTCTGAAGGTGTCTACAAACCGTAGATAGTAGTCTGACATCTGCATGCATGCACCACATCTATAATCGTGAGGTCGCAGGACATTTAGGATTGGTTTCATTCTTCTTTCTCTAGGATCGCGCAAGAGAGTGCCTTATTAGGTTAAATCCTCTCCGACCTAATCTTATGTAATGCTTATGCCTCCACTGGCGCACTGCAGCCCGTGGCAAGGCGCCAGGCGAGTCATGCAGACTTTCAGAGGTTACACTGCTCGTGCACGATTATGCCTGAGGTAGTAGGCGGGTCTGCGAGTTCAGCCACGCCTGCAGTTTTAGAGGAGCCGAGAGCGGCAGAAGCTCCAGAGGTTCCTGCACTGCACTCCTCCGCCTCACACCGCCGAGCATGAGACTACGGAGCAGATTCTGCTATCGACCAAGATAGTAGTCGGCAAATACGACAGAGCAGCAAAGACACCCTGTGAGCCAACAGCTTATGGATTAGGGATTTTCTCGGGATGTCATCCACCGAGTTTTATGGTTCGAGGTCCACGAGGATCCGCAGGAGTTCATTCGGCAGCCTACAATGACCATGTGTTCTTAGGGCTTCAGAGACGTAGTTCGTTACGCTAGCCTCTTACCGGCTGCGCGATATCGCGTTGAACCGTTTGAGTCGTGGTTGCTTTAGAGGGGTGATGATGCTCTTCCACTGCTTGGGAGGAGTTTACAGAGGCCTTCATGGATCACTTTTTGCCTCCCGAGACGAGGAGAGCCTGCAGACAGATTCTGACTCGAGGCGAACTGAGGACCGTGAGTATAGTTGAGTTTGATCACACGACCGATCCTGCCCGTGATCGTGCCTTACCCCTGCACCCTAGTGAGACAACATCGTAGTAATCACGAACATAAACGATACAAGACATATTATGAAATATGAAACAATGATCTGAGGAAAACTTGCCTTTCTAAGATATATAAATAATAACTTTTACAATCGAATGCTTTAACTTTTACAACCCCGCCACAACAAGATTACTGCACTTACGAAAGATATGATAACAACGACGGACAGGTTCCCGCCATACCCCGAATGTAAGCACCTACGCATAACAGGGACTATACCAAGATAAGCCTCCGAGAAACTGAGCTTCCCAAACGTCAAACTGTGACTTCGAGAGCTGGATCAACGATCGTGTACTCTCAACTCGCAGATGAACGCACTTCAAGGAGGTCGCATAACAGTACCGAGTATGTGAAATCAAAATACATATCAGAAATGAAATCATAGCAAATATATAAAGCAGTGAGACAACGATGATAACCAAACTACGCTTACCACAAAGCGCCATGCGTTAGTGACTCACGCCTCAAGTCATCACTCAAGTATAACAACGGGTCTCGTGCCCACAACATCAATCATGCGCCGTGGAATACCTTCCTCACCGCCAGCCTATGATATAAAAGCACCAAGGAACACACATGAACACCGTGTCCCACTCGTGTCACGAGAAAATCAGACGGTAAGTACGAAGGCATAGCCGACTACTAAAAACCCACAGCACTAACAAGGTCCGCGAATCAGATTATAAGATCTGTCAGACCGCCACATGATCAAAGCCGCCACTTGCCCACAATATCAATGTACGCTGCCTAACCTCGAACTCCCGTAGCCCGCGATAGGCCAATCTCATCGCCCGCATGAGGTATTCCCCGCATCGAGGGTAGCTACTCCCAAGATCGCCCCGACTTCGCAGTCCGCACGCCACACGGACCGCATGCCCATAAAGGACGACACTAACTCGAACTCAGAGTTCAAGATAGCCCCCGGACTCGCATTTAGGTATTCTCAATCATGTGTCCATCGACTACCGAAGTCTACCCCAGACGGAGGCGCTTTAACCCCTAATCATCTCAAGAGATTTAACGCCACAATACTATCATAACGATCGATAGTTAATAAGCACAATCAAGAGAAACCCTTTACCCAAACATCACAAGATACTAACACACGAGCATCCTAACACGCTTACTTATCAAAGCAATCAAGAAAGTATTACAAGGCTATCACAAACCAATACAATCAAGTTGTTCACACAAGGTACCTTCTACTATACGAGTAACAAGATCGGTTTTATCCCCAAAGTACTTCATACATTAACTCTTTAAAAGATACGCTACATTCACAAAAGTCACACAATACCCGTAGTATATGAAAATAGAGTGATTATCTTTTTAAAGTAAATCAATTACTTCTCATTGTAAAATCAAGTAGCAACATTCTTTCCAATGATCAAGTTTGCCTAATTTCCAATGTTCAAGTTTCTCATTTTAGAAAGGTTTCAGAGTTCATAGTCTTATTCATTTAAGAATATAATTCTCCTTTAAACTATCCGAGAAACATAAGTCTTATATGTGAGTAGGATATTCTTGTTTATAACAATCTTATTACAAAGAACATGATCTAGGAAATATCATTTTGTCTTATCTTAGCTTCTATGCAGATGGAAGTTTCTACCGTTTTAATAATACTTAATTATTAAAAACATTTCCTCTTATAAACGCCGCAGTTGGTTTGTCGATACACATTCGATTTCCAAAGTCAAGAAACATTCTTAAGACGTTATACCTAACTTTCCATAAAGCTAGCATAACTCTTAAGTTTTCAAAACCCAAATATTTCTTCTTCTTTCAAAATGATTCAAAATCTTTGAAATACTTCAAGTTCTTTATTAACACATAACAAGCCGCTTATAGTTCAAATCGCTTACCTTTTAAAGACCACAAGTATTTTCTTACCAACATAAAGTCGTTATAACCAACTTCCCATAAAGCCGTTATAACACTTTATGTTTTAAACCACTCCAAATACATTTAGCACATGACGCTCACCGCACTACATAGTTCACACATATCATGCTGTAAGAGATATAAGAGGTTCACATACCTCGCGACGAGTATCGACTAATAGCAAAACGCCCAAGTACCTCCAACCGCGGCTACTCCTGCCAAGTAGAACGCGCCACACGTAGTACTTCAACCTATAAGGCCACAAGGCGCTTTATTAACATCAAGATCTTATCAGAGAACATTCTACCGAAAATTCGGCAAAGACCTCCCGCAACAACAGAAATCTCCTCCTCTAACTGGCCGCTACCAAGCCAACCAGTGGGGTTATACATCTAACCCGAACGGGTACAATTCTACTCCACAAGATTACTACACAAGCTCATCAGAATACACCCTATGTAAAACAACATTTCAGCTTCAGCTTAAGTCGCAAAGACATCACGTAAGTATTATTCAGCTTAAGTCAAAAGACATTGCCAATAACTACGCTCGTTCTATATATAGTATACTTCAACTATATATTCTACTAACATGTAATTTCCAATTACAATAGAGGACAAGATATTTACCTCGATAAGCCCATAATTATCCAAGTATAAAGTCGATCCCGGCAATCGCTTAGCTCCAACTCCGAGCGCCCAACCCGCTTCTAAACCACCCTTAGAAGTTCTAACCAACTTCTACACAATACTCCAAACTGACTATGGAGATTTTCCTGTGGTTTCGGTTTTGTGGACTGACGGAAGTATAATAGTATTTCCTAAGCTTTTCAGATAGGTATAACCTTAGAATACTACAAGGTATACGGCTAAGGTAATTGGGCATTATAACAATACTTTTGAGAGTATTTATACACCACAAAGTGGGTATTATACGAAAGCAACTAGCAGTGGGGTACACTCGGCTAGCACCCCTAGAGTGGGGTGCTCTCGCCACAAGTGGGGAGGGACGAGAACCATAAGGAAGGGAGGAGGATTCTAACACTTAGGAAATATTTAGACGAAGAAGTTCATCAAAGGAGAGGGTATTTATAAACAAGCCAAGGCCAACCAACGGCCAAGATCTAGCCAAGTGTATAGCAAGTGTAAGGCCAAGATTCACCCAAGTGCCCCCTAGACCCTACTCCTTAAAACCTCACAAATATCTACACAAATATCAACCAAGACTTGCTCATCCAATCGGCCCTAACGCCTCTTTCAGTCCACCAACGCAGAGGTGCTGTTGCCCTCTCGCTGGTCCAAAACGCTTGCCTCTGAAAAATCCGCAAAAATAAGAAAAGACATAGCCTAATTTACCCTTCGCAGTTAGGTAACGCTTCGCCGAAAAACGACTTAACCAAAGGTCAGGCACAAATGCCATTCTACTAAGCCACTAGGCGGGGTGACACGTGTCACCCTCCTATTGGCCCAAAAACATCTTTCAAAAAAATATCCACAATGGCCAAAATCTCAAAACAAAGCTGGCTTCTACAAAATCAGAATTTCTCCTGGCCCCACGTGACCATTTCCAAAATAAAATTCCATAATTTCTAATATTCCAGAAGTCCGACACCAAACTGGGAATCCAATTCCCATTAACGAACCTTTTTCCTTCACAAAACCGGAAACTTTTCCGTGGAAAAATCGCCTCTTTCTTCCTTTCCAATCTTTCTGTCGTATTCTCGTACGTACGTCCTCGCATACATACCCTGGAACTACGGGGTATAACATTCTTCCCCCCTTAGAAACATTCATCCCGAATGTTCCTTCTAAGTCTCAAAACAAACGTGCGCCAGTATAGTCTTCACTACTATACTTACGAAACAATCCTGCCATACCTGGCCACAGAAATACCTGCGCAACATACTTATATCCAAGTCTACGAGGAAACACCTCTAACATCACCACAAATAATACCACTTTTGTCACTTTGTCGCGAGCCTTGCCCGACGACTCCAACAAATGGTACCGGCCGCACGCGATCACCGGTTGTCGTGACACTCAACCCTTACCACATTTCGACATCGCTTAGTTTCCAAAACTCGGTTACTATCTCTTTACGCGGCATCATTAATCGGGAACATTCCGACGGATCTTCGATACTTTCCTAACATAACAATACGAAAAGATCGGACGCCCCGCCTCCTAAGTCTGGACAAGAAAAGCTAACATATGTGCAACCCGCCTATTCTTCACATGAACTCTTAAAGGCCCAAAGTAACTCAAGCAAGTTCCTTCGCTTCAAAACTCGCCACACCGTCCGGTGGTACTTTCAAGAAGACCGACCGCCAACTCGAACTCTAAGCCGCCGCCGCCGATTATCCGCACGATTCCTCCGAGCCGCCGTAACTTCTTCTAGACGAGCTTTTCCTATCCACGCTTGGAACAAACTCAACCAATCGTTCAACCTTGCCAACATCGAACCAATCGACGCAACTTACACTTCCGCCCCTACAAGGCTTCATAAGGCACTCCGAACGCCGAAATGGTAGCTTAAACGCTCCTCCACAGAGACAACAATCCTCGCAACTACCCCGAAATCCACACACCGCCCGAGGGCGACGCGATTCTCGAGACTCACCAGTCCTTAACCCCGCTCGTAAAACTTCCAAACAAAACAGCCGTAACTGGCTCCACACCGCCATAAGGTGAAGGTAGGCACCCTGCAGCCTTACAACCTTTCTCGATAAATCAACACCGCCGAGTGAACACCCCGATCAAGAACACGATGGGCTGCTTCATCGATCGACCATCGGTCGAACGCATCCACGAACTCGCACGCTAGTTAACTAAACTCGAGCCTAACACCCTCGCGACTCTACCACAAGCGCGACCACCACAACCGCACTTCACCACCAAACATGCCGCTGGTTGACCCGCAACGTGGCCTCAACCCGACCCAAGCGCGCAAAATACCATCTCCCCAAGGAACAATCTCACAAAACACGCTATTTAAAACCTAGCGGCCTTCTTAGCTCAACTACCCTCTTCCTTCCACACTACTCGTGGACTTATCCCACGAACATAGCTCACGCACTATGCACTCCTATAAGTGGTCAAACATAATATACGCCTTTTACTCGAGACGGCTTTACCTCTAAGGTCTCTACGTGATAACACTCTAAGGCTCACACCTTCTCTATCCCCAAAATCTTACTCTGCTAACCCACCATGATTTCTATTCACAACTAACACACCGCTATCGTAACATAGCACTTAAGGTATACTCACCTTGAAAGTTACCGGCGACTCGCCGCCCGCCCTCTTCTCGCCCTCGTTAACCCGCCGATCTTACGCTGCCACAGACATAAGCCCGCATACGTGCCATGCTCAAGCCCAATCAAGAATTACTCGCACAACCTCTCTTAGGTAGTCATCAAGACTCGTGGTACATCGCAGATAATCTTCCGTAGCCAAATCCATAGCTAGTAATGTGGTCGCTTTGCAATCTCTATTCATCGCTCCTGGCCGTGGAACCGGCGTTCAAATATCACGGACGCAGAGAACCGCCGCCGCTTAAACTCACGGGCTAGCGACGCCGCAGAAATCCCCGAACGAAGCACTACCCTAGGTAATGATCGGGCTCGCCTCGCCACCTTCTCGAACTCTACTCGCAGCCTCCTGGCCGCTGCCCTCCCGGCCCGGTTGTTCTACGCGAGGCATAACGAGCAAGTGGAATGAATTTCGCCGCAGGTCCAACTTACAACACAGCCTCTAAGGCACGATCTCGAGTGAGAAGAATAGAAACCAATCCTAAATATCCTATAGCCTCCTCGATTATCGTGGTCCACAACACACCGATAATCAAGACTTCATCGATACGGCTCAGACACTTTCCGAGGATTAATCGCTTCGATACCACTTTTGTCACGACCGATCCTGCCCGTGGATCGTGCCTTACCCCGCACCCTAGCGAGACAACATCGAGTAATCACGAACATAAACGATACAAGACATATTATGAAATATGAAACAATGATTCGAGGGAAAACTTGCCTTTCTAAGATATATAAATAACAACTTTTACAATCCGAATAGCTTTAACTTTTTACAACCCCGCCCACAACAAGATTACATGCACTTACGAAAGATATGATAACAACGACGGACAGGCCCCGCCATACCCCCGAATGTAAGCACCTACGATAACAGTGGACTATACCAAGATAAGCCTCCGAGAAACGGAGCTTCCCAAACGCCAAATCAGGACCCAGAGCTAGGATCAACGATCGGTGTACCTCAACTCGCAGATGAACGCAGCTTCGGGCGAGGTCAAGACAACAGTACCGAGTATGTGAAACTGAAAATACATATCAGAAATGAAATCATAGCACTATATAAAGCAGAGACAATGATGATAACCAAACTACGCTTTACTACAAAGCAATATGTCGTTAGGACTCACGCCTCAAGTCATCACTCAAGTATAACAACGGGTCTCGTGCCCACAACATCAATCACGCCCGTGGAATACCTTCCTCACCGCCAGCCTATGATATAAAAGCACTAAGGAACACACATGAACACCGTGTCCCACTGTGTTACGAGAAAATCAGACGGTAAGTACGAAGGCATAGCCGACTACTAAAAACCCACGCATCAACAAGGTCGCGAATCAGATTATAAGATCTGCCTAGACCGCCACATGATCAAAGCCGCCACTTGCCCACAATATCAATGTACGCTGCCTAACCTCGAACTCCCGTGAGTTCCGCATAGGCCAATCTCATCGCCCGCATGAGGTATTCCCCGCATCGAGGGTAGCTACTCCCAAGATCGCCCCGACTTCGCACCGCACGCCACACGGACCGCATGCCCATAAAGGACGACACTAACCTCGAACTCGTGAGTTCCCAAGATAGCCCCCGACTCGCATGAGGTATTCTCGAATCATGTGTCCATCGACCACTCGAGTCTACCCCGTGACGGAGGGCGCTTTAACCCCTAATCATCTCAAGAGATTTAATGCCACAATACTATCATAACGATCGATAGTTAATAAGCACAATCAAGAGAAACCCCTTTACCCAAACATCACAAGATACTAACACACGAAGATCCTAACACGCTTACTTATCAAAGCAATCAAGAAAGTATTACAAGGCTATCACAAACCAATACAATCAAGTTGTTCACACAAGGTACCTTCTACTATACGAGTAACAAGATCGGGTTTTATCCCCAAAGTACTTCATACATTAACTCTTTAAAAGATACGCTACATTCACAAAAGTCACACAATACCGTAGATATGAAAATAGAGTGATTATCTTTTAAAGTAAATCAATTACTTCTCATTGTAAAATCAAGTAGCAACATTCTTTCCAACGCATCAAGTTTGCCTAATTTCCAATGTTCAAGTTTCTCATTTTAGAAAGGTTTCAGAGTTCATAGTCTTATTCATTTAAGAATATAATTCTCCTTTAAACTATCCGAGAAACATAAGTCTTATATGTGAGTAGGATATTCTTGTTTATAACAATCTTATTACAAAGAACTATGATCTAGAAATATCATTTTGTCTTATCTTAGCTTCTACGCAGATGGAAGTTTCTACCGGTTTTAATAATACTTAATTATTAAAACATTTCCTCTTATAAACGCCGCAGTTGGTTTGTCGATACACATTCCGATTTCCAAAGTCAAGAAACATTCTTAAGACGTTATACCTAACTTTCCATAAAGCTAGCATAACTCTTAAGTTTTCAAAACCCAAATATTTCTTCTTCTTTCAAAATGATTCAAAATCTTTGAAATACTTCAAGTTCTTTATTAACACATAACAAGCCGCTTATAGTTCAAATCGCTACCTTTAAAGACCACAAGTATTTTCTTACCAACATAAAGTCGTTATAACCAACTTCCCATAAAGCCGTTATAACACTTTATGTTTTAAACCACTCCAAATACATTTAGCACACGACGCTCACCGCATTACATAGTTCACACATATCATGCTAGAAGAGATAGGAAGAGGTTCACATACCTCGCGACGAGTATCGACTAATAGCAAAACGCCCAAGTACCTCCAACCGCCGGGCTACTCCTTGCCAAGTAGAACGCGCCACACGTAGTACTTCAACCTATAAGGCCACAAGGCGCTTTATTAACATCAAGATCTTATCAGAGAACATTCTACCAAAAATTCGCAAAGACCTCCCCGCAACAACAGAAATCTCCTCCTCTAACGGGCCGCTACCAAGCCAACCGTGGGTTATACATCTAACCCGAACGGTACAATTCTACTCCACAAGATTACTACACAAGTTTCATCAGAATACACCCATGTAAAAACAGTCAAGCTTCTTCAGCTTAAGTCGCAAAGACATCGCAGAAGTATTATTCAGCTTAAGTCAAAAGACATTGCCAATAACTACGCTCAGTTCTATATATAGTATACTTCAACTATATATTCTACTAACATGTAATTTCCAATTACAATAGAGGACAAGATATTTACCTCGATAAGCCCATAATTATCCAAGTATAAAGTCGATCCCGGGCAATCGCTTAGCTCCAACTCCGAGCGCCCAACCCGCTCTAAACCACCCTTAGAAGTTCTAACCAACTTCTACACAATACTCCAACTGACTACGGAGATTTTCCTAGTGGTTTCGGTTTTGTGGATCGACGGAAGTATAATAGTATTTCCTGCTTTTCAGATAGGTATAACCTTAGAATACTACAAGGTATACGCTAATGTAATTGGGCATTATAACAATACTTTGAGAGTATTTATACACCACAAAGTGGGTATTATACGAAAGCAACTAAAGCAGTGGGTACACTCTGGCTAGCACCCTAGAGTGGGGTGCTCTCGCCACAAGTGGGAGGGACGAGAACCATAAGGAAGGGAGGGGAGGATTCTAACACTTAGAAATATTTAGACGCAAGGTTCATCAAAGGAGAGGGTATTTATAGCACAAGCCAAGGCCAACCAATGGCCAAGATCTAGCCAAGTGTATAGCAAGTGTAAGGCCAAGATTCACCCAAGTGCCCCCTAGACCCTACTCCTTAAAACCTCACAAATATCTACACAAATATCAACCAAGACTTGCTCATCCAATCTACCTAACGCCTTTCAAGTCCACCAACGGCAGGTGCTGTTGCCCTCTCGCTGGTCCAAAACGCTTCGCCTCTAAAAATCCGCAAAAATAAGAAAAGACATAGCCGAATTTACCCTTCGCAGTTAGGTAACGCTTCGCGAAAAACGACTCTAACCAAAGGCCAGGCACAAACGCCATTCTACTAAGTTACCTAGGCTGGGTGACACGTGTCACCTCCTATTGGCCCAAAAACATCTTTCAAAAAAATATCCACAATGGCCAAAATCTCAAAACAAAGCTGGCTCTACAAAACCAGAATTTCTCCCGGGCCCCACGTGACCATTTCCAAAATAAAATTCCATAATTCTAATATTCCAGAAGTCCGAATACCAAACTGGGAATCCACCCCATTAACGAACCTTTTTCCTTCACAAAACCTAAACTTTTCCGCGGAAAATCACCTCTTTCTTCCTTTCCAATCTTTCGTCAGATTCTCGCACGCACGCCCTCGCATACATACCTCGAACTACGGGTATAACATTGACTCCTTGGCCGCATACGCGCATACCATTGTAATGACATACGGCGATAGGGTTCATCGTTACGAATGGGGCTCGACCGGCATATGATTACCGATGTCAGCGTGGCTCTTCAAATGCATGACATCGCCTGACGCAGCCTATGCGCAGGGATAGAGGATAGAGAGAGGAGGACCAGATTGACTCAAAGCCACCAAGAGGCCGTGACATCGTGGTCTCGTGGCGCTGAGGCGACAACCTCGCAGCAGCACTGTGTCCACTTTCCACCAAAGACAGAGTGCTCTTCGCGTTTTCGCAAGAGGTCCGAGCACAGTGCCGGGCCGTGAGCAGGTCGTGGCCCGGACTTCGGATTTCAGGAGGCAGAACCGCCACCGACGGGACCATCCACACCTCAGGTGCTCGACGCGGTAGGTTCCACTGTGGCGAGTGTCGCAGAGCCGGAGCTTGTTACTCGCGCGACGCAGGCCATTTGAGGAGAGATTGTCCGCTCAGGGCGTATGGTAGTACAAAGGCACCGATGTGATCTCGGCCGGGTCTTCTCCTTCGTGGTTGTGCGCCCGAGGCGTGGTACTCACTGACCTGTGCCGCAGAGGTCGCGGTGGCGGTTCAGCCAAGCGTCCCCGTAACCGCATATATTCTTCTAGCCACCGCCAGATCGTGAGGCTTCCCCGACGCCGCCACTGTACATTACCGATTTCAGTCAGTGATGTTTATGCATTGATAAATCCGTGTTCTACCTTGTCCTATGTGTCCTCTTATCGGGTAGAATCGGGATATAGCCGGTCGATAGAGTTTTCGAGGTAGCTACACCAACGGGAGACCTTGTTAGCCGAGCGGTGTACAGAGGTTGTCCGGCTTATATTTACGCCGACCCTTGCGCACTTGATAGAGTCGAGATGACAGATTTTGATGTCATTATGGGTACGGATCCGACTTCGCTATGCCAACGCTGATTGTAGGACAGTTGGTTCGGTTCAGCTCGCGAGCCGCTTATCGAGCGGAAGCGGCAACACGTCACGCCGGCGGTAGGTTTATTTCACCTCAAGGCTAGGAAGATGGTGCGTGGCGGTACATCTATCATCCGTTCGGTATTTGATACAGAGGCCGAGGTGCCGCTTCTCGCCAAGCACTGTGGTTAGGAGTTTCCGACGTGTTCCTGCATGATCTTTCCGCATCCTCCCGAGAGGAGATCGAGTTTTGTATTGACACGCTGCCGACACTCGACCTATTTCCATTCTCGCCATACAGATGGCACCCGCCGAGCTGAGGAGTCAAGGACCACCAAAGACTTGGCCGGAGAAGCGGCTTTATCGTGCCCAGTGTATCTCCCGGGAGCGCCGATTTTGTTCGTGAAGAAGATGACGGACGCCACAGATGTGTGTTGATTACATGCACAATAAGGTAACCATTAAGAATAGGTACCCTCCCGTGATTGATGATTTGTTTGACCGCCGTGGTGCGAGGTGTTTCTCAAAGATAGACCTGCGGTCTGGTTATCATCAGGTCCGAGTTCGAGAGGCAGACATCCCAAAGACTGAATTCAGGACCCGGTATGGGCACTATGAGTTTAAGGTTATGTCTTTCGGTTTGACCAACGCTCCAGCGGTATTTATGGATTTGATGAACCGGGTGTTCAAGCCATTTTTGGATACATTTGTGATAGTATTCATCGATGACATCCTGGTTTATTCGCGGACAGAGCAGGAGCATAATGACCACTTGAGCACGGTACTTGGGGTTCTCCGGAACCGGCATTTATTCGCCAAGTTCTCCAAGTGTGAGTTTTGGTTGGCCTCAGTGGCATTCCTGGGGCATATTATTGGGGCTGATGGTGTTCGCGTGGATACGACAAAGATTGAGGCAGTCAAGTCTTGGCCGAGACCTACTACTCCGACCGAGGTACGCAGCTTTAGGATCATGGGTTATTATCGAGGTTTGTGGAGCGCTTGCTTCGATTTCAAGACCGCTGATGTCACGACCAAATCGCCCTGGATCGTGCCTTACCTCGCACCCTAGTGACACAACATCGTAGTAATCACCGAATATAAACACATACGTGAAACAAATGAAGTACAAAACAAGAATCAGGAAAACTTGCCTTTCGCATATATATAAACAACAACTCTTTCAATCATGAACAACTTAATCCTTTTACAAACCCCGCCACAACAGCATTACATGCACTTAAGAATGATATGACCACAACGACGGATGGCCCCGCCATACCGAATGTAAGCACCCACAATAACAGGACTATACCAAGATAAGCCTCCGAGAAACGAGCTTCCTAAAAGTCGACCAGACCCTAAGAGCGAGGATCAACGATCGTGTACCTTTACTCGGCAGATGAACGCAGCCCGGGCGAGGTCAAGATAACAGTACAGTGTAATGTGAAATCAAAATCGTAAATGAAATCATAGTAGTCTATATAAAGGTGAGACATGTATGATAACAAAACTACAGCTCACAATAAACAAGCAAATATATCAAGTCGTGACTCACGCCTCAAGTCATCACTCAAATATAACAACGGGTCTCACGCCCACAACATCAATCATGCCCGTGGAATACCTTCCTCACCGCCAGCTTTATGATATAAAAGCACCAAGGAACACACATGAACACCGTGTCCCACCTGCGCTATAATAACACCGCATGTGGTAAGTAAGGCATAGCCGATTACTAACACCTACGCATCAACAAGGCCGCGAATCAGATTATAAGATCCGCCTGCATCATTACATGATCAAAGCCGCCACTTGCCCGCAAAGATCTAATGCGCGCGCGTTTAGCTCGAACTTTCCAGCCTCGCGATAGGCCAATCTCATCGCCCGCATGCAGGTATTCCCGCATCGGGGTAGCTACTCCCGCATCGCCCCGACTTCGCAGTCCGCATGGCCACATGGACCACATGCCCATAAAGGACGCACACTAACCTGGAACTCTCGTAGCTCCCCATAGGCCCCTGGGACCTGCATGAGGTATTCTCGAATCATAGGTCCATCGACCCGCTTGAGTCTACCCCGCATCGGAGGGCAACTTAACCCCCGGAATCATCTCAAGAGATGAGTGATGTAAAATACTAACACAACAGCTTATCGTTAAGCAACATAAGCACAACAAAGGAAACCCCTTTACACAACATCACAAGATACTAACACACGTAGCATCCTAGCATGTTTACTTATCAATCAACAAGAAAGTATTACCAGGCTATCACAAACCAACACAATCAAGTTATACACACAAGGTACTTTCTACTATATGCCAACAAGTTCGGGGTTTTATCCCCAAAGTACTTCATACATTAACTCTTTAAAAGATACGTTACTTTCACAATGTCACACAATACCCGTAGTATAAAAATAGAGTGACTATCCTTTTAAAGTAAATCAATTACTTCTCTTTGTAAAATCAAGTAGCAATCATTCTTTTCCAATGATCAAGTTTGCCTAATTTCCAATGTTCAAATTTGCCTAATTTCCAATGTTCAAGTTTCTCATTTTAGAAAGGTTTCAGAGTTCATAGTATTAATCACTTAAGACTATCATTCTCTTTAAACCATCCGAGAAACATAAGCCTTATATGCGAGTAGGATATTCTTGTTTATAAAAATCTTATTACAAAGACCATGATCTAGAAATATCATTTTGTCTCATCTTAGCTTCTATGCAGATGGAGGTTTCTACCGGTTTTATTAATACTTAATTAGTCAAAACATTTTTATTAACGCCGCAGTTGGTTTGTCGATACACATTCCGATTTCCGAATCAAGAAAACATTCTTAAGCCGTTATACCTAACTTCCCATAAAGCTAGTATAACTCTTAAGTTTTCAAAACCAAGTATTACTTCTTCTTTCAAAATGATTCAAAATCTTTTGAAATACTTCAAGTTCTTTATTAACACATAACAAGCCGCTTATAGTTCAAACCCTTACCTTAAAAAACCACATGTATTTTCTTACCAACATAAAGTCGTTATAACCAACTTCCCATAAAGCCGTTATAACACTTTATGTTTTACACCAATCAAATACATTTAGCACACGACGCTCACCGCACACATAGTTCACACATATCATGCTAGAAGAGATAGGAAGAGGTTCACATACCTCGCGACGAGTATCGACTAATAGCAAAACGCCCAAGTACTTCAAACCGCTTCGCTACTCCTTAGCCAAGAGATCGCGCCATACGTAGTACTTCAACCTATAAGGCCACAAGGCGCTTATTAACATTTAGATCCCTTCGTAGAACATTCTACGTAAAATTCAAGAAGACTTCTCTTCCGCAACAACAGAAATCTCCTCCTCTATCTGCCCGCCATCAAGCCAACCGTGGGGGTTCATACATCTAACCTGACGCACAATTCTACCTCACGTAAAAGCTACACAAGTTCATCAGAATACACCCTATGTAAAAACAATCAAGATTTTCTTCAAAAGGTTTCTTATTATTCAGCTTAAGTCAAAAGACATCACGACAACAACGCTCATTTCTACATATAGTATACTTCAACTATAGTCTAACAATCATGTAATTTCCAATTACAATAGAGGGACAAGATATTTACCTCGATAAGCCCATAATTATCCATGTATAAAGTCGATCCCGCAATCGCTTAGCTCCAACTCCGAGCGCCCAACCCGCTTCTAAACCACCCTTAGAAGTTCTAACCAACTTCTACACAATACTCCAACTGACTATGGAGATTTTCCTAGGGTTTCGGTTTTGTGGACTGACGGAAGTATAATAGTATTTCGGCTTTTCATATAGGTATAACCTAGAATACTACAAGGTATACGGCTAAGGTAATTGGGCATTATAACAATACTTTTGAGAGTATTTCTACACCACAAAGGGGTATTATACTAAAGCAACTAGGCTAGTGGGTACCCCACGCCACACTACTGTGAGTGGGGAGAGGGCTCTCGCCAAGGGGCCTTTCAAAGGGGAGAGGATTCTTGGACGAGAGTCAACAAGAGGGGAGAGGGAGGGATTTTAACACTTAGAAGATTTGTGGAAAGGATGAAGAATTCATCAAAGGAGAGGGTATTTATAGCACAAGCCAAGGCCAACCAATGGCCAAGATCTTGCCAAGTGCATAGCAAGTGTAGGCCAAGATCTGCCAAGTGCACCTTATCCATCTAACACAAAAATATCCTACCAACCCTTGACCAAACAAGGCCAACTTTCGCCACCTTACCGCCCACTTACCAATGAGAGGGTGCCAAGTGGCGCCTCTGTTGGTCCAAAATGTTTCGCCTCTAAAAATCCGCAAAAATTAAAAACATAGCCGAATTTTCCTACGAAAGTGGAAAACGCTTCGCCGAAAATCGACTTAATCTGTTGTGAACAAAGTGAAAATCGTCCAAGCCTTACTCTTAAGTTCAAATTTCACGCACGCCCCACGCACATACCTAGAAATACGGTATAACAGCTGACTAGGTCGACTCGTATGCGCGCACGCCCAGCCGACGAGGTCATGAAAGGTGGTTTTCGTCAAGGAGAGGTTGACTACAACCCCGCCTACTCTTCCCGGCGGGTTAGACGCACGCGATCTATCGTGATGCCTCGCATCGGCCAGGGTGTGTTTTGACGCAGCAAGACGTTGTTATAGCCTATGCTTCCGGGCTACTTAAGCACGAGAGGAATTACACTACCCATGACTTAGAGTTGGCCGCAGCTTGTACATGCCTCAAGATTTGGAGACATTATTTGTAATGGGGTTCATGTGGATATTTATACGCACTACAAGAGCCTCCAGATATCTTCAGCAGGAGCCGAACTCATGGCGCAGACGTGGTTGAGTCCTGAAAGATTATGATGTTGATATTCTATACCATCCGGGAAAGCCAACGAAGGCGATGCCTTGAGTCGTAGATCGACGGGGAGCCCGCTGAGGTACAGAGAGACAGATACGGTCCGCCGATCCACCGCCAGCGAGCTTGGTTTGATTGATCGATACCGACGATAGCGAGTACGGTTCGCGAGGTTGCCGAGTCTTCCATCGCTGATGAGGTGAAGAGGCGGCGCTTGAGGACCCAAGGTTGGTACGCAGATCGTGATGCAACTCTTCGGAGGAGAAGAGTCTATTCGAGGTAGCTACCACTGGGTGCCGAGATTTGAGGGCTCGCTGTTCCCGATGATCAGACTTCACGCCAGATTCGTGAGGCACACACGCCGATATTCTATTCATCCGGTCGACCAAGATGTACCATGACCTCGATGTTTGTATTGTGGGTGTTATACCCTCGTATTTCCGCAGTATGTACGCGAGGCGACGATAAATTTTTTTGCCTTAAGAATTGGCTTTGGTTCGAAATTTGGGCACAAGTGCCGAATAGAGTCGTCGACTAAACGCTTTCCACCTTACGCTTGGAAAAATTTCGCTATGTCATTTAGTATTTTTATGGATTTTTCCGAGCGACTTTAACATTTTGGATTAACGGAGGGTGACACTTGTCACCTCATTGACGGCAAAGAGGAGGCTTGGCCTTGGCCGATTGGTCCCTCCTTTTGTGCCTTGTTTTGTGGCTTGTTTTGTGGAGTGTTTTGGAGTGTTTTGTGGGTGCACTTGGCTCGATCTCGCCTTACACTTGCCTAACACATGGATGGATTCGCCATTGGTTGGCCTTTGCTTGGCCTATAAATAGCTCCTTTGTGAAGACTTTCTTCATCCACAAATTGCCTAAGTCTTCAAGTTCTCTTCCTCCTCCCTTGTGAAATTGGCCCACCACACCCCTTTCCCCTTTGCCAAAGCTTCCCTCATGGTGCCTCGCCGTGGGTACCCCTAGCCTAGTTGTTTTCAGATAATACCCTTTGTTGTGGTATAGAAATACTCTCCTAAGTATTGTTATAATGTCCAAAATACTTTAGCCCAAATACCTTGTAGTACTTTCCAAAGTACCCTTTGTACGAAAAACCCTAAAATACGATTATACTTTCCTTAGCCTCTACACTAAACCCTAAGGAAAATCTTCACCCGTTGTCAAGTATGGAGTAGAAGTTGCGAGAACTTCTAAGGGTTGTTTGGAGCGGATCGAGCACTTATGAGGAGCTAAACCTTGCTCAGAGCGACTTTAAACTCTGATAATTTTGGGCTTATCGAGGTAAATATCTGTCCCCTATTGTAATTGGAAATTACATAAGTGTTGAATATATAGTGTTATATACTATATATAGAATCAACTTAGTATTATGGCAATGTCTTTTGACTTAAGCTCAAGAATGAAGAATTGAACAAGAATCACATGTAAGATAATAAAGAGAAGAATCGAATCAGAATTACCTAGGTTGTATTACAAGAGACTTATGTAGCATTACCGTAGTAGAATTGTACGCGTCCTGTTAGACGTGTTAACCCTCGTTGGCTTGGTAGCCACCTCGACAGAGAGGAGATTTACGCTGTCATGTGAGGTGCGAATTTTCTCAGAGAAAGACGGGAACGTGTGTTTAAGATTTAATAGACGCCAGGGCCTTTATAGTGAAAGTACTAAGAGTAGCGATTCTACTCGGCGAGTGGAAAGGGCTAGTGCGTTGTAGTACTTGGAGCATTTTGCTTATTGTCGTTAAATCGCCGCGAGGTATGCGAACCTCTTCCTATCTCTTCTAGCACGATATGTGTGAACTATGTAGTACCAGACGCATACGTGTTAATCGTGGTTTGATTAGTTTAAAACATAAAGTGTTATAACGGCTTTACGGGAAGTCGTTATAACACTTTACGTAGGTAAGAAAATACTTTGTGGTTTTAAAAGGTAATCGATGGAATTATAAATCGCTAGTTATAATAAAGAACTTGATGTATTTCAAAGATTTCTAAATCGCTTTCAAGAGAGTAACACTTGGTTTTAAAGGTTTTAAAAAGAGTTATACTAGCTTGACGGGAGTTAGGTATAATGTCTTAAGAAAGGTAAAGAAAATGGTTTATCATGTCGGTTAAGAGACTTGATCTTATAAGATAAGAGACTTAACTTATTTGTTTTAATGTGATGTTTCGTGAAACCTCATTCGTGAGTAATGAGTACTTGGTTTTATTTAAAGGATAATGTTGTACCGATTTCGAAATCGTAACGTATCGGCTGCATCACCGCAAATGCTAATAAAGGAAAATGTATCAATAATGATGAATTGTATTAAAACCAAGTAGAAACCTCCATCCGCATAGAAACTAAGATTTAGACAAAATGATATTACATTTTCTAGATCACGGTCATTAATAAGAATGTTGTAAACAAGAATAACCTACTCTCACGCGAGACTTATATTACTCAATTGTTCTAAAACTAACCAAGTGATTAAGTTTACTTAACTATGAAACCATTTGAAAATGAGAAGTTCGAGTAATCAAACTAGTAAACCGAACTTAGGAAAAGAATGTTACTTGATTTTGAAAAGGAACGTGGGTCTGGTCATTCTAATACTACGTATCGTGACTTTGATAAGTAATGGATCTCTTTAAAGAATTTAACGACGTAGTACTTTAGGTTGAAACCCTGACTTTGGCATAAAACGAAGGTACTTGAGTGATGAAACTTGCCTATGCTTGTTGCGGTGAAACATTCCTACGCTTGTTGTCGTGAAACTTGCCTATGCTTGTGATGATAGCCTTTGTTGTGCAAGTGTGGTGTTTCGTGTTACCGCCTCTCGATAGAGGCCTGGCTGATCGTTGAGGTTTCTTACCGCTCGCCCGGTATCCGGTGGTCGGCTCGCACCGCCCCGCCTCGCGGATCGATTCGCCTTGGTATTCGTAGTCACCGCACTTCCCCGCTCAAGATAGTGACGGTTTCGCGGATACGGCCTCGTCCCCGGTGGTCACCAGATTTGCCCCGCCACCGCGTGACCGCCTTGGTATCCTAGAGTCGGCTCGCACTTGCCCCAGACGGCTTCGTGTTTTCGTTGCATTGTATTATTGGTACGGCCGGATTCGTAGTTATACTTGTCCTGCACGGTTTTTATAACACGTGGGACATGGTGTTCATGTATAATCCTTGGTATTGTTATATCATAAATCGGCAGCTGAGGAAGAAATTCCACGCACGAGTGATAATTGGAGGCGCGAGTCCTCGCTCTTGATGTAATCGTTATATGTCATATATCGTAGTTTGGTCATCATACATGTCTCCCGCTTTATATAGACTATTATGATTTCATTTACGATTCGAAGCTTTCACATACTTGGTACCATTGCATCGACTCTCCTTCTGGGCCGCTCACGCCGCAGTAAAAGGTACATCGGCCGCCGATCCCCGCTTAGATCACCTTTCAACAGATCGAAAGCTCCGCTTCCTTCGAGGCTTATCTTTTGGTATGTTACCTCGAGTCCGTAGATGCTTATACATTCGTGGGTACGGCGGCCCCGCCCCGCCATAGTTGTTGTAAATCTTAGAGGTCCAGAGCACCGCTGGCAAGTGTGGTTGTAAAAGGATTAAACTGCTCGGTTTTATGATATACCGGGCGCAAATCGCTTGGTTGGCCTGCTTATTTATTATATCTCTGTTTCATGATTCATGTTTTATTTTCCGCCGGTTTTCTCTCGATGTTGTATCACCAGGTGCCCGGTAAGGCACCAGAATCTGCCCGGTTCGGGCGCAAAGTGGTATCGTGAGCGCTTAATCCTCTGAAAGTGTCTACGCACCGTTCAGTCTAGTAGTCCGGATTATCTGGTGTCAGGCACCACATCTATAATCGTAAGGCTATAGGACATTTAGGATTGGTTTCATTCTTCTCATTCCGAGATCGTGCCTGTAGCCGTGTGATAAGATCGACCCTCCGACGTGTTTCGCTTTTACCGCTATGCCTCGCGAAGGCAACCCGCCTGGCGGCAAGGCAGCAGAGGATCTGCGAGCAGAGCAGCAAATGGCAGAGACCACAAGACTGAGCCTCCACCCCGCACCGGAGCAGAGAGATGAGTTACGCGAGCTGGGCCCGCGACGGCCGTGGTCAGGCTGACTTGAGGATAGCCGACGCAGCAGCCCAAAGAGCACCGTGGTTCACCCTAGATCCGATAGTTCGAGGCTACGGGATTTTCCGAGTCAGGCCGCCGCAGTTTTACGGGTCGAGGCTCGAGGATGATCCGCAGGAGTTCATCCGCCGCCATACCGATCGCGAGAGTGATCAAGGCATCGGAGATCGAGTCGGTGGCCCTAGGTTCACATCAATCGCGTGATACCGCAATGATCGTTTGATTCTCGGGAGCTGTCCAGGAGAGCACGCACTTCCAGCGTATGGAACGAAGTTCTCGAGGCCTTTCTTGCACATTTCTTGCCTCCTGCATGATGAGGGCTCGCCGGCGATTTTTGGTGTTACGCAGAACGGGCGACGGCTCGGGAGTACAATGTGGAGTTCGACTCATCGCCCAGACGCCCCGCTGCTAGTAGCTAGTACGGAGGATCGAGTGCACCGATATGTTACAGTGGCTCACGATTGCCTTGCAGAGAGAGTTGTTCGTGTAGCTCTTCACCGGCACGGACATCGCTCGCACGCAGCGATACACTGACGCGAGGAGCGGATAAATCGACTGAATGACCAAAGTCGCGTAAGAGGCCGTAACAGCAGTGGTCCTTTGGTGACTTTCGAGGCGACCGCCTCAAGCAGACTAGTTATGTACTCCACAAGACAGAGTGGTCCTCCCGCCTTCGGACCTTCGTGATATTCAGAGCGTGCGGGCTCCTGTGTTTCAGATTTTCAGGAGCGAGTGCTCGCCGGACGAGGTTGCCCTTGTCTCAGCGTGGCCGCTGGGAAAGCTTCATAAGGGAGAGTGTCGACTAACTCTGAGATTGTTATTTTGCGCCAACAGGCTATCCGCAAGAGATCGTCCACTGTGGTAGCATCGTAGATAGCATGGACTACTAGAGCGCTATGGGTTCTTCACCTTCCGTAGCCAGCAGATGCTCAGACACCGAGGCCCCAGAGGTCGCGCGGGAGTTCTCGCTTTAGCGGGCCTCAACCGCCTAGTTTCGTGTATATCCTTAACCTCTGTAGTTTTGTCAGATTGATGTTGTTGATGTGTTTAATGTTATGTTTGGATAGCTTTGTGCTAAAATGTGATTTAGAAACCCGTTAGTGAAAAGGGTAAGTCCTCGGTAGTGCGAGACGGAAGTGGTAGCCATGACGTGAAATAGTAAGATTGTTCCGGATCGGGAACAAGAGTCGCGCTGGGGTCGGGTCGAGGACCATTTGCGGTCAACCCAGAACCCGGTTTGGGGTGGGCTCGGGTGGTCCCGCCAGTGGTAGGGTCACGAGGGTGCTAGGCCCAAGTTTAGATGACCATCGATGAGTTCGTGGACGCGCTCGATCGTAATCAGTTCGCAAGGCCGGAATGGCCTTAGGGAAATCGAGGTTAGCGAGATGACCAAGTTCGAGAGGTAGTGACTCCAAGGGTTGGAAACAGGTTGCTGATGTATGTGGTACTGATACTAGAACGAGTTCGAGTGTTCGTGACGCAGTACTACGAGCGGAAAAGTGAACGATGTTTTTGTGGCCAGCGTGGCATGATTGTTTTCAGACGATAAAGCAGTTGAAGACTATACCGACGCCGTTGTTTTGAGACTCAAGGAACATTCGACGAATGTTTCTGGGGGATGAATGTTATACCCGTGATTTCCGCAGTATGTACGCGAGGCGCACGATAAATTTTTTTGCCTTAAGAATTGGCTTTGTTCAAATTTGGGCACAAGTGCCGACAGAGTCGTCGACTAAACGCTTCCACACCTTACGCTGGAAAAATTTCGCTATGTCATTTAGTATTTTTATGGATTTTTCCGAGCGATTTTAACATTTTTGGATTAACGGAGGCGACACTTGTCACCTCATCGACGGCAAAGATGAGGCTTGGCCTCGGCCGATTGGTCCCTCCTTTTGTGCCTTGTTTTGTGGCTTGTTTTGTGGAGTGTTTTGTGGAGTGTTTCAGGTGCACTTGGCTTGATTCGCCTTACACTTGCCTAACACACGGATGGATTCGCCATCGGTTGGCCTTGCTTGGCCTATAAATAGCTCCTTTGTGAAGACTTTCTTCATCCACAAATTGCCTAAGTCTCAAGTTCTCTTCCTCCTCCCTTGTGAAATTGGCCCACCACACCCCTTTCCCTTTGCCGAAAGCTTCCCTCATGGTGCTTGGCCATGGGTACCCCCTAGCCTAGTTGTTTTCGTGATAATACCCTTTGTTGTGGTATAGAAATACTCTCCTAAGTATTGTTATAATGTCCAAAATACTTTAGCCCAAATACCTTGTAGTACTTTCCAAAGTACCTTTGTACGAAAAACCCTAAAATACGATTATACTTTCCTTAGCCTCTACACTAAACCCTAAGGAAAATCTTCACCCGTTGTCAAGATGGAGTAGAAGTTGCAGAACTTCTAAGGGTTGTTCGGAGCGGATCGAGCACTGAGGAGGAGCTAAACCTTGCTCGTGAGCGACTTTAAACTCTGATAATTTTGGGCTTATCGAGGTAAATATCTGTCCCCTATTGTAATTGGAAATTACATAAGTGTTGAATATATAGTGTTATATACTATATATAGAATCAACTTAGTATTATGGCAATGTCTTTGACTTAAGCTCAAGAATGAAGAATTGAACAAAGAATCACATGTAAGGATAATAAAGAGAAGAATCGAATCAGAATTACCTAGGGTTGTATTACAAGAGACTTATGTAGCATTACTATGTAGTAGAATTGTACGCCCCGTTAGACGTGTTAACCCCCGTTGGCTTGGTAGCCGAATGACAGAGGAGGAGATTTACGCTGCGGGTGAGGTGTCGCTAATTTTCTCAGAGAAAGACGGGAACGGTGTTTAAGATTTAATAGACGCCAGGGCCTTTATAGGTGAAAGTACTAAGAGTAGCGATTCTACTCGAGGAGTGGAAAGGGCTACCGCGTTGTAGTACTTGGAGCATTTTGCTTATTGTCGTTAAATCGCCGCGAGGTATGCGAACCTCTTCCTATCTCTTCTAGCATGATATGCTGTGAACTATGTAGTACGGTAGACGATACGTGTTAATCGTGTTTGATTGTTTTAAAACATAAAGTGTTATAACGGCTTTATGGGAAGTCGTTATAATAACTTTACGTAGGTAAGAAAATACTTTGTGGTTTTAAAAGGTAATCGATGTGAATTATAACCGCTAGTTATAATAAAGAACTTGATGTATTTCAAAGATTTCTAAATCGCTTTGAGCGAGAGTAACACTTGGTTTTAAAGGTTTTAAAAAGAGTTATACTAGCTTGACGGGAGTTAGGTATAATGTCTTAAGAAAGGTAAAGAAAATGGTTTATCACGTCGGTTAAGAGACTTGATCTTATAAGATAAGAGACTTAACTTATTTGTTTTAATGTGGACGTTTGTGTGAAACCTCATTCGTGAGTAATGAGTACTTGGTTTTATTTAAAGGATAATGTTGTCGATTTCGAAATTAGAATGTGTATCGGCTGCACCACCGCAAATAATAAAGGAAAATGTATCAATAATGAATTGTATTAAAACCAGAAACCTCCATCCGCATAGAAACTAAGACGAGACAAAATGATATTACATTTTCTAGATCATGGTCATTGTAATAAGAATGTTGTAAACAAGAATAACCTACTCACGTGAGACTTATATTACTCAATTGTTCTAAAACGGAACCAAGTGATTAAGTTTATTTAACTATGAAACCATTTGAAAACGGTGTTTGAGTAATTGAAACTAGGCAAACCGAACTTAGGAAAAGAATGTCATTACTTGATTTTGAAAAGGAATGTGGGTTGGTCATTCTAATACTACGGGTATCGGGTGACTTTGATAAGTAATGGATCTCTTTAAAGAATTTAACGACGTAGTACTTTAGGTCAAACCCGACTTTGGCATAAAACGGGCGTACTTGAGTGATGAAACTTGCCTATGCTTGTCGTGGTGAAACATTCCTACGCTTGTTGTCGGAAACTTGCCTATGCTTGTGATGATAGCCTTTGTTGTGCAAGTGTGGTGTTTCGTGTTACCGCTCTCGATAGAGGGCCGCTGACCGTTGAGGTTTCTTACCGCTCGCCCGGTATCCGTGGTCGCTTCGCACCGCCTGCCTCGGATCGATTCGCTCGTATCCGTAGTCACCGCACTTGCCCCGCTCAAGATAGTGACGGTTTCGCGGATACGCTCGTCCCCGGTGGTCACCAGATTGCCCGCCACCGCGTGACCGCCTTGGTATCCTGTGAGTCGGCCTCACTTGCCTCAGACGCTTCGTGTTTCGCTGCATTGTATTATTGGTACGGCCGATCTCGTAGTTATACTTGTCCTGCACGGTTTTTATAACACAAAGGGACATGGTGTTCATGATAATCCTTGGTATTGTTATATCATAAATCGCAAGTGAGGAAGAAATTCCACGCACGAGTGATAATTTGGAGGCGAGTCCGCTCTGACGAATCGTTATATGTCATATATCGTAGTTCGTCATCATACATGTCTCCGCTTTATATAGACTATTATGATTTCATTTACGATTTGACAGCCACATACTGCGTACCAGATCGACTCCTTCGGCCGCGCTCATGCCGCAGTAAAAGGTACATCTATTGCCGATCCCCGCTTAGGATCACCTTTCAACAGATTGAAAGCTCCTTCCTTCTGAGGCTTATCTTTTGCATGTTACCCGAGTCAGACGCTTATACATTCGTGGTACGGCGGGCCCCGCCATAGTTGTTGTAAATCTTAGAGGTCCAGAGTAATCGCAAGGTGGTTGTAAAAGGATTAAACCGTCGGTTTTACGATATACCGGCGCAAATCGCTTTGGTTGGCCTGCTTATTTATTATATCTCTTGTTTCATGATTCATGTTTTATTTTCCGCCGGTTTTCCGATGTTGTATCACTAGGGTGCCCGGTAAGGCACCAGAACCGCCCGGTTCGGCGCATGGGGACGGCTCAAGAGGACGCGGCGTTTTGTCGCACAAAGGTCCTAATTGCCGCAGTTAAGGTCGAGCACCGTGAGGCCCAGGATTATTGCCTATCGAGATTCCGACTGGAAGCTGAGGTGATCAACATGGACTTTGTTACAGGTTACCTCGCACTCAGGAAGCACGACCCATTTGGACAGCCGACGAAATCAGCCAATTTCCTTCCAACAGACGACGCTTTTGGTCGAGGACTATGCCGATTGTACATCGAGAGATTGTGAGACCGCACGCGTCCCTGTCGATTATTCCGACAGGGAGCCTGCCATGCCTAACTTCCGAGATCTTTCCGTATGGTCTAGGACACAGTGAGTCTTAGTACAACATTTCGCCTCAGATCGACGGGTGCAGAGCGCATCATCCGCACACTCGAGGATATGCCGCGAGCTGCGTGATTGATTTCAGCAGTAGCTGGAGGATCATTTGCCTCGTGGAGTTTGCTTATAACAACAAATTACCATTCCAAAGATACGACGACACCATACGAGGCTTTATACGGCGAAATGCAGTCGCCGATCGTTGGTTCGACGCGGCGAGGCACGCTTAGTTGGACTGCATTGGTACAGCAGTCGCGGATAAGGTGAAGCTTATCCAGGAGATCGCAGCGCCCGCAGTCGGCAGGTCATACGCGGATAATCGGCGGCGGCATTTGGAGTTTCGTGACGATTGGGTCTTCAAGGCGCCACCCACGGCGGTGATGAGATTCGGTAAGAAGGGAAACTCAGCCCGAGGTACATCGGGCCCTACCAGATCGTCCGCAGAGTGGGCAAGGTTGCTCACGAGTCGATCCGCCGTGAGTTAGAGGCGTACATCCGGCCTTCTATGTTTCTATGTTGCGAAGTGTATCGGTGATCCAATGAGTTTTCCTACTAGTGAGGTCCAGTGACAGGGGTTATCGATGAGGAGAGTCCCATAGCGATACTGATCGCTGTGTCAAAGCGATCGGACTGGATGTAGCTTCCACAAAGTCCCGTGGAGGAATGATAACCGGAGGAGATGACTTGGGAAGGAGAGGACACGTGTTCAGAAGTATCCTCACTTATTTCCTATACCTTCAGTAATTCATTTTCCCATACTTGTCAAGTTTTAATTGATGATCTCTTTTGCTTAAATGCTTTTATGTAGCCACGGTGACATTTTGGTATGTCTGGTGAAAGGAAACTATGTCGCTAATTATAAGTTTGATCAAAGAACATTCGGGACGAATGTTTCTAAGGGGAAGAATGTTACACCCGCATTTACATGACATGTTTTAAGAACGCACGTAAGAACTCACAAGTGTTAAGATCGAGACTTGTAAAAATTTATCTAATTATGAATTTTTTCTGAAAGCGTATTATTGTGACGAATGGGAGGAGACACGGTCACCCCCTTATCGATGCTGGTCGATTTAGGCATGGCCAAAATGGTCATTTACTATAAGTCTGATGACTAAAGTCTTGCAAGTGTAGCTTGAGAATTTTGACTAAGTCAAAGTGGTCAACTAGTCTTGATATTTTGAAAGACTTCATCCTAGCCACCCAAATGGTTGCATCTTGTCCTCCATGACCCTTTATATTACTACTAGTAGCACTACTAGTGCCAACACTTAGAAAATTTCTTGAAAAATTGATGAACATGTAGCTTGAGCTCTCGGGTTCCATATAAAAAAGAAGAAGAAAATCTTTGTTTGTGATCCATTTAGCTCCACACTTTAAACCAAGGTTCTTAGGTGTATTGTAAACATATCTCAATAGAAAAGTCTTGGAAAAAGAGAGTTTACTGTTAGTCGAAAACGAAACCTAGTTGTCTTTCTAGGTTTTGTTTGGAGATTTGAAGGATAATTGTTGGTGTTGTTCTAAGGGTCTCAATGCGGATTGAAGTGTCTTGGAGAGGCTCTAAACTACTAAGGAGCGACTCGCATCGAGTCGATTAAGAATCGCTAAGGTATAATCTTGTCTTTTAAAGGTGTTACAAGATTACATAGTTATATTGTTGTTAATCTTACTGTTGCTAAGCATGAAGTTGATAGGTTGAAGTTATAAGTATTATGGATTGCTTGTAGCTAACCAAATGTTATACTAGCCACTTGAAAAATCGATTACTAATCGTCGCTTATTAGAAATCGCCGATGTTACTTACTTGAAGATTATGGTTATTATAATCAAACGCGACTTTACATCATGTTATGCTACCAATTTGGATTGAAATGGAAATTGGTTAAGAATTGGTATTGTTGAACCCAAGGTGGCGAATTTGGACTTATAGTTTGTATTAGTTTGTTATCGCTTGCGGGCGGAATTTTACACGCCTAGTAGGCGGTAATCCCCTATTGATTAATCGCTTTGATTGTGCCTTAAATGGGCGTGTTTGGTTATTGTATTCGCCTTGAAAAAGGTGGCAAAGTTAGTAAAAACAAAGGAGGTCTGTCCGATTTTCCGTAGATTTAGCGACTGACACTTATAATATTCTACGCTTGAAGTAAGGCCTTAGACGATTGTGAATATTATAGGTTGACATACTACGCGGGACTTTGTACTTGGCAAGTGGTTTGACCGCAGGTATGTAGAACTTTTCCTATCCTTCGAGCATGACTAGTTACACGATATCGCATTTGAGACATACAAGAGTTTGATATCCTTTACTAGTTTATCAATGGTTAAGTCGGGTGAGTTAGAGATTAACTCACTTATTTGAAAGATTAAGGATGTCTAATGTTTTATTAAAGTTAAGGGACTCAAGAGTTTTAAAGTATGTGATACTTGTTCCGCTTTAAACGATAAGTCCTCGATATAAATTGTATTCGCTAAGGTATAAAGTGAATATAACGACTTTACGGGAGTTGGTTATATTTGCTTTATGGAAAGATAAATGACTTGTTCTAATGAAAAGGCAATTTGATTTTAAGGCATCAATTGCCTAAGTTTTTATAATAAAAAAGAGTCACTTGATTTAGAAACCTAACTTTATTTCTAAAGGTATCGTGACTGGTCTTGAAAAGTAATTTTGACTCGATACTACTTAATGGTATCTTGGAAGTGTTATATGAAAATGAGTCATTTTTAAAAGGTTAGAAGTATGTAGTACTTTGGGTTAAACTCCCGGATTTATAATAACATATTAAGTGCCTTAAGCAAGCTAAAATGAGAGTGTAGATGAATAAGACTAATAAGAAGTTGTGATTTCTAACTTGCTTATTTATTGTAATGACTATTGAGATAGGGTAAGAGTATGGGCGAGGCAAACCCCAAGACGCTATACCACCTTCTCCGTGATAAGAGTATAAATGAGTGGTAAACCCCAAGACGTTATACCACTGCTTTATTACCTTCTCCGTGATAAGAGTATAAACGGCGGCAAACCCTAAGTCGCTATACCACCGCCTGTGGTAAGAGTATAAACGAGGTAAGAACCCCAAGACGTTATACCACCCGCTTCTACGGGTTCGCTACCCATGATTTGATCGAGTCTCCTATCGTGATGTCAGACGATTCCTCGATTTACTCTCATTGTTAGTAAGGCAATCGCATCGTAATTTTGTTATCATACATGCCTCCCGCCGCTTTAAACTTATGTTGTAATTACGCATTTTCCGCTTTTACATACTTAGTACATATTGCATCGACCCCTTCCCTGGCCGCTCATGCCGCAGAAAGGGTAAGGTGGCGGATCCACATTCTTAGATCACTTACCGACGCGTAAGCTCCATTTATCCGGAGGCTTGTCTCTTTCGTACGCTTTTTCCGGTGTTGTAGATTTATGTACATTCGTGGTACGGCGCCCCGTCCCGCCACGCTTGTTATTCCTAGAGGTTTGTATTCACATACGTGGTTGGTAAGAACTGATGCAGCTACAGTACTTTTGATTTTGTTATATATATCGGGAGGCGCCTTATCGCCTAGCCTCGGATGTTTTATAGTTACACACGTGTTTACGTGGTGTATGTTCACGCTTTTCTCGATGTATATCAACAGGTGCCTGTAGGCACGCCGTGACCCGGTCGGTCGTGACAGAAATAGTCCCACGAGGAATACCTCACGCGTCCACGCGACCACGCGGTGAAATAGTCGCAGGAATAGGATTTCTTAACGACATCGCGAGGTGGTCCCGCTGATCGTGAGCTTCCTATTTTATATCGTAAGTATCCTACTATTTACTCTCATTGTTAGTAAGACATGTGCATCAGAATTTGATTATCATACATGCCTCCCGCTTTGTTTTAAACCCATGATGTAATTACATGATTTTTCCGCTTTACATACTTAGTACATATTGCATCGACTTCTTCCTGGCCGCGCTCATGCCGCAGTAGGTAAGGTGGTGGATCCTCATACTTAGGATCACTTATCGACGCCAAGCTCCATTTCTCCGAGGCTTGTCTTTTGGTACATTCTTTCCCGATGCTGTAGATTTATGTACATTCGTGGTACGGCGGCCCCGTCCCGCCATCGTTGTTATTCCTAGAGTCCAGAGTCACATGTCGTGGTCAAATCGTAAGAACTGAGTTGTACAATTTTCTTGGATTATGCATATGTTATACCCCGTATTTCCAGAGTATGTACGTGTGGGTGTACGTAGAAAGTTTGAGCCTTAAAGTTAGGCAAGTTTCGAAATTTTGTGCACAACCCCCGTAAAGAATCGTTCGACTAAACGCTTTTGTAACTTCGCTAAGGAAAATTCGCTATGTCATTTATTATTTTTGCGGATTTTTCCGAGCGACGAACATTTTGGATCAACGAGAGGTGACACTTGTCACCCTCACTGGACGGTCTTGTGGCCGAAGGTGGACGATTTATGGCATGTTTTGTGCCTTGTTTTCAGGCCTTGTTTTGTGCCATGTTTTGTGGAGTAGGTTAGGTGCACTTGGCTTGATCTTCGCCTTACACTTGCCTTGCACTTGGCTCGATCAAGGCCATTGGTTTCCTATAAATACCCTCCTTGTCAAGACTTCTTCATCCTAAAATCTTCCTAAGTCTTGAAATCTCCTCCCTCTTCTTGTTGGTTCATCCACCACACCCTCCCTTATGAGCCCTTGGCCGAGAGCCACCCCCTTGTAGTGTTCTAGACGGTGGTACCCTCAGCCTAGTTGTTTTCGTGATAATACCCCTTCAGGTATAGAAATACTCTCCAAGTATTGTTATAATGCCCAAATACTTTAGCCCATATACCTTGTAGTACTTTCCAAAGTTACTCTATACATAGAGTCCTAAATAGTATTATACTTTCCTTTAGCCACTAAACGAAACCCTAAGGAAACCTTCATAGTCGGGTCAAGTGTTAAGTAGAAGCTGCATAGAACTTCTAAGGGTTGTTTGAGCGGATTGAAGCACTCCTGAGTAGAGCTAAACGTTGCTCGTGATCGACTTTAAACTTGGATAATTTTGGGCTCATCGAGGTAAATACTATCGTTCTTCTATTGTAATCGGGAATTACATATCAGAGTAGTATTGAAATGAATATGAGATTCATAAGAGAATTGAATCGTAATGTAAGGATATTACGTAATAGACATGAATCAAATCACGCATGTTAATACTAAAGAAGTAGATTAAATCATTTACATAGGATGCATTTACTGATCGATAACCTTATCGTTGAATGTTCGCGAGTAGCATGTGTTACTTGGAAGGTGGACAAGGCTAGCGTTATAGCCGTGGAGCGCTTTGCTTATAGTCGATAATCGCCGAGGTATGTGATTCTTCCTATACTCGAGCATGAAGTATTTTAACTAATATATATATAGTATGGTAGACGCATGGCAATGTCTTTGACTTAAGCCCAATAATATATATATATAGTACGAGACGACGTTGTTAATCGAATCGTAGTGTTACGGCAATGTCTTTGACTTAAGCCCTAATAATAAAGCACTCAAGTATTTCAAAAGATTAATAAACCGCTTTGAAAGAAGAGTAATACTTGATTTTGAAAACATAAGAGTTATACTAAGCTTTACGGGAAGTTAGGTATAACGCCTTAAGAGTGGTAAAGAGAATGGTTTATCGATTTTTAAGTTAAGAGACTTGATCTTAAAAGATAAGAGACTTGACTTAATATGGATGTTCAGGTGAAACCTCATTCGTGAGTAATGAGTACTTGGTTTTAAAAGGAATAATGTTTTACGATTTCGAAATCGAATGAAAACCGACAAACCATCGCAGCTAATAAAGGAAAATGTATTGAATAATGAAGCATTATTAAAACCAAGAAACCTCCATCCGCAGATAAGTTAAGACGAGACAAAATGATATTACATTTCCTAGATCACGGTCGCTAATAAGATTGATTATGAACAAGAATAACCTACACTTATAAGGCATATGTTTCTCGATTGTTTAAAAGAGAATTATATTCTTAAATGATTAAGACTACGAACTATGGAACTTTTCTAAAATAAAGAGACCGAGTAATTGAAATTAGGCAACCAAAACCTTAGGGAAAGAATGTTGTCAAAAGGAAAGTGTTTTGGTTTACCTAAAACGTGAGTCACTCTATTCTTATACTACTGTATCGGTGACCTTTATAAAAGGAATGGATATCTTTAAAAGGAATTTAACGACGTAGTAATTTTAGGTTAAAACCGACTTTTATACAAAATGGAAGTACCTTGAGTCGGTGTAACTTGCCTATGTTTGTTGTTGTGTAACTCGCCTATGCTTGTCGTGATATCCTCGTTATGCAAGAATTGTGTTTCTATACTACCGCCTCTCACGGAGGGGCCGCTGACTTTGAGAGCTTACTTCGACGCATCGCAGCGACGGAAGATTCCACGTATGCTTCCATTATTATCGTTATACGGGTACGCTCGCACCGGCGTAGAATTCAGGGTACGCGCGCGGCAGGCTGATTACCCGATATTATGGTTATTATTGTTACACGGGTACGCCCGCACCGGCGCAGATTCCGGCACGCCACGCGGCAGGTTGATTACCCGATAGATGGTTATTATTGTTACACGGGCGACCGCACCGACGTAGAATTCGCGCACGTAGCTACGCGCGGCCGACCACCCAAAGATATCGTTGTTGATGTTACACATACGCTCGCACCGGCGCACTCCGGTACGCGGCTACGCGGCATTGTTATTGTTGCATCACGACATGTCTACACCGGCGCAATTCCGGGCACGCGCCACGATGCTAACACGATTGATGCCGCGGGCGTGAGACCCATAGTTATATATATCGAGTGATGACTTCGAGGCGAGTCCCGACTTGATCGCTTTTATGTCGCTGCATCGTAGTTTGGTTATCATACACGCTCTCCCGCTTTATATAGATCGTTATAATTTAACCGCAGATATCGGGCACATACTTCGTACTGCCAGCATCGACTTCCTTCGGGCCGCTCACGCCGCAGTAGAGTACACCTAGTTGATCCGCCTAGGATCGCAGTCAACAGATTGGGAAGCTCCGCTTTCCGAGGCTTATTATTCTGCATGTGTTCCCGAGTCAGAGGTTCTGTACATTCGTGGTACGGGCCCCGCCCCGCCACGTGTCAGAAATCTTAGGTCAGAGTACTGTGGGCAGGTTTGTAAAAAGGATTGAACTGTTCGGGTTTTTATGTATTTATATACAGAAGGAAACTGTTTTGGTTGGCCTATTTATATATAATATCTCTTGCTTCATGTCTTGTTTTTATGTTCCGCTGATTTTATCTGATGTATGGCTACTTGGGTGCCCGGGTAAGGCACCAGTCACGAGCCCCGGAACGGGTCTGTTATAACCCGTATTTACAGAGTATGTACGTAGAAAAGTTTGGGCTTTAAAGTGGCTTGGCCGATTTATTTTGTTCACAACACCCGATTAGAGTCGTTTTTCTAAACGCTTTCCACGCCGTAGGGAAAATTCCGGCTATGTCATTTTTATTTTTGCGGATTTTTCCGAGAGATGAAACATTTTGACCAACGAGAGGGCGACACTTGGCACCTCATCAGCGGACTTGAGGCGTTATTGCGGCCGAACGGAATGGCTTTAGCTGCAGGATATTTTGCGAGGATTTGCGAGTGGTCTGGGGCACTTGGGCATATCTCGACCTTACACTTGCCTACTACTTGGCATAATCTTGGCCATCTTGGCCTTGGCTTGTACTATAAATACCCCTTTGGAAGACTTCTTCATCCATTCCTAAAAATTCTAAGTGTTAAAATCCTCCCCTCTCCTAAGAGTTGTTCTCGCCCAACACCATTCCCTTGAGAAAATCCTCGCCGAAACCCTCCCCTCGCCTAGTTGTGCTAGTCAAAATACTACCCCCCCTCTTGGTAGAAATACTCTCCTAGTATTGTTATAATGCCCAAATTACCTTAGCCGTATACCTTGTAGTATTCCAAAGATACCTCTATACGTAGAGCCCGGAAATACTACCTAAATGTCCCTTTTTGTCTCAAACCGAAACCCTAAGGAAAATCTCCATAGTTGGTTGGAGTTTAAGTAGAAGTTGGTTAGAACTTCTAAGGGTTGTTTGGAGCTGGCCTGAGCGCACTGAGCAGAGCTAAACCTTGCTCAGATCGACATTTAAACTCTGATAATTTTGGGCTTATCGAGGTAAACACTTTGACCTTTATTGTAATCGATATTACATGTTGTAGGAATATATAGTTGAAGATACTATATATAGAATCGAACATAGCTGTGGCAATGTCTTTGGACTTAAGCCCAATTTAAAAGAAGAGAATCGAATCAGAATTACTTAGACAGTATACATGAGACTTGTGTAGCTTTTCTCGTTAGGTAGAATTGTGCACGCCCGATTAGACGATAACCCCTCGTTGGCTTGGTAGCACCCGATAGAGAGAAGATTTACGCTGCCATGGGGGAGGTGTCGCCAATTTTCTGTAGAATGTTCTACAAGAGATCTAAATGTTAATAAGTCACCTTGTGGCCTTATAGTCAAGACTACGCGTGGCGCGATCTACTGGGCTAACGAGTAGCCGACGGCTGGAAGTACTGAGCGCTTTGCTATTAGTCGATACTGCCGCGAGGTACGCGGACCTCTTCCTATCTCTTCTAGCATGATACGTGTGTAACTATGTAGTACGTAGACGCAGTGTTAAATGTATTTGATTGTCTAAAACATAAAGTGTTATAACGGCTTTATGGGAAGTTGGTTATAATACTTTATGTAGGTAAGAAAATACTTGTGGTTTTAAAAGGTAAATCGATTTGAACTATAACCGTCAAGTTATGTGATAATAAAGAACTTAAAGTATTTCAAAAGATTTTTGAATCATTTTGAAAGAAGAGTAATACTTGGTTTTTGAAAACTTAAGAGTTATACTAGCTTTACGGAAGTTAGGTATAACTACTTAAGAATGTTTTATCGATTTCGAAATCGTAACGCATCGACAAACCATCGCAAAGATAAATAAGGAAATATTTTGACAGATTAAGTATTATTAAAACCAAGAGAAACTTCCATCTGCATAGAAACTAAGATGAGACAAAATGATATTTCCTAGATCATGGCTGCGGTAATAAGATTGTTATAAACAAGAATATCCTACTCACATAAGGCTTATGTTTTCTCAGATGGTTTAAAAGAGAATTATATTCTTAAATGAATAAGACTATGAACTACGAAACCTTTCTAAAATAAGAACCGTGAACATTTGAAATTAGGCAAACTTGGACGTTTGGGAAATAATGTTGTTACTTGATTTTACAAAGGTAAGTGTTTGATTTACCTCAAAAGATAATCACTCTATTTTCATATACTACGTATTGTGTGACTTTTGTAAACTAACGATCTTTTAAAAGATAATGTATTAAGTACTTGGGAATAGATACCCCATCTTGTTAATCATATATTAGAATGTACTTGTGTGTATAACTTGATTATGTTGGTTTGTGATAGCCTTGTAATACTTTCTTGTTGATTTGATAAGAAAACACGCCAGATGCTACGTGTGTTAGCATTCGTGATGTTTTGTGTAAAGGGGTTTTCTCGATCGCGCTTTTTAAAGTTGTTTGACTCTCACCGCATGCTGGTATTGTACCACTCACCTTGACTTTCTCCGAGGTTGTCGCTCCGACGCGGGTACACTCAAAGCGTCCGGGACCATGATTCGAGAATACCTACGCGGGTCCAGGGATCTATGCGAACTACGGAGTTCCGTGTTAGTTTGCGCCCTGTGGTCACGCGGTTCAGGGCTACGCGGATCGCGAGTCCGTGACGACGCCGGGAGTAGCTACCGATGCGAGGAATACCTCACGCGCCTACGAGGTTGGCCTACGCGAGCTACGAGAGTTCCAGGCTGACGCGACATTTGATATCGCGCGAGTGACCGCCTTTGATAATGTGACGGCTTAGACAGATATCATGATACGCTTTATGACCTCGTTAGTACTACGGGTGTTAGTAGCTTATGCCTTCAGATTTACCTCATCGCTTTATTAGGACACAAAGGGACTCGTGTTCATGCGTATTTTCGTGCTTTTATATCATAAATCACCGGCTGAGCGAAGGTATTCCACGCACGATTGATGTTGCGGGCGTGAGACCCATAGTTACATTTGAGTGACGACTTTGGTGGCGCGAGTCCTCGACTTGACACGATCGCTTATTTATCAGGAATCGTAGTTTGCTATCATACATGCCTCCCGCTATAGACTATTATGATTTCATTTACGTGATTTTCGCCACATACTTGGTACCGTTGCATCGACTCTCGGGGCCGCGCTCATGCCGCAGTAAAGGTACACCGCCGCCGATCCTCGCCTAGGGTCACAGCATTGGGAAAGCTCCGCTTTCTCCGAGGCTTATCAGCCGTATAGTCCTCGTTGTTGTAGGTGCTTACATTCGTGGTACGGCGGGCCCCGCCCCGCCATTGTTGTCGATCATTTCTGTGAGGTCTGTAGTAATCGCAGGCGTGGTTTGTAAAGAAAGGATTAAACTGCTCATTTTGAAAGAGTTGTTATTATTATTTACGCCGAAGACAAGTTTTCTAAAGATAATCGTTGTACGCTTTCGTTATTTCATGTTGTTGCTTATGTTCACTGACACTGATGTTGTATCACCAGGTGCCCGGTAGGCACTACCACGCCCGGTTCGGTCGTGACAAAAGTGGTATCGTGAGCGCTTAATCCTCTGAAAGTGTCTACGCATCAGATTCAAGAGAGTTCGATTATCGCGCTGCGCACCACACCAATAATCGTGAGGCTATAGGATATTTAGGATCGTTTCTATTCTTCTCACTCCGAGATCGTGCCTTAGAGCCGGTTGTAAGTCGACCTCTAACGATTTCTTTCCTTACCATTATGCCTCCGCAAAGGCAACCCGAGCCTGTGAGGCGCGCAAATGAGGAGCCGCGAGCAGAGTACGGAGGGTTACGCTGGCACGCCCAAATCATCACCGTGGTATTTTATTCGGGAAGTTATGTCGCCACCACTTCAAAGAGAGTTTAGCACACGGCAGTAGCCTCATCGCGCCATGATATTTGAACCTTCGCCCACGCACCGTGATAGGGAATATGGATCGCAAAGCGACTCGTTACTAGCTATGGATTTGGCTACCAGAGAGTATACCGATGTACCGCGAGTCTTGATGACTATCTTAGAAAGGGTTGTGCAAGAGTAATTCTTCAGTTAGGCTTGAGCATGGCCTGTGTACGGGATTATGCGCAGCAGGCCAAGAAACATAGAGATCGACGTTAACGGGCGACGTTGTAAGAGGCCGCAATGCAGGTCCTTTGATAACTTTCGAGGCGACTCGCCTCACCAGCAGACTGATTACGCACATCCACCAGTGCAGAGTGGTCCTTCACAATTTTCAGGACGTTCGGGGTATGCAGGAGTTGGTTAGAACCTGTGGTTTCCGCTCACACAGACAGACGCCATCCCGGAATGTCGCCTTTTAGTTAGTACTTGTTGTACCACGATCGCCGTGGTCCGATATCGAAAGAGTGTCCTAGTAGGAGGACTTAGCCTTCGTGATCGCGGGTAGTTCGTCACCTCCTTAGCTATGCGCGCTCACGGCGTGTTTGATTAGAACGACATGTGAGAGTGAAGCAGATACAGTTTACCCTTAACCTCTAGAGATCGCATGTATGATAAGACGGGTATATCATGTGCTATGTTCCAATAGCAGGTGTAATTTGTGATTAAAAATCATGGTTAGTAACCGGAAAGATCGGGGATAGGAAAGTGCGAGCCTTAGAGCTTTATACGCAGAGACCTTAGAGGCGACATCTCGAGTAAAGACGTATGTTTATGTTCGACTTTGCCTGAGTGCATAGTGCACGCGAGCTATGTTCGATAAGTCCCCGAGTAGTGTGATATGAAAGAGGGTAGCTGAGCTAAGAAGACCGCCAGGTTTTCGTGAACGTGATTAGCGAGAGTTTTCCTGGACGGAGCTAGTGTCTGCGCGTCGGGCCGGCCGAGGCCACGCTGCGGGTCAACCCACGCCCGCTTTGGTGGCGGGTCATTGAGGTCCCGCCTTGTGGTGGTCACGAGGGTGTTAGGCCCAGTTTAGTTAACCAACAGACGAAGTTCGCGGATGCGCTCGACCAAAGTCGCCGCCGGGTCACCCGCCGTGGTCTTTCTACCAAGACCGCTTACTCGGCAGAGTTACGCGAGATGTTACATCGTAAAGGTTGTAAGGCTGCACGAGGTGCCTACCTTCACCTTATGTCGCATATGGAGCCTGTGTTACTACTGCTTTTTCCGAGGTTTTACCGTGCAAGGTTAGGAACTCAAAGTAGTCTCAGACCGCATTCGCCTCGCCGTTGTTCGATTTCGTGGATAGTCATAGAATTGTTGTCTCCTCGCGAGTGTTTAAGCTACCATTTCGTTGTTCTGATGTCGCCTATGAAGCCTTGTAGGGCGGATGTGTAAGTCGCGGCCGATTGGTCTGATGTTGGCAAGATTCGATATAGTTGGTTCAGCTTGTTCCAGCAGATCGCGGATACGTGAAGCTTGTCTGTAAGAGGTTCCGACACCGCAGGTCGTAGGGATAATCGGCGACGACGCCAGAGTTCGTGCCGACGGCCGGTCTTCAAGCGTACCACCCCTAATGGTGTGGCGTAGTTTTGGAAAACAGAGGAACTTAGCCCGAGTTACTTTGGGCCTTTTGAGTTCATGTGGAAGAATAGGCCAGTTGCCTATATGTTAGCATTTGCCGTCCGACTTAGGAGGCAAGACGTCCGCCTTCGTATTGTTATGATCGAAAGTATCTGAGATCCATCCAGAGTGTTCCCGCTAATGACGACCACGTTAGAGATAGTAACTCGAAGTTTTGGAAATCAAGCAGATTATAAACGTGGTAAGAGTTCGAGGTACGACCTCGTGGATCGACGCAGCGGCATCATTTGTTGGTCACCGAGCGACACTAGAACTCGCGCAAAGTGACAAAAGTGCGATCATTTCAGATGTTGGCGGGTGCTAAGGAGTATCTTTAACCCTCGCGGAGCTGTGATGTTAGAGGTGTTTCCTGGACTTGATGTAAGCATTTGCGCAGTGTTTCGCGGCAGCGTGGCAGATTGTTCTCGTAAGTATAGTAGTGAAGACTATATCGCGCCGCTTGTTTTGAGATTTGAAGGAACATTCGACGAATGTTTCGGGAGGGGAGAATGTTATACCCCGATTTACGCAGTATGTACGCAAGGACGACGAGAAAAGTTTGGGCTTTAAAGTGGCTTCGCCGATTTATTTTGTTCACAACACCCGACAGAGTCGCCGACGAAACGCTTTCCAGCTTTCGTAGGGAAAATTCGCTATGTCATTTTTATTTTTGCGGATTTTTCCGAGAGATCTAAACATTTTGGACCAACGAGAGGGCGACACTTGGCACCCTCATTGGTGGACACGAGGCGTTATTGTGGCCGAATGGAATGACTTTAGTTGGTGATATTTTGCAGGATTTGTGAGTAGGTCTGTGGGCACTCGGGCATGTCTTGACCTTACACTTGCCTACTACTTGGCATAATCTCGCCATTGGGTTGGCCTTGTACTATAAATACCCCCCTTTGGAAGACTTCTTCATCCATTCCTAAAAATTCTCTAAGTGTTAAAATCCTCCCCCCTCTCCTAGTAGTGTTCTCGTCCAACACCATTCCCCTCCCCCTTTGAGAAAATCCCTTGGCCGAAACCCCCTCCCCCTAGCCTAGTTGTGCTAGTCAAAATACTACCCCCCCTCTTGGTAGAAATACTCTCCTAGTATTGTTATAATGCCCAAATTACCTTAGCCGTATACCTTGTAGTATTCCAAAGATACCTCTATACGTAGAGCCCGGAAATACTACCTAAATGTCCCTTTTTGTCTCAAACCGAAACCCTAAGGAAAATCTCCATAGTTGGTCGAGTTTAAGCAGGCTGGTTAGAACTTCTTGGTTGTTTGGAGCGGCCTGAGCGCACTGAGTAGAGCTAAACCTTGCTCAGATCGACATTTAAACTCGGATAATTTGGGCTTATCGAGGTAAACACTCTTGACCTTTTATTGTAATTGATATTGCATGTCAGAGGAATATATAGTTGAAGTATACTATATATAGAACTGAATATAGCTGTGGCAATGTCTTTGGACTTAAGCCCAATTTAAAAGAAGAGAACCGAATCGTAATTACTTAGATCAGACATAAAGACTTGTGTAGCTTTTCCGTGAGGTAGAATTGTGCACGTCCGATTAGACGATAACCCCGGCTGGCTCGGTAGCCTACCCGACAGAGAGGAGATTTACGCTGCTGGGGGAGGTCACAATTTTCTCGTAGAATGTTCTACGAAGAGATCTAAATGTTAATAAGTCACTTGTGGCCTTATAGTCAAGACACGCGTGGCGCGATCTACTTGGCTTAAGGAGTAGCCGACTTGGAAGTACTTGGAGCGCTTTGCTATTAGTCGATACTCGCCGCGAGGTACGTGGACCTCTTCCTATCTCTTCTAGCATGATACGTGTGTAACTATGTAGTACGGTAGACGACGGTGTTAAATGTATTTGATTGTCTAAAACATAAAGTGTTATAACCGCTTTATGGGAAGTTGGTTATAATAATTTTACGAGGTAAGAAAATACTGTGGTTTTTAAAAGGTAATCGATTTGAACTATAATCGGTTATGTGATAGTAAAGAACTTAAAGTATTTCAAAAGATTTTTGAATCATTTTGAAAGAAGAGTAATACTTGGTTTTTGAAAAACTTAAGAGTTATACTAGCTTTATGGGAAGTTAGGTATAACGGCTTAAGAATGTTTTACTGATTTCGGAAATCAGAATGTGTATCGACAAACCACTGCAAAGATTAATGTAAGGAAATATTTTGATGATTAAGTATTATTAAAACCAGAGAAACTTCCATCCGCATAGAAACTAAGATTTAGACAAAATGATATTTCCTAGATCACGGTCATGCAGAATAAGATTGTTATAAACAAGAATATCCTACTCACACATAAGGCTTATGTTTTCTCGTATGGTTTAAAAGAGAATTATATTCTTAAATGAATAAGACTATGAACTCACTAAACCTTTCTAAAATAAGAACCGTGAACATTTGAAATTAGGCAAACTTGGACGTTTGGGAAATAATGTTGTTACTTGATTTTACAAAGGTAAGTGTTTGATTTACCTCAAAAGATAATCACTCTATTTTCATATACTACGTATTGTGTGACTTTTGTAAACTAACGTATCTTTAAAAGATAATGTATTTAAGTACTTTGGGAATAGATACCCCATCTTGTTAATCATATATTAGAATGTACCTTGTGTGTATAACTTGATTATGTTGGTTTGTGATAGCCTTGTAATACTTTCTTGTCGATTTGATAAGTAAACATGCCAGGATGCTACGGTGTTAGTATCTCGTGACGTTTTACGTAGCGGGTTTTCCTCGATCGCGCTTAAAGTTGTTTGACTCTCACCGTTATGCTGGTATTGTACCACTCACCTTGACTTTCTCCGAGGTTGTCGCCTCCGACGCGGGTAGACTCAAAGTGTCCGGGACCATGATTCGAGAATACCTCACGCGGTCCAGGGATCCATGCGAACCACGGAGTTCCGGTTAGTTCGCGCCCTTGCGGTCACGCGGTCAGGGCTACGCGATCGCGAGTCCAGATCGCCGGGAGCAGCTACCCTCGACGCGAGGAATACCCCACGCGCCTACGAGGTTGGCCTATGCGGATCTACTGAGAGTTCCAGGCTAGACGCGACATTTGATATCGCGCGAGTGACCGGCTTTGATAATGTGACGGCTAGACAGATATCATGATACGCTTTACGACTCGTTAGTACTACGGGTGTTAGTAGCCTGCTATGCCTTCGTGATTTCACCTGCATCGCTTTATTAGGACACAGCGGGACTCGTGTTCATGCGGTATTTCGTGCTTTTATATCAAAATCGCGGCAGGAGGAAGGTATTCCACGCACGATTGATGCTGCGGGCGTGAGACCCATAGTTACATTCCGAGTGATGACTTTGAGGCGCGAGTCCTCGACTTGACATCGCTATTTATCAGGAATCGTAGTTTGCTATCATACATGTCTCCCGCTTTATAGACTATTATGATTTCATTTACGTGATTTTCGGGCCACATACTGTACTGTCATCGACTCTCGGGCCGCTCACGCCGCAGTAAAGGTACACCGCCGCCGATCCTCGCCTTAGGGTCACGTCAGCGTTGGGAAAGCTCCGCTTTCTCGAGGCTTATCAGGTATAGTCCTCGTTGTCAGGTGTTTACATTCGTGGTATGGCGGGCCCTATCCCGCCATTGTTGTCGATCATTTCCTAGAGGTCCGTAGTAATCGCAAGTGGTTTGTAAAGAAAGGATTAAACTGCTCATTTTGAAAGAGTTGTTATTATTATTTATGCCGAAAGGCAAGTTTTCTAAAGATAATCATGTACGCTTCTTGTTATTTCATGTTGTTGCGTTATGTTCCGACATTACTCGATGTTGTATCACCAGGTGCCCGGTAAGGCACCACCACGCCCTGCCTGGGTCGTGACAGTGGTCGTGACAAAAGTGGTATCAAAGCAGCTTAGTCCTCTGAAAGTTGTCTACGCATCGTGTCTAGTAGAGTCTCGATTATCGCTGTCAGGCACCACATCTATAATCGGATGCTATAGGACATTTAGGATTGATTTCCATTCTTCTCATTCCGAGATCGTGCCTCAGAGTGTTATAAGTCGGACCCTCCGACGCATTTCATTTTACCGCTTATGCCTCCGCTAGTGCAACCAGAGCCTGTATGGCAAGGCGCCGAGGGTGCCGCTAGTGAGATACATAGGAGTACGAGGCGCAGTCTTGGCCAATACCGAGATTGTGCTTCAGACGGCGAGTTTTGCGCCGCCAGCCCTGTAAGAGTTTAGAGCCGCAGAATGGCCGCCGAGACCACAAGCACCGAGCCTCGCCCCACACCGGAGCGTATGAGACGGGTACATGCGAGACGGCCCGCTTGCTGGCCGTGGTCGCGGCCGACATGAGGATAGGCCGGATGCAGCAGCCTGGCCCCAAAGAGCACCCGTAGACACCCCGAAAGCAGATAGTTCGAGGCTACGGACTTTCCGAGTCAGAGCCCGCCGTAGTTTTACGGGTCGAGGCTCGAGAATGATCCGCAGGAGTTCATCCGGCGCATGCTGGTCAGCGAGTGATCAAGGCTTCGAGACCGAGTCGGTGGTCTTAGGTTCGCATCGGCCGCGTGATACCGCAGCCGACCGTTTGATTCGCGAGCCGCCCGGGAGAGCACGCGCCGCCAGCATGGGACGAAGTTCTCGAGGCATTCCTCACTCACTTCTTGCCTCCGCAGATGAGGGCACGCCGGCAGATTTATGATGCCGAGACAGCAGGCGACGGCTCGGGAGTACAACGGAGTTTGACTCGCTGCCTCAGATGTCCCCTTCGTGGCAACCACGGAGGATGAGTGCACCGCCACGCCACCGCTAGATGATTACTGACAGAGGCTTGTTCGAGTGTAGCTCTTCACCGCACGGACATTGCCCGCACGCAGCTCATGCACTAGATGCGAGGCACGGAGAGGTCGACGGAACGACCAATCAGCAGAGGCCAGACAGCAGGTCTTTTGGCGACTTTCGAGGCGGACCGCCTCAGAAGAAGTTAGTTTTGTACCTCCGCCAACAGCAGAGTGGTCCTCCACAACCTTCGTGGCATCCGAGATTCGTGAGCAGTCGAGCTCTAGGGGTTCAGATTTCCGGCGAGTAGGGGCGGGGCTGATGCAACACCCTACCCTGCATGGTCGATGCGTAGACCGCATTTCGTGAGTGTCGTGGTACCATGGAGCTTGTTATTTTGGCCAACAGGCCATCTAGCGAGACCGTCCACCAGGGTAGCGCTGTAGATAGCATGCATCACGGATCGGGCATGGTTCTTCACCTTCCATAGCTAGGCAGATGTTCATACACCCCAACAGCTACCGCAGAGGTCGCGTGGAAGTTCCCGCTTTAGCGTCCTTTGAACCGCCTATTTTCGTATATCCTTAACCCTCTGTAGACTTGTATGTATTGATGCGATGATGATTTGGTTAGTGTTATGTTCGGATAGCTTTGTGCTAAAGGTGTTTTAGAAACCCGTTAGTGTAAAAGGGTAAGTCTCAAAGGAAAATGACGAACCATAGAATATTACAATCGAGACCTTAGATGTAAGCGCCGCCTCGAGTACAAGATTTTGCGGGTGATCTTTGTCGAACGTATAAGCATACGTGGAGTAATTGTGGGAAAATTCGGGTGGTGTAAAATGGAAGTGGTAGCTTATGACCAGATAGTAAGATTGTTCCGGACGGAAACAAGAGCTTGACGCGTTATGGGTCGGTCAGCTATATTGCGGCCAACCCGCGCCTGTTGGGGGTTGGGTCACCCGGGTGGTCCCGCCAGACGGTAGGGTCACGAGGGTGCTAGGCCCCGCTTAGGTGACCATCGATGAGTTCGCTGATATGTTCGACTGAGCCGTTCGGAAGGCCGGAACGGCCTTAAAGAAGATCGAGGTTAGTAAGATGACCAAGCTCGAGGTAGTGACTCGCAGATTTTGGAACAAGCGATGACTAGAGTACGGTACGGTACTAGAAAGAGTTCAAGTGTACGGTATGGTACGACGCAGTAAGAAAGGAAGCTTAACTCGTGTTATGAGAACTGTTGATCATTTTTTTGTGTAGCGAGGGTGCGAGGAGCACTCTTTAAACCATAGGTGGAGGCTTGTTGTGATGTTAGAGGTAGTTCCTCATCGGGCTTGGGTTTAAGTATTTGCGCGCTTGTTATTTTATGGCCATGTGCGGCATTGGCAACTTGGTTAAGTTAGAAGAACGTTATCGTTATCCTGTCATGAGAAGGAACATTCGTGATTAATGTTTCTAAGGAGGAGAATGTTATACCGTATTTCCGCAGTATGTACGCCAGGCGACGAGAAAGTTTGAGCCTTAAAGTTAGCAAGTTTCGAAATTTTGTGCACAACCCCGTAAAGAATCGCTTTTTCGACTAAACGCTTTTTCGTAACTCGCGGGCGGAAAATTCGCCATGTCATTTATTATTTTTATGGATTTTTCCGAGCGACGGAACATTTTTGGACCAACGAGAGGGTGACACTTGTCACCCTCACTTGGACGGCCTTCAGGCCGAGAAGCGGACGATTTATGGCATGTTTTGTGCCTTGTTTTCAGGCCTTGTTTTGTGCCATGTTTCATGGAGTAGGTTAGGTGCACTTGGCTTGATTCGCCTTACACTTTCCTCGCACTTGGCTTGATCTTCGCCTTACACTTGCCTTGCACTTGGCTTGATCAAGGCCATTGGTTTCCTATAAATACCCTCCTTGTCAAGACTTCTTCATCCTAAAATCTTCCTAAGTCTTGAAATCTCCTCCCTCTTCTTGTTGTGTTCGCCCACCACACCCTCCCTTTAGTAGCCCTCGCCGAGAGCCACTCCCCTTGTAGTGTTCTAGCCGAGGTACCCCAGCCTAGTTGTTTTCAGATAATACCCCTTTGTGGTATAGAAATACTCTCCAAGTATTGTTATAATGCCCAAATACTTTAGCCCATATACCTTGTAGTACTTTCCAAAGTTACCTCTATACGTAGAGTCTTGAAATACTATTATACTTTCCTTTAGCCACTAAACGAAACCCCAAGGAAACCTTCATAGTCGGTTGAAGTGTTAAGTAGGTCGCGTAGAACTTCTAAGGGTTGTTTGGAGCGATCGAGCACTCCTGAGTAGGAGCTAAACGCTGCTCAGATCGACTTTAAACTTGGATAATTTTGGGCTCATCGAGGTAAATACTATTGTCCTTCTATTGTAATCGGGAATTACATACGTAGTAGTATTGAAATGAATATGAGATTCATAAGAGAATTGAACTGTAATAAGAATATTACGTAATAGACTTGAATCAAATCACGCATGTAAGAATACTAAAGAAGTAGATTAAACTGCATTTACATAGGATCGTATTTACAAAGAGATCGATAACCTTTATCGGTTGAATGTTCGCGAGCAAGACGTGCTACTGGAAGCGGACAAGGCTAGCCGTTATAGCCGTGAGCGCTTTGCTTATAGTCGATAATCGCCGCGAGGTATGTGATTCTTCCTATACTCTTGAGTACGAAGTATTTTAACGAATATATATATAGTAATGCAGACGCATTGGCAAATGTCTTTTGACTTAAGCCCGAATAATATATATATAGTACTGTAGACGACGCGTGTTAATCGAATGTAGTGTTACGCAATGTCTTTTGACTTAAGCCCAATAATAAAGCATCTAAGTATTTCAAAAGATTAATAAACCGCTTTGAAAGAAGAGTAATACTTGGTTTTGAAATACAAGAGTTATACTAAGCTTTATGGAAAGTTAGGTATAACGCCTTAAGAGTGGTAAAGAGAATGGTTTACTCGATTTTTAGAAGTTAAGAGACTTGATCTTAAAAGATAAGAGACTTGACTTAATACGGATGTCAGGTGAAACCTCATTCGTGAGTAATGAGTACTTGGTTTTTAAAAGTGGAATAATGTTTTACCGATTTCGAAATCGAACGAGTACCACAAACCACCGCAAATGCTAATAAAGGAAAATGTATTGAATAATGAAGTATTATTAAAACCAAGAGAAACCTCCATCCGCATGTAAGTTAAGACGAGACAAAATGATATTACATTTCCTAGATCACACGCTTAATAAGATTGATTATGAACAAGAATAACCTACACTTATAAGGCATATGTTTCTCGATTGTTTAAAAGAGAATTATATTCTTAAATGATTAAGACTATGAACTATGGAACTTTTCTAAAATAAAGAGACTCGAGTAATTGAAATTAGGCAAACCGAACCTTAGTGGAAAGAATGTTGTTGAAAAGGAAAGTGTTTTGGTTTACCTAAAAACGCGAGTCACTCTATTATTATACTACGGTATCGTGACCTTTATAAAAGGAATGAATCTCTTTAAAAGGAATTTAACGCACGTAGTAATTTAGGTTAAAACCCGACTTTTATACAAAATGGAAGTACTTTGAGTCGCGTGTAACTCGCCTATGCTTGTTGTTGTGTAACTCGCCATGCTTGTTGTGATAGCCTCATATGCAAGAATTGTGTTTCTATACTACCGCTCTCACGGAGGGCCGCTGACTTGCTGAGAGCTTACTCGACGCATCGGCAAATGACGGAAGATTCCACGCATGCTTCCATTATTATTATACGGGCACGCTCGCACCGATGTAGAATTCCGGCATGGCTACGCGCAGAGTTGATTACCCGATATATGGTTATTGTTACACGGGCACGCTCGCACCGACGCAGTCATTACGGCACGTGGCGCGCAGGTTGATTACCCGATATATGGTTATTATTGTTACACGGGCGCGTCCGCACCGGCGTAAAATTCCGGGGCACGTAGCTACGCGGCAGGTTGACCACCCAAGATATCGTTGCTGATGTTACATGGACACGCCCGCACTGGCGCATCTCCGGCGTGGCATGCGACATTGTTATTATTGCATCACGGACACGTCGCACCGGCGTAATTCCGGCACGCGCCGATGCGAATACGATTGATGCCGCTGGGCGTGAGACCCATAGTTATATATATCGAGTGATGACTTTGGCGGCGCGAGTCCCGACTTGATCGCTTCATGTTGCATCGTAGTTTGGTTATCATACATGTCTCGCTTTATATAGATCGTTATGATTTAATCGCAGATATCGCCACATACTGGGTACTGCTGCATCGACCTCCTTCGGGCCGCGCTCATGCCGCAGTAGGAGTACACCTAGTCGATCCTCGCCTAGGATCACAATTCAACAGATTGGAAGCTCCGCTTCTCCGAGGCTTATTATTCTTATGTGTTCCCCGAGTTGTAGGTTCTGTACATCTGTGGTATGGCGGGCCCCGTCCCGGCCATGTGTTGTAAATCTTAGAGGTCTGTTCATCGCTGCCAAGGTGTTTGTAAAAAGGATTGAACTGCTCGTTTTTACGATTTATATACGTAAGGCAACTGCTTTGGTTGGCCTGCTTATATATAATATCTCTGCTTCATGTCTTATTTTTATGTTCCGCTGATTTTCTCCGATGTACGATCACTTGGGTGCCCGTAGCACTACCACGCCCCTAACGTCGCGACAAAGATATTTTATAAGGCGGCCTTATCCGCCATCCCGTTGTCATATTGTCTAAATGTTGTATTGTATGCTCCGCCGCTATTCTCTCGACGTATACCGAACGGGTGCCCAGTAGTGGCACTACCGCAGCTCCGGGTCGGGTCGTGACAAAGTGGTATCGAGCGCTTAGTCCTCTGAAAGTGTTCTGCAATCGTGCTCAGAGTCTTGATTATCTGTGTCAGGCACCACATCTATAATCGTGAGGTCGGACATTTAGGATTGGTTTTCATTCTTCTCTCCGAGATCGCGCAAGAGAGTCGCCTTATTAGGTTGAATTCTCTCCGACCTAGTCTTATGAAATGATATGCCTCCACGAAAGGCACTGTGGCCTGTATAAGGGCAAAGAGCAGAGCTAGCAGCACTGTAGGGTTACGCGACTCGTGCAATGCACTATGCCCGAGGTAGTAGGGCGGTCGGCGAGTTCAGCCACGCTCAGATAGAGGAGCCGAGAGCCGCAAGAGCTCCAGAGGTTCCGGCACTGCAGCCTCCACCCCACACCGAGTCGAGCATAGAGACTATGGAGGCGATCCTGCTATCGACCAAGATAAGAGCAGTGGCAATACGATGCGAGCAGCGCTAACCCAGAGCCGGCCATGGATTCGGATTTTCCGGTTGTCATCCGCCCGAGTTTTATGGTTCGAGGTCTGAGGAGGATCCGCAGGAGTTCATTCGGCAGCTACAGCGGACTATGCAGGTTCTTAGAGCTTCAGAGACAGAGTATGTTATTCTAGCCTTTTACCGGTTACGCGATATTGCGTTGAACTGGTTTGAGTACCGAGCCGCCGAGAGGCGAGGATGCTCTTCCACTGCTCGAAGGAGTTCACAGAGGCCTTCATGGATCACTTTTTGCCTCCCGAGACGAGGAGAGCCTGTAGATAGATTCTTGACTCGAGGCAGAACGAGGACTATCGCGAGTATAGCCCGAGTTTGACTCGCCAGTACGCACACCATCAGAGTATATGGCGATAAAGTTCATCGTTATGCGATGGGGCTAGATCGCCATATGATTACCGTCATTGGGGTGGCTCTTCATCCTGCATGGACATTGCTGTGACGCAGCTCATGCGCAGGGATAGAGGATAGAGAGAGGAGGACCAGACGACTCAGTTATCCCAAGAGGCCCAGACAAATAGGTCTCAGGCGCTGAGGCGACAGCAAAGAATGACTAGGTCCATATTCCACCAAAGACAGAGTGCTCCATCACGCTTTTCCGCGCGAGGTCCGATCACCAGTTATTTAAGAGCAGTCAAGTCTCCGTGACTTCGGGTTTCGCGAGGAGAGATCGCCGCCGATCGAGACCGCCACATCTCGCAGTGCTCGACGCGTAGATCTCACCTGTGCGAGTGTCATGTTCTCGCAGGAGCTTGTTACTCTTGGCCACCGCCATTTGAAGAGAGATTGTCCACGAGAGGCAGACGCGGTGGTACGGCAGCCGACATGATCGGGCTTGTCGGGTCTTCCTCTCCTTCAGGGTTACGCCCGAGGCGTGGTATCACGACCGCAGCCGCAGAGAGGTCGGGTGGTGGTTCCAGCCAGTGGTCCACGTAACCGCATATATTCATTAGCCACCGCCAGATCGTGAGGCTTTCCGATGTCGCCTGTACATTATTGATTTCATGTCGACGCTTACGCTGATAGATCCGTGTTCTACCTGTCCTATGTGTCCCCTCTTATCATGGGTAGAATCGGATAGAGCCGAGTCGACAGAGCCTTTTGAGGTAGCTACGCCAAGGTGATTCGTTAGCCGAACGTGTATAGAGGTTGTCCGTTGTTTATTTACGCCGCCGACCGCAGACTTGATAGAGTCGAGATGACGATTTTGATGTCATTACGGGTACGGATCGGTTGCCTTCTTGTTATGCCAACGCTGATCGTAGGGGCAAAGTTGGTTCGTTCCGCCATGCAGCCGCTTATCGAGTGGAAGCGGCAACACAAATACGCCGGCGGTAGGTTTATTTCATACCAAGGCTGCAAGACGGTGCGTAGCGGTACATCTATCATCCGTTCGTATTTGATACAGGCCGAGGTGCCGCTTCTTCACCCGCGAGTTAGGAGTTTCACGTGTTCCTGCACGATCTTCCGCATCTCTCCCGCAGGAGATCGAGTTTTGTATTGACACGCCGCTTACACTCGACCTATTTCCATTCCTCCATACAGATTTATTACACCGCCGAGCCGAGGAGTCAAGGACCACCAAAGCTTTTCCGAAAAGGTTTCATCAGCCTGTCAGATCTCCCCGGGAGCGCCGATTTTGTTTCGAAGAAGAATGACGGACGTCGATGTGTTGATTACAATCAGCTTAATAAGGTAACCATCAAGAATAGTACACCCTCCCGTGATTGATGATTTGTTCGACCTGTGGTGCGAGGTGTTTTCCAAGATAGACTGCGGTCCGTTATCATCGTTCGAGTTCGAGAGGCGATATCCCAAAGATCGATTCGACCTTGGGGATGGGCACTATGAGTTCGTGGTTATGTCTTTCGGCTTGACTAACGCGGTCACGACGACTTCTCAAGCTCGCGATCGTGCCCTACTCCGCACCCTTACAGTATACATCGTAGAAAATCAGCGGAACATATATGAAACTTATAAAATAAAACAATAGAAGAAAACAAAAGTTAGCCGACAGGCTACCTTCCCGACATAAATATATACAACCAAGCAGCTTGCCTCATTTCTTTACAAATCGACCCACAATATGTGACTACATGCACTCTAAGAGTTTTACATAATAACTATGGCGGACAGGGCCCCGCCATACCCCGAATATACGAATCTACTACCGTGGGAAAACTGCACAAGAGATAAGCCTCCGAGTAAATGGAGCTTTTTCCTAAAATCAACCGAGATCCTAAGAGCAAGGATCACCAACCTGGTACCTAAACTCGGGCATTTAACGCAGCTCGGGGGTCAAGATAACAAAAATTAATATGGAACGGAAAATAAGTACAACAATTAAAACATATCTCAGATAAAAGCATGACAGGGTAAGTGTAAAAGAAGTAAATACCGAGTCTACCATGTCATTACCCTCGTGAACTTAATCGCATCTTTATTATCTTTTCCCATTTCTCAATAAAGTGGTATAGTCACTTCCTTACGAACTTACTTCGAAAATCATCAAGTTCACTACCATATAACCTACTTTACCTTACACAACCTAGTCCGGCCCTTTTACGAGGGACACCTATACCGCCGCCCAACCTAGACGCGATAAAGTCACATAGTTCCGCTCTAAAGGTATACTGTCCGCCCATTCGACGCGAGCAATGTCCTATAGTCCGCCTGCAGAAGGTATACCGCCCGCCCATCTCTCGGGTCGATAATGTCATATACCGCCTGCAGCGTATAACGCCTGCCCATCTCTCGGTCGAGCACGTCATATAGTTCGCTCGTGAAGGTATACCGCCGCCCATCTTCGGTCGATAATGTCATATAGTTCGCCTGCAGCGTATACCGCCCGCCCATCTCTCGGTCGATAATGCCATATAGTCCGCCTGCAGCGTATATCGCCTACCATCTCTCGGTCGAGCATGTCATATAAAAATCCGAATTTAACCCAACGACACGACCTCTACTCCTTTAGAAAGACTCTTTTTCCAATAAAACTTCCTGTATACTAACAACTATAAGATCAAGTACTATCCACCTTTCAAGACAAGTCACAATACCTTTTTAGAAATACAATTACCATTTCTAAAACAAGTTGACTTCTTTCTTAAAAACCCTAAGCAACCGGTACCTTAAAAACACTTGCCATTCTTTATTTCAAATCATTTCTTTACTTACATTATCAAGAAAATCATTCTTTAACCTTCCATAAAGCCGTTATAACTAACTTCCCATAAAGCCGTTATAACTTTTATGGTTTTAGACCAACTCATTCCTTTATAACCAAGAGACTTCTACTTTTTGAAACCAAGTATTAAATACTTTCAAATCAATTCTCTTAACTTTCAAAAATACAATTAGTCTCTTAACCTTTCAACTCAAGTTGACTCCTTTTATTATAAAACCTAGGCAATCGATGCCTTAAAATCAAGTTGCCTTTCACTAAAATCAAGTCATTTATCTTTCCATAAAGCAAATATAACTAACTTCCCATAAAGCCGCTATATTCACTTTATGCCTTAGCCCAAAACAATTCCTATCCAAGGACTTATACGCTTAAAACTAACAAGTATCACATACTTTAAAACCTTCAAGTCCCTTAACTTTAATACAACAATAGACATCCTTAATACTTTCAAAGAAGTGAGTTAATCTCCTAACTCACCCGACTTCGCTATTCATAAAACTAGTATGTGATATCATGGTGTCAGACGCTCACTGCACTACATACGCAACTAGTCATGCCTCAAAAGATAGGAAAAGTTCTATATAGAGTAAGTCACACAACTACCTCTTAACTTCTAAGAGTATAAGGAAACATGAAATGATACTATGTATATTCCATACATGTAATCATGCCAAAATGAAGAGGTTCACATACCATGCGACGATTGTCGCAAGTAGCAAAATGCTCCAAAGTACTTCAACCTCGAGCTATTCCATTCTTCAAGCAGGATACTCTATACTTAGTACTTCAACCTATAACGGTCACAATATGTCCATTAACCTCTTACTTCACACGCAATATATATGTTAAGTCTCCAATTTCTACTAAAATCTGACAAAGACCTCCTTTGTGTTTACTAACTTTGCCACCTTTTTCAAGGCCGAATACAATAACCAACCACGCTACATTTAAGGCCGAATCAATGAAATCAACAATAGGGGATTACACGCCTACTAGACGCAAAATTCCGCCCACAAACGATATCAAATTAAAACAACTTACTAGGCCAATTCGCTAACTCTGAGTACAACAATATCAATTCTTATCCAATTTCTATTTCAATCCAAGTTATTAGCCTAACATGATATCAAGTCGCATTTGATTATAACAACCAATTTCTTCAAGTAAGTAACATGCGACGCATTTCTAATAAACGACCAATTAGTAATCCAATTTTCGTCGTTTGCATAACTTTTCTGATTAAGCTACTAGCAATCCATAATACTTATAAACTTCAACATACCAACTTCATGCTATCAACATGTAAAGCTAATAACAATAATATAAAACACATAATTCTGTAACACCTAAAAGACAAGATTATACCTTAACGATTCTTAATCCAATTCCAACCAAGTCGCTTCCTTAGTAGTTTGTGAGCCTTTCCAAGACACTTCAATCCGCTTGTCGAGACCCTTAGAATCCATACCAACAACTGTCAATCCAAAACCTAGAAAGAACATAAGGTTTTCAAGCTTTGGCGACTAACTCAGAACTACCTTTTCCAAGATTTTTCTATTGAGATACGCTTACACTACCCTCAAGAACCTTGGTTTAAAGTGGGAGATTATCGACAACAAACAAATTTTTTTCTTTTTCTTCTATGTGGAGAACCCGAGAGCTAGTAAAGTGAGTTCTTCAATTTTCATGAAATTTTCTAAGTGTTGACACACTCGCTACTAGTAGTGTTATATAGCACCTCGAGGTCAAGATATGAACAATCGGGTGGCTTCGACGAGGTCTTAGCAAATATCAAGCCTTAGCTGGTCCATTGACTTGGTCAATATTGTCAAGCTAACTACATTGCAAGACTTGTTTTCCTAACAAGCGGTCAAACGACCTGTGCTCCATGCAATTGGCCCAAGACAATCTATAAGCTGGGGTGACATGTGTCGCCTCCCATTCGGCACAATAATACGCCCGACAATTCCTCGATTCCGATAAATTTTTACAAGTCTCAAATCTTAGCACCCGGAGTTCTTACGCACGCTTCTAAAACATGTCCTCGTAGAATACGGTGTAACATTCTTTCCCTCCTTAGAAACATTCGTCCCGAATGTTCTCTCTAAACAAACTTATAATTAGCGACATAGTTCCTTTCACAATCCTCTATATACCAATAATACCACACACTACTTCCTAATAACTGTGACACGCATACCCGCCCATCATGAGCCCAAAAGAGATTATCTTTTCGCATTTCCAACTCCTTCTAACATATACATAGTCTCAATACAACTGCTCACGAAACTTAAACATACCACAACTTTATCATGCATACAAGTTTCTAAAGGGCCAAAGACATACCGAAATCATATAGGCGGTTCAAGGTCCGCTAAAATCGGGAACTTCCACCACGACCTCGCCACTACCGTCTACGGCATTTAACCTCCCGCTCTAGCTATCAAGGCTAAGAATCCAACCGATCCAAAGAGGCCAGGTTGTCCCACCGTGACTTCTATAAGTGACAATTTCTTAACATATGACCTGACATTTACCACAAGAAAAACAAGCACCCGCATCGCGCGACATACCTCGTAACGTAATCCCACCACATCGGGCGACGAGGCAATGTGTGGCTCGATCGACCGGAACCCCATCTCCCCGGTGATCTCAAGCTTCAGAGACTGACCGTCCCTCGTGATTCCCGGGTTAAAACCCCACCGGAAAATCGTGGAGGAAGACTTCCGGCCGGGCCGGAATGCGACTCATTTCGCCGAGGCTGTCCGCTTTAAAATCGCCTCGAGACTCGGCGTCTCGCCCTTCGTGGCCGCTCGCCAAACCGGGTCTCCTCCTTTCATCCTCTATCCCCGAGCATAGGCCTGCATCCTAGCAATGTCCATACCGGCCAAGCAGCCACCCTAAGCATGCCGAATCATACGCACGGTTCAGCCCCATCACATAACGATGAACTCTATCCGCCTACGCTAGCTACAATAGTATGCGTGATGTCGCCGCGAGTCAAACTCAGCTATACTCCCGACAGCCCTCCTGCTCGCCTCAAGGTCAAGAATCGCTTACCCGCTCTCCTCATCTCAGAGACAAAAGTGATCCACGAAGGCCTCTGTAAACTCCTCCCAAACAACCAGAGAAGCATCACCTCGAAGCAAATCCACGCCTCAAACCGCTTCAACGCAATATCGCCAGAATCGGAGCAAGAGGTTAGTGTAACAGACTCCGCCTCAAGCCCTAAGAACCCGCATGGTCCAGTGAGTATCGCCGAACGAACTCCCCGCGATCCTCCTCGCACTAACCATAAAACTCAAAGCGGATGACAACCCATAAAATCCTGGACCGCAAATCGCTTACGTCACGGTTAGCTACTCGCTTCTCCAAGGCCGCCTCTACCACTATGTCACCAATAGTCCGACTGTCTCCATAATATCTCAGATTTCACTCGGGTCGCTGAACTGGGGCCCGCACGGGAATCTTCGAGCTATCAAGGCCTCGGCCTTCCTAATATCGCCGGCGCTGTTGAACTTCATCGCCTCCGCTTACTACCCTGTGGATAGTCTCTGCCCGAGCACTGTAACCCCTCTCGCACTTCACTAACAAAATGCCTCCTCGCCGGGCTACGCTTCTTGCCTCTCTTCTGGCTCCGGTCGCTCCTCGGCGAGGCATAATCAAGTTTACAAGAATAGGTCGAGAGATTCAACCTAATCACAGATTTGTACCATCAGCACGTATCTTTGCAGTAGGAAGAACGGAAACTAATCCTAAATGTCTCCGCAAACTTCTTTGACATAGACGTGGTGCACAACACACCGAGCAATCAAGACTCTACTAGACACTGGCCTGGCAGATTAACTTTCCGAGTGACTAACTCGCTTCGATATTACTTTTTGTCAATGCACCCGACCCTCAATTTCGCTCAGCGATCTGTGCCCTACCCGCACCCTTATAGGTATACATCAGAGAAAATCAGCGGAACATAAGTACATGAAACTTATAAAATAAAACAATAGAAGTAAACAACAGTTAGCCGACAGTGGCTACTCTTCGACATAAATATATACAACCGAAGTAGCTTGGCTCTATTTCTTTACAAACCGAATTCTACAATATGCTGGATTACTGACTTCTCAAGAGTTTTATATATCAATCGTATGATTGGACGTGGCCCCGCCATACTCTCGAATATACATGAATCCACTACACTCAGGGAAAACCGTCGACTCAAGCAGATAAGCCTCCGAGCAAACGGAGCTTTTTCTCCCAAAATCGAACCGAGATCCTAAGAGCAAAGGATCACCAACTGGGTACCTAAAACTCCGCGGCATTTGAACACTGAAACCGGCGGGGGTCAAGACAACAAAAATTTAATCGGCCATGGAAATCCGAAAAATAAGTGCATAACAATTAAAACATATCTCAGCATAAAATCATGACAGTGGGGTAAGTAAAAAAGTGTTAGAAGTAAATAACACTTGAGTCTACTATGTCATTAGCTTCCTCGTGGAACTTAATCGCATCTTATTATCTTTTCCCATTTCTCAACAAAGTATAGTCACTTCTTTACTTAACTTACTCTCGAAAATCATCAAGTTCACTACCATATAACCTACTTACCTTTATACAACCTAGTCCTGCCCTTTTACTTTATGGGACATCTATATCGCCTACCAATCCCAGGACGCGATAAAGTCACATAGTCCGCTCCTAAAGCAGTATACCGGCTCCTACCCATCTCCTCGGGACGCGATATATGTCTCGGCTATAGTCTCGCCTGCAGAAAGGTATACCGCCCGCCGCCGCATCTCTCAAGTCGAGCAATGTCATATAGTCCGCCTCGCAAAGGTATACCGCCTGCCCATCTCCTCGGGTCGAGCAATGTCATATAGTCGCGCCTGTAGCGGTATACCGTCGCCTACCATCTCTCGGTCGAGTAATGCTACATATAGTTCGCCTGCAGTTGCATAACGCCTGCCCATCTCTCGGTCGAGCATCGGCCATAGTAGTCCGGCCCGTAAAGGTATACCGCCTGCCCATCTCTCGGGTCAAATGGATAATGTCATATAAAAATCCGGGAATTTAACCCAACGTACTTCACGCATCTCTACTCCTTTAGGAAAGACTCTCTTTTTCCAATAAAACTTCCCAGATACTAACAAACTATGCAGTATCAAGTCCTATCCACCTTTCAAAGACAAGTCACAATACCTTTTAGAAATAGCAATTACTGCATTTGGAACAAGTGTTGACTTCTTTCTTAAAACTCCTAAGCAACCGGTACCTTAAAAATAAATTTCTGCCATTCTTTATTTCAAATCATTTCTTTACTTACATTGATCAAGAAAAATCATTCTTTTAACCTCCATAAAGCCGTTATAATCCAACTTCCCATAAAGTCGTTATAACCCCTTTAGCTTGGTTTTAGACCAACTCTTATTCCTTTATAAATCTGGAAAGAGGACTTCTACTTTTTGAAACCAAGTATTAAATACTTTCAAATCAATTTCCTCTTAACTTTCAAAATACAATTAGTCTCTTAACCTTTGAACTCAACACTCTTCTATTATGCAAAACCTTAGGCAATTGATGCCTTAAAATCAAGTGCAGTTTTTCATCTAAAAATCAAGTCATTTATCTTTCCATGGCAGCCAAATATAACTTAACTTCCCATAAAGCCGCTATATTCACTTTATGCCTTAGCCCAAAAACAATTTTTCTATCCAAGTGGACTTATACGCTTAAAACGGAATGCGAGTGATCACACATACTTTAAAAACTCTTCAAGTCCCTTTAACTTTAATACAACAATAGACATCCTTAATACTATGTTCAAAGCATGAGTTAATCTCCTAACTCACCCGACTTGGCTATTCATAAAACGCTAGTAAGCGGATATCATGTGTTGTCAGACGTTTACCGCATTACTACGCAACTAGTCATGCTCAAAAAGATAGGAAAAGTTCCTATAGACAGAGTAAGTCACACAACTACCTCTTTAACCCCCAAGAGTATAAGAAACATGAAATGATACCACAGTATATTCCATACATGTAACTCATGTGCAAATAAGGAAGAGGTTCACATACCATCATGCACGCATTGTCGATAGCAAGCAGCAAAATGCTCCAAAGTACTTCAACCTGAAGCTATTCCATCTCTTCACGTATGATACTCTCTATACTTAGTACTTCAACTATAACGTACTACAATATGTCCATTAACCTCTACTACACGAGAATATATAAGTAAAGCAGAAGTCTCCAATTGTCACGGCATCTTAATTCGAACTGGCCTGGATCGTGCTCTCACCCGCACCCTAAAGGATACAACATCGTAGTAATCACGAATATAAAACAAATAAATACGAGATGTTAACAGTAAATATAAAACAATAACTGTGGAAACTTGTCATTTCTTCAGCATATATATAAATTCATCAACTCTTTTACAAATGAATGTACTTTTTAATCCTTTTTACCAACTCCTCGCCCACAAGATTTACTAAGGCACTCTAAGAATGATATTTACGACACAATGGCGATGTGGTTCCCGCGCAAACCTCTTTCGAATGTAAAATACTTGGCCACGGCATAAGGGACTATACTAATCGATAAGCCTCCTCGAGAAACTGAGCTTCCCAACGCTCTGGAACCGCGGACTTCGGTGAGCTGTGGATCAACGATCGACGTATCTTCAACTCGGCGCGCATTTAACGCACTTCGGCGAGAGCCGCGACAAGATAATGTACCGAGTATGTGAAACTAAAATAAATGCCATCAGAAATGAAATCATATAGTAGTCTATACAAAGCGCGTGAGACATGTATTTATAAATCCAAACTACAACTCACTATAAATAAGCAGCTTTCATGTCAAGTCGTGACCTACCACCTCAAGTCATCAATACCAATTTAATACGGGTCTCACGCCACAACATCAATCGCAGCCTGCGGGAATACCTTCCTCACCACGGCAGCTTATGGCGAGTATACAAGCACCAAGTGAATACACATGTAACACCAGTGTCCCACCGTGTCCTAATAAAACTGCATGTGTGTAAGTACGTAAGGCGCACATAGCCGACTACTAACACTCACCGTACTCAACAAGGTCATAAAATCATTATAAGATCTGCTTGCATCAGCCACAGCGATCAAACACTCGCCACTTCTGCCCGCAGTATCTACAATGCCAAGCAAGGCTCTTAGTCCCCGAACTTCTCAGCCCCGCATGATATAGTTGCCACCTCATCGGGCCCGCATTGAGGTATTCCCGACGAGGTAGCTTACCCCTCGCATCGCCCCGACTTCGTGAGCCCGCACGGCCACAAGCGACTGGTACGCTCATAAAGCGACACACTCAACCTGGAACTCTCAGAGGCCCGCATAGGCCCTCAGACTCCGCATGCATTTAGGTATTTCCTCAATCACGGTCCTGCATCACCGTAGTCTACTCCCGTGATCGGAGGGCGCTAATTTCTAATCATCTCAAAGAGATTTATCGCCACAATACTATCATAACGATCGAGGCGCATAGTTAATAAGCACACCAAGCGGAAACCCTCTTACACAAAAACATCACAAAGATACTTCAACACATCGTAGCATCCTAACACTTTTACTTATCAAAGCAACAAGAAAGTATTACAAGGCTATCACAAACCAATACAATCAAGTTATTCACACAAGGTACTTTCTACTAACAAGTTCGCATCTATCCCCAAAGTACTTCACACATTAAAAATCTTAAAAAAGATCTGCTTTCTTTCTACATAAGTCAAGCATTAATACCCGTAGTATAAAAATAGAAAGGATCAAATTTTTAAGAAAACTAAAATTCTTACCTTTGTAAAATCAAGTAACAACATTATTTTCTTCAAACGCCCAAGTTTGCCTAATTTCAAATGCTTCAATGCTTTCTTATTTTAGAAAGGTTTTCAAGTAGCTTCATATAGTCTTATTCTATTTAAGAATATAATTTTCTTGAAACAACTGAGAAACATAAGCCTTTATACGCGAAAGTAGGATATTCTTTGTTTATAACAATCTTTATTACACATGTTGTTCTATGATCAGAAATATCATTTTGTCTCATCTTAGCTTCTATGTTGTACGGGAAGCTTTCATCGGTTTTAATAATACTTCAATTGTTCAAAACATTTCCTTTTATTAAATGCCGCAGTTGGCTTGTCGATACACATCCTCGATTTCCGTAAATCAAGAAAACGTTCTTAAGCCGCTATACCCCAACTTCCCATAAAGCTAGTATAACTCTTAAGTTCTCAAAACCAAGACATTTCTTCAAAACGATTTCGTAAAATCTTTGAAATACCGCAAGCCTTATAATCACACATCAAGCCGCTTATAAACAAATCATTTACCTTTAAAGACTACATGCAAGGTGTTTTCTTATCTACATAAAGTCAAGCTATAACCAACTTCCCATAAAGCCGCGTTATAACACTTTATGTTTTAAACTCCATCGAATTACATTTAGCAATAATGTACGCTCTACCGTGACTTGCCATAGTTCCTCCACATATCATGCTAAAGAGATAGTGAAGAGGTTCACATAATTGCGACGATTATCGACTAATAGCAAAATGCTCCGAGCACTAAGCCGCTTGGCCATCTTAAGCCATCGTAGATCGCGCTACTTATGTTTAGTACATCCACCTATAAGGCCACAAGCGCGCTTTATTAACATTTAGGTCTCATCAGCAGTAATCCTTCGTATACTCAGTAAATTTCAAGAAGACTTCGCAACAACAGAAATCTCCTCCTCTATCGAGGCCGGCCACTAATGCCAACCAAGTGGGGGTTTATATGATCTAACCCTAATCGGTACAATTCTACTCCCACTGCACTACTACACAAGTCTATCAGAATACACTCCCATGTAATTACGCTTGGGCATTTCTGTCAGCTTAAGTCCAAGGACATTGCCACAAGCTATGTCTCGCCATATATATATAGTATACTTCAACTATATACTCCTACAACATGTAATATCCAATTACAATAGTGGGGACAAGATAATTACCTCGATAAGCCCATAATTATCCGAAGTATAAAGTCGATCCCGCAATCGCTTAGCTCCAACTCCTCGAGCCAGCCCAACTCCGCTTTAAACCACCCTTAGAAGTTCTAACCAACTTCTACACAATACTCCAACCTGAGACTTTCACTAGAGATTTTCCTGGTGGTTACGGTTTGCTGACACTGACGGAAGCTTATAATAGTATTTTTCTGGCTTTTCAGGAGTAGGTATAACCTGTAATACAACAAGTGTATAGGGCTAAGGTAATGGGCATTATAACAATACTTGGAGAGTATTTCATACCACATGGCTGTATTATACGAAAAAGCAACTAGCAGTGTGTGGCACTCCCACTTGCCAGCACCTCAGCGAGGTGTGGGTGTCTACCTCTACCTACCCCACTGGGTGGGGGAGACTCGCGGCCATGTGGCGGAGGGGCCTCGCCAAGACACCCTACATCAAGTGGCGTGGCGAAGCTAAGCTTTCAAGACTTCACAGGCAATTTGCGAAAACGAATTAGTCTTCCAATGGAGTGGCATTTATAGCACAAGCCAAGGTACAACCAATGGCCAAGATCTGTGCTGGCAAGTTGTTGGTAAAGTGTGTAGGCCAAGATCTCACCCATGCGTACCTAGCCAACTTGCACACAAAATATCTACCTTCAAAAATATCTCCCACAAAGCCTTCCCAATCGTCCATCAGGTCGCTTAACTTGCTTTCAATGCGTAGGTGCGACACATGTCACCCTCCCGCTGGTCCAAAAATGTTCCGCCTCTCTGAAAAACCGCAAAAATACTTAATGACATAGTCGGGAAATTCCCCACGAAAGTCGGGTGGAAAACGCTTCGCCGAAAAACGACTCTAACCAAAGCGTGTGTCATAAGACAAACATATTTCCTCGCCCAAAGGTGCTGGCACACGGGGGCGACACGCGTCGCCTCCCGATTCGGCCCAAAATATTTCGCTTCAAAATATCCAAAACGCCAAAATCTCAAAATCAATGCCGCCTCACTACAAAAACGTGTAAAATTTCTTCCGGGTCCCACGCGACCACTTTTCAAAAATAAAATTCCATAATTCTCTAATATCTCCGCGAAGTCCGACACCAAACTGGGAATCCACTCCAAAACGAACCTTTTTCCTTTCACAAAACCTAAACTTTTCCGTGGGAAAAATCGCTTCTTTCTTCCTTTCCAATCTTTCGTCAGACTCGTGATCGCACGCCCCTCGCATACATACCGGAACTACTGTGGTATAACATTCTTCCCCTTAGAAACATTCGCTCCGGAATGTTCCTTCTAAGTCTCAAAATCGAACACGCGGACAAAGCATAGCTTCTTTCACTACTATACTTCATTTAAACAATCCTCGCCAATAATAAATGGCCACAATAAATACCCACGTGCAAAATACTTTACATCCAAGTCCACGAGGGAAACACCTCTAACATCACTACACAAATAATACTACTTTGTCACTTTGTCGCGAGAGCCTTGCTCCGACGCACTCCAACAAATGGTACCGGTCTGCACACGCGATCACCGGCTCGCCGCTGCACACTCCTGACTCTTACCACATTCTCGATACCGCCGCCCCAAAACTCTCGTGGTTACTATCTCTAACGTGGTCATCATTAATCGGGAACATTCTCGATGGATCTTCTGATGACTTTCCCGTAACATAACAATACGTAAAGACCGGACGCCCTTCTTCCTAAGTTCCTGACGCAAATGCTAACATAAACAGGCAACCCGCCTATTCTCTGCACGAACTCACCAAGGCCCAAAGCTGAATTCTCGCTAAGTCCCTTCTGCTTCTACATAATCACACTCGTCCGGGTGGTACTTCAAGAAGACCATCAACTCGAACTCTAAGCGCTGCCGCCACATTATCCGCGACGATTCCTCTCAGCCGCCGTAACTTCTTCTGTGACAAGCTTCCTACTATCCACATACCGGAACAAGCTCGAACCAATCTATCTCAACCCCGCCAACATCGAACCAATCGACCGCAACTTGCATTTCCTCGCTTCTGCTGCGCGCTACAAGACGTACATCCGAACACCGAAATGGTAGCTTAAAACACTCCCAACCGAGACAACGATCCTCACGCCACCACTCCGAAATCAAAACACTGCCCGGCTTAACGCGACGCGAGATCACTCACCAGTTCCTCCTAGGCCCCGCTCGGGTACAAACTCCTGCAGTAAAGAGAAACAGCCTGCACTGGGCCTCCACTGCCCGTCATAAGGTGAAGGTAGGCACCAGGCAACTCTCACAACCTTTTCGTATAACATCAACACCGGCCGAAGGGGGAACGGTACTCTCGATCAAGAACACGATAGCCAGTCGCTCTCATCGGCCCGACTACATCGGTCGAACGTGATTCACGAACTTCAGACAAGCACCAAATACGGGCCTAACACCCTACGATCTTTAACACAAAAGAGGGACCACTTACAAACTGACCCTACCAGTCCTACCGCGGTCGAATTAAGACGTAGCCCTTCAACCCGACCTAGCAAGGCTGAAAATACCATCCCGTATGAACAATCTTATTAACACGTTAATAAAACCTAGCGGTCTTCACTTTCAACTACTCCTCTTTCATTTCATACTACATGCGGACTTATCCCACGAACATAGCTCACGCGCACTACGCATTCCTATAAGTAGTCAAACATAACACTACACCTTTCTCGAGACGGCCTTACCTCAAGGTCTTTACGATAACACCCTAAGGTCTACACCTTCTCTATCCCCAAAATCTTACTCGTTAACCCACCATGATTCTAATCACAACTAACACACCGCCATCGTAACATAATTTAAGGTATACTCATACCTTGAAAGCTACCGGGCGACTCACGCCCGACTTCTTCCACAGTTCTCGGTTGCAACCCGCCGATCTCACGCTTTCTACCGTCAGCAAGGCATGCCCTCGCATAATGTGCCATGCTCAAGCCTAATCAAGCGACTACTCTTGCACAACCTTCTCTTAGGTAGTCATCAAGATCATGGCGATACACTCAGTGATACTCGCAGCTGCAACCATACTTAAGAATGCGTCAGTCGTCTCGCAATCTATATTCTTCGCTTCCCGCCGGGAACCAAGGTTCGCAATATCGCGACGCAGAGGAACCGCCGCCACATCAGGTATAATCACCGGGCTAGTGACGCCGCAGAATCCTCGAATGAAGCACTACCCTAGGTAATGATTGCCTCAGCCTCGCCATGCTTAAACTCGCCGTTAGCCTCACGGCCGCTCTTGCCCTCCCGGCCTTTCTGGGCTGCTCCTACGCGTGAGGGGCATAACGATGCGGAAAGAATTTCGCTGCAGGTCCAACTTACAAATACGCCTCTAAGCGGCGTTACGCATCTCGCAGTGAGAGGTTATCACGTAACCCACCCTAAATATCCTATAGCGCCTCCTCGATTATCAGCGTATGATAACACACCGATAATCAAGACTCTACCGATACTGGTCAGAGACACTTTCCTTCGAGGATTAATCGCTCGAGCACTACTTTTGTCACGCACCAAATCAACTCTCGTGGATCGTGCGCTTTACCCCGCACCCTAGTTGACACAACATCGAGTAATCAGCGAACATAAAACAAACAACATACGAGATAACAGTAAAATATAAACAATAACTGTGAAAACTTGTCTTTCAAGCATATATATAACCATCAACTCTTTTACAAATGCAATCAAAATTAATCCTTTTACCAACTCCCGCCACAACAGCATTTCGCTGCACTTAAGAATGATATTTACTACAACGTATGGACAGGCCCCGCCAAAACCCCGAATGTAAACACTTACTACTTATGCGGACTATACCAATCGATAAGCCTCCGGAGAGAAACTGAGCTTCTCAAACGCCGAACTGCGTGACTCGAGAGCTAGGATCAACGATCGACGCACTTCAACCTCGCGGCATTTAACGCAGCTCAAGCGAGGTCGGCAGATAACAAAAATTTAGCATGCGGAAACTAAAATAAATACCGTGTAAATGAAATCATAGTAGCTTCTATACAAAGTGCTAGAGACATTTTATGATAACCAAAACTACAAGCTCACCATAAATAAGCTAGCCATGTCAAGTCGTGACTCACACCTCAAGTCATCACTCAATTTAACAACGGGTCTCTACGCCCACAACATCAATCGCCTGCCTCGTGAATACCTTCCTCACCGGGCCATAGCTTTTATGGCTTATATACAAAGCACCAAGGAATACATATTTAACACCGTGTCCCACTGTGTCTCTAATAAAACTGCATGTAAGTACGGGCGCATAGCCGACTACCAACACTCACCGCATCAACAAGCGTCATAAACCTGTGATTACAAGATTCGTCTAGACCGCCATGATGATCAAAAAGTTCTCGCCACTTGCCCGTTAAGATCTAATACCGCAAGGTTTAGTCCTCGAACTTCCGCAGCCCGCATAAAGACCTCATCGCCCGCATTTAGTATTCCCGATCGGTGTAGTTACCCTGCAGATCGCCCCGACTTCGCAGTCCGCACGGGCCGCGGACCGTATGCCCATAAAGGACGACACTAAATTGAACTCAGAGTTCGCAAGATAGCCCTCGTGACCCGCATTTAGGTATTCTCAATCACGGGTCCTGCATCACCGAGTCTACTCCCAGACGGAGGGCAAACTTTAACTCCCTAATCATCTCAAGACGGATACCATCATAACGACCGATAGTTAATAAGCACAATCGCGGAAACCTCATACAAACATCACAAAAGATAATTAACACACGTAGCATCCTAACACTTTACTTATCAAAAGAACAAGAAAGTATTACGCGCTATCACAAACCAATACAATCGTTATCTACACAAGGTATTTTCTATAACAAGTTCGCATCTATCCCAGTGATTTAAGACATTGAAGAAAGATTCATTTCTTTCATGTTTCACAACAATTCGTAGTATAAAAATAGAAAGACTGTCCTTTAAGAAAACTGAAACTCTTACCTTGTAAAATCAAGTAACAACATTATTTTCCAAACGCCCAAGTCATTTAATTTTCAAATGCTCACGCTTTTATTTTTGTAAAGGTTTCGTAAATATAGTCTATTCATTTACAATATAATTTTCAAACAATTTGAGAAACATGTTTTATATTGAAATAGGATATTCTTGTTTATAATAATCTTATTAATTTACATCTAGGAAATATCATTTGTCTCATCTAGCGGCGCAGATGAAGTTTTTAATCGTTTTACAATACTTAATTGTTCAAAAGCATTTCTTTTATTAACGCTGCATGATGAGTCAGATACACATCCCATTTCCAAAATCAGTAAATCGCTTTAGTTCAAGAGACCTAACTCTCCCATAAAGCTAGTATAACTTTAAGTTCTCAAAACCAAGTATTACTTCTTTCAAAACGCATTTCCCGTAAATCTTGAAATACTTTAAGCCTTTATAATCACACATCAAGCCGCTTATAAACAAATCATTTACCTTTGTTAATTAATACGTGTTTTCTTATCTACATAAAACGTTATAACCAACTTCCCATAAAGCCGTTATAACACTTTATGTTTTAAATCACCTAATACATTTAGCACATGTGACGTCTACCGCATTACATAGTTCACATATCACGCAAAGAGATGGGGAAGAGGTTCATACCGCGACGACATCGATCAATAGCAAAATGTCTGAGCACCGTCAGCTTCTGCCACTCCTGGCCACGCAGATCACAACACACGTAGGCACATCCACCCATAAGGCCACAAGGGCGCTATTTAACATTTGTAGTCTCATCGTAGTAACTTCTACGTAAAATTCGGCAAAGACTTCCCAAACAGTAAATCCTCCTCTATCGCAGGCCGGCTACCAAGCCAACCGGCAAGGGTTTATACATCTAATCCTAACTGGCATAATTCTACTCCACTACACTACTACACAAGTCTACCAGAATACACCCTATGTAATTACGTCAGCTTCTTCAGCTTAAGTCCAAGGATTACACAAGCTATGTTCAATATATATATATGTATACTTCAACTATATCTTACAAATACGTATCCAATTGCAATAGGGACAAGATAATTACCTCTTCGGGAGCAAGCCCATAATTATCCAAGTATAAAGTCGATCCGGTAATCATAGCCCCAACCCTCGAGCGCTCTCTTAACCCCGCTTCTCTTAAATCCAATTTCTTGTAGTTCTAACCACCACACAATACCCAACTGACTACGGAGATTTTCCTGTGTTACGGCTTCATGACTGACTGAAGTATAATAGTATTTTCCTCGGGCTTTAGATAGGTATAACCTTAGAATACAACAAGGTATAGTGACAAGGTAATTGGGGCATTATAACAATACTGGAGAGCATTTCATACCACAGCCGGGCATTAGTTACCTAAAAGCAACTAGTTAAAAAAATTCTACCAAGACCTCAGCGAGTGTAGGGTGTTCCAATTTCTCTGGGCCACCCCACGTGTGTGGGAGACTCTGGTGGGGGAGGGAGTGGCTCTCTACCAAGACACCACACTGCGGTGGCAGTTAAGCTTCAAGACTTGGTAATTGCCCCAACAGTCCTCCAAGCGGAGTGGCATTACAAGAGGCCATGCCAACCAACGGCCAAGATCTAGCCAAGGTTAGGCAGTGTAGGCCAAGATCTCACCTATGTAAACAGCCAACCCAGCCAATAAAATATCTACCAAAAATATCTCCCGCCAAAGTCTTCTAATCATCCATCAGGCCGCCCACTTGCTTCACGCGGCGCACACGCCACCCTCCCGTTGGTCCAAAATGTTCCGCCTTCTAAAAATCCGCGCAAAAATACTTAATGACATAGCCGGGAATTCCCTACGGAAGTCGTGGAAAACGCTTCGGCCGAAAAACTACTTCCTGAATCCGTGTCATAAGACAAACATATTTCACTTCAGTGTTGTTGCTACTGGGTGACACGCTGTCGCCTCCGATTCGTCTAAATATTTCTGCCTTCTCCAAAATATCCAAACGGCTAAAATTCAAAATCAAAAGTGGCCCTAATAAAACCGTGGAATTTTCCGTAATTCCACGTGACCATTTTCGGAAAATAAATTCCATAATTCTAATATTCCAGTTCAATACCAAATCGGGAATCCACCAAAAACGAACCTTTTCCTTCACAAAACCTAAACTTTTCCGGAAAAATCGCTTCTTTCTTCCTTTTCCAATTCTTCTCTGTCAGATTCGCATCGCACGCCCTCGCACATACAAATTTCAACTACTTTATAACACCACCTAATTTTGAAATCTGACAAAGACTCCTTTGTGTTTACTTAACTTTGCCACCTTTTCAAGGCCGAATACAATAACCAACCACTACATTAATCATAAATCAACACAGGATTACACGCTACTAGACGGTAAAATTCCCCACAAACGATATCAAATTAAAACAACTTAGGCCAATTCGCAACTTGGAGTACAACAATATCAATTCTTATCCAATTTCTATTTCAATCCAAGTTATTATAACATGATATCAAGTCGCATTTGATTATAACAAACCAATTTCTTCAAGTAAGTAAATATGCGACGATTTCTAATAAACGACCAATTAGTAATCCAATTTTCTGTTTTGCAACTTTTCTGATTTACTAGCAATCCATAATACTTATAAACTTCAACATACCAACTTCATGCTATCAACATGTAAAGCTAACAACAACAATATAAACACATAATCTTGTAACACCTAAAAGACAAGATTATACCTTAACGATTCTTAATCCAATTCCAACCAAGTCGCTCCAGTAGTTTAGAGCCTTTCCAAGACACTTCAATTTTGAGACTTAGAATCATACCAATAACTTTCAATCCAAAACCTAGAAAGACCATTAGGTTTTCGCTGCGACTAACCCGTAAACTACCTTTTCCAAGATTTTTCTATTGAGATATGCTTACACTACCCTCAAGAACCTTGGTTTAAAGTGAGATTATTGACAACAAACAAAATTTTTCTTTCTTCTATGTGAGAACCCGAGCTAGCAAGGTGAGTTCTTCAATTTTCATGAAATTTTCTAAGTGTGGACACACTCTGCTACTAGTGTTATATAGCACCCTGAGGTCAAGATATGAACAATTGGGTGGCTTGGATGAGGTCTTAGCAAATATCAAGCCTTAGGGTCCATTGACGTCAATATTGTCAAGCTCACTACATTGCAAGACTTGTCTTCCAACAAGGGTCAAATGACTTGTGCCCATGCACGTCCAAGACAATCTATCGGGGTGACACGCGTCGCCTCCCATTCGCCACAATAATACGCTCCGACAATTCCTTAATCATAAATTTTTACAAGTCTCAAATCTTAGCACTGTGAGTTCTTACGCACGTTCTAAAATATGTCCTGTAAATGGTGTAACACAACGCCCAATGTATTTATGGATTTGATAAACCGTGTTCGCCATTTTGGATACATTTGTGATAGTATTCATTGATGACATTCGTTTATTCGCAAAGAGCAGAGCATGCATCACTCGAGGACGGTATCTCCGAGCCGCAATTATTCGCCAAGTTCTCGTGAGTTTTGGTTTGCCTGGCATTCCCGTATATTATCTGATGGTGTTCGGTGATACGACAAAGATTGAGGCAAATAAGTCTTGGCCGAGACATACCACTGACCGAGGCAGCCGTCGAATGTTATCGAGGTTTGTGGAGCGCTTGCGACAAGACCGACCAGCGACTCGCAGCCAAGTTCCGCCGACGAGGTCATGGTCGGTTTCCTCAAGGAAAGGTTGACTACAACTCCGCTTTTCCGAGGGGTTACGCACGTGATCTGATCTATCTGTTGTGTGTTTATGCAAGCAAGCATAGCCTATGCTTCCCAGCACAAGCGAGAGGAATTACCCTACCCACGACTTAGAGTCCGCAACATTCATGCCTTAAGACGGAGACATTATTTGGGGGTTCATGATATTTATACAGCACCACAAGAGCCTCCAAAGATATCTTCAGTGGAGTGAACTATAGACTTAGAGTTGCAAAGATTATGATGTTGATATTCTATACCATCCAAGGCCAACGTAGCCACGATGCCTCGTCAGAATCACGAGCCTGCAGGTACAACTGCAGACAGACATAGTCCGTCGATCCACCGCTAGCTGGGGTTCGATTGATCGACATCGCATAGTGGTACGGGTCGTGAGGTTGCCGAGTCTTCCATCGTTGATGAGGAAGAGGCGGCGCTTGAGGACCAGTGTTTCGGTATCGACGCAGAGGAGGAGTCTATTTGAGGTAGCGCCATCGCTAAGATTTGAGGGCATGTGTTCCCGATGTGAAAGGACTTCTAGCGATTTTGGGAGAGGAACAGGCTCGTATTCTATTCATCCGTTGACCAAGATGTACTCGATGTCAGGGGATGGCCCGAGGACGTGCGGTTGTCGCACGGTCCTAATTGCCAGATCAAGGTCGAGCACCAGGCCCAGGATTTTGCAGTTATTGAGATTCACTGAAGTGGGAGGTGATCAACATGGACTTTGTTACAGTGGTTACCTCGCATAGAAACGACTCCATTTGGTTATTGTGACAATTCCACATTTCCTTCCAAATGACGACGGGCCGAGGACTATGCCGATTGTACATCGAGATATTGTGAGGTCGACGTGTCCGCATTATATCATAGCCCATTTACGCTAACTTCGAGGTCTTTCCTATGGTTTAGGGACACAGAGTCTCAATACAACATTTCATCCTCGATCGACGGCGCAGAGCGCACTATCCGCATAATTTGAGGATATGCCGCGAGCTGATTGATTTCGTGGTAGCCGAGGATCATTTACCTCGTGGAATTTGCTTATAACAACATCTACCATTCCCGTGATCATGGCACCATACGAGGCTTTATACGGCGAACGATCACCTTGGTTCGACGTACGAAAATTTAGTTGGCCCGCACGGTTCAAAGTGTGGATAAGGTAAGCTATCCAGAGAATCATAGTAGCCCGTATCGCAGGTCATACGCATAATCGCGCCAGATTTGGAGTCGTAACTCTCCGCACACCTCGGTGATGAGATTCAGAAGATAAAACTTTCAAGGTACATTGGGACCATCGTCGCAAGGCAAGGTGTTCATGAGTTGGATCTGCCTTCGAGTTAGAGGTCAGACATCCTTTTCATGTTTCTATGCTAAGTTGTATCAGATCCAGGCAGGTTTCCTAGTGAGGTCCAGACGAGGTTATCGTATGAGGAGAGTCCCATACGATACTCGACGCTGTGTCACATCAACTGGGATGTGGCTTCCACAAAGTCTGTGGAGGAATGATAACC
>JAQGDG010000594.1:0-102848 GCA_029844215.1 Przewalskia tangutica | reverse complement strand
TGCGATGGAATCCTTTCACTTCTTGGCGATCCGATATAACAATATCCCTCGTGGTCGCGTGCCACGGAAATCGCGTCGTATCTAAGCATGACCGTGCGTTAATACAAATAATCAGAGATGCTTAGCATTTCGCAGTCACGTGCCCGGAATCCCGTACGATATGGCGTGTCGAGTATCCTTTCGTGGTCGCGTACCGGAATCAACGTCGTATAGCGTGACCATGGGTGTAGCCAAGCAACCGTCAGAAATCTAACCCGGCTCCACGGTCCCACGTGCCGAGATCCCGCGCCGATATAAGCATGTCGGAGTATCCTGAAGTAGTCGTGCGTGCCCCGGAATCGCGTATTATAAAAGCATGACCGTGGGGGTAACACAAATAATGGAAGCATGCAGTGGAATCGGCGCTCGGCGCCGGTACGTCCAGTATGAAACTTACAGCAATGATGATCGACCCTCCAACCCGAGAAGTCGGCGGCAGCGTAATAAAACATAATCTTGTGCTTTCGAATGCTATCACCATTAGCTTTACGTTGGCAATTCTCGGTCGTAAAGCAAGCCAAAGTACTTGCTCGAGAGCACTTGGCGTAGAATAATTCTCGATTAAACAAGCCAGAAGTACTTATCAGGGCATCGGCAGAATAATTCTCCGATTAAACAAGCCAAAGAAGTCTACGTCACGTACATTCTTTTCAAAAGACTCATTACCTGTAAAACCCCAGATACGCTAATCTTGAAGTAGTATCGAGGTGTGTCTATTTTTCAAAGTAAGTTACTACACTTTTAGAAACTCATTTCAAAGCAAAATCAAGTAACTTCAATTTTTCACAATCTAGGCAACTTATGCCTAATAATCCAAAATAGATGACTTTCTTAACCTTCAATAAAGCGTAGTTATAACTTGACTTCAGCCAAAAAGCGTTATAACCATTTGTAGGTTTTAGACATATTCATTCCTTTTATACTTTCAGGAAATGCTTGAGTCTCTTAATATTTAGAAAACAAGTTTATTACTGCTTTTAAACCTCGAAGTAACAAATCTTTACTTTAAAGCAGAGTTACTTCTCTTAAATCATGTCGTTTCTCCTCATTCAAAACCGATTAAGTAAATCACTCTTTTAACTCCACAAAGTCATTACAACAACCCTTAGGTTTTGGAACTAAGGCCTTAGCCAAAGGTTTGAAACCGCACAGCTTTTTGAAGAGTCTATGTACTTTAAAGAAAAATGCTTTCAACTTATAAAGAATCCGAGCTTCACTGAAATGGATTATCACAACTTACAATTTAAACATCAAAGTACAATCAAGAGTACGTGGAAACCAAATTCTATTTTAAATGATCGAATACAACGAAAGATTGATCGTTTAAGGAGTAGGACATCTTTCTAACTTTATCTTAAGGAGATAAATGCTTTAGAGGAGATAGTTCACATACCTTTTTAATTAAATCCATAAGCTTAAGCGAATCGGCCGTAGCGTAGAAGTGTCAACCTATAATGGTCCTGCGACATGCGGCTATCGACTTCTAGTCTACGTAGAATAATACTAAGTATTATGCTCTCTAATTCTCACGGAAAATCGAGGCGACACTTCCTTTGTTTCTACTCGACTTTGCCACTTTTTCAGGCGGAATAATAACGACTAGCGCCATGTTTAAAAGGCTCAAAACAACAGCGAACAAAGGGGATTACGCGCCCCTTCACGTGTAAATTCCGCATGAATTAATACGAAGTAGTTCCGTATTGAGCCGTTTCTACGGCCTGACATATCTTCTGACACTAGTAAGCTTACCAATTCTTTTTCAATTCCAAGTTCTAAGGTCACAGCATATTTATATAGTCATAAACAACTTCCTGACTACAATTTCCTTACTTTATACAACATGCGACGACTTAAACTAATCAATCGACTTGAATTGTAATCTTAAGGCTAAACATGCTAGCTTCGGATTAGGGTTCGATAGCGATATAATTATCAAACTTACGTACTATACATCTCAGTCTTTGCTAATATCCATAGCTACTGACCGTAAGTAAACCTTAATTACTAAAGCAGCAAGATTATACCTTTATAAGCCTTAAAATTTCCAAGATTCAAAGATCGCTCCTTAGAAAATTCTTAGCTCCTTTCGCTACGTTCCAAGCGCTCGAGCACTCCTTAGAAGCTATGAAGAACCCGTGCCCAAGTTCGACTTAAGTTGAAGAACTCCTTAAGTTTCGCGCGACTAATCAGCACGCGTTTTTCGAAATCTTTCTATTGAGATAACCTTATAATACTCTTAGGAACCTTGGGTTTAAGTCTTGTGAAAGATAGATCAAAGCTACAAAATTTTCTTGTGGAAGCTAGGGTGAACAGAGCACTTAGTGAAGAACAAGAGTGTGTGATTTTTCTAAGTGTTAGAAGAGCTTGTCTTGCTGCTAGCTTAGTATATATAACACAATGGAGGTTTAGATGCAACACGTGAGTGGCTAGGATGAGTTTATTGAGATCGAGCCAGTGGCAAGTTGACAGTCAATAATATCAAGCTTGAAGACTTATCTTCCTTGATGGTCAATGACCATTCTAACCCTTGCATTTTCGTCCAAGACCACATGAGGGTGCGGCGTGTCACCCTCTCATTCGTCCATAAAATTATGTAACCCTCGTGGGTACTTAAGCGTAAAATTCCTCGGGTGGGCCCGTGACCAAATCGTAAAAATAAATTTCCATAATGTTAATAAGTTCCATACTCTTCAAATAATGCATTTTGAGAATCTAATTCTCATATGAACATTTCTCGCTTTCAGCGTTGAAAGATTTTAAAATCGGAAAAAGCGATTCTTTCTTTTCGTACCAATTTCAGTCTCGATTCCTTACGTACGTTTCTCTTATACATGTCTGGACTTACGGGATGTAACATTCTTCCCCCTCTTAGAAACATTAGTCTGAATGTTCTTAGTCGATTGTCAAGCTATACAAACTCGGCATAAATGTTACACCAGTATTTCTGAGGATATGTTTAAACGTGTAAGAACTCCTGATGTTAAGATTTGAGACTTGTAAAAATTTATCGGAAATTTGAATTTGTCGGAGCTTAGTGTGCCGAATGGGAGGCGACACGTGTCACCTTAAGTGATCTTAGGCGGGTAGCATGGGCCTGAGGTCATTTGACCACTTGTTAGGAAGACAGAGTCTTGCTATTAGGGAGCTTGATATTATTGACTTGGTCAATGGGACCAACAGCATGATATTTAATGAGAGATCATCCAAACCACCCGTGTGTTTTTATCTTAGTCCTCTATGTTGTTATATAAAGGGTACTAGTAGCAGACAAGAGTTCCAGCAGAAAAATTGAAGAACCGCGTTCTTGAAGCCTTGTGCTCTCGGGTTTAGTGAAAATTAAGAGAAGAAAATTTTCAATTGTTGTCAATAATTCCCAGCTTTAAACCAAGGTTCATGAGTGTTATGTAAGTGTATCTCAATAGAAAAATCCGGAAAAAGAGAGTTTTAAGTATTAGTGCAAAGTGAAAACTCTAGTGGCTTTCTAGGTTTTGGATTGGAAGTTTGAAGGAAAGTTGTTGGTATGGTTCTAAAGGGTCTCGACAAATGGATTGAAGTGTCTTGGAGGTTCTAAACTACTAGGAGCGACAGTTAGGAATTGGATTAAGAATCGTTAAGGTATAATCTTGTCTTTTAAAAAGTATTACAAGATTATATAATTATATTGTTGTTGTTAGCTTTACATTGTCACTACAGGAGCAGACAGTGGGCAGTGCCTTACCGGGCACCCTAGTAGCCATCTGACATCAGTAATCGTGGAACATAAAACACATACATGAAACCAATAAGGTGCAGCGATGTCTGAGAAAAACTTGCCTTTCGGCGTATATATAAATATCAACTCTTACAAATGAGCAGTTTAATCCTTTTTACAAACCACACACAATGATTACTACGAGACCTCTACGAATGATATGACAACAACGAGCGGGGGCCCCGTCATACCACGAATGTAGCACCTACAGCGAGGGGACTATGCGAACAAGCCTGGGAGAAAGCGGAGCTTTCCCAACGGTGTGACCACTAGCCACGGGATCGATGGCGGTGTACGCTTTACTGCGGCATGAGCGCGGCCCCGAGAGGTCGATCTGAGTCGCAGGAGTATGTGGCGAAAATCGCGTAAATGAAATCATAGTAGTCTATATAAAGCGGGAGACATGTATGATAGCAAACTCTGATTCCGCGATAAAAAGCGGTCATATCGAGCCGGGGACTCGCGCCGAAGTCGTCACTCAAATACATAAATATGGGTCTCGCGCCCACAGCGTCAATCATGCGTGGAATACCTTCCCAGCTGGCGATCATGATATATAAAGCACGAGATACACATGAACACGGTCCACGTGTCATAATAAAATCGTCTGGGGTAAGTATGAAGGCATGGCCGGCTACTAAAACCCGTGCCAATAGTCGTAAAGCGTATCATGAAATCTGTCTGCACCGTCACGTGATCAAGCGGCACTCGCTGCGGTATCTAATGTCGCGTCTGCCACAGAGCTCGCGACTCTGCATGAGCCACCCCGATGGCGCGTAGGTATTCCGCGTCGAGGGTAGCTACTCACGGCAACGCTGGACTTGCGATCGCGTAGCGCGTAGGCGCGTGCCCGTAAAGGGCGCCAAACTAACACGGAACTCGTAGCTCCGCATAGGCCTGCAGGACCCGTAGGGTATTCTCGAATCATAGGTCACTAGACCACTTTGAGTCCGCGTCGGACGGCAACCTCGGAAGCGATCGGGGTGAGTGGTACGATACCAACATGCTTGGTGATAGTGAAACTATTTAAAAAGCGCAATCGAGAAACCCTTTACTAAACATCACGAATACTAACACGCGTAGCATCCTAGCGTGTTTACTTATCAAATAAACAAGAAAGTATCACAAGGCTATCACTGACCCAGATCAAGTTATACCACAGGCCTTTCTCTTATATGATTATGATCGGGTTCTATCCCGAAAGTCACTTCATACATTAACTCTTTTAAAAGATCGTTACTTTCACAAAAGTCACCACGATACAGTAGTATATGAAAATAGAGTGATTATCTTTTGAAGTAAATCAAAACACTTCTCTTTGTAAAATCAGTAACCCGTTCTTTTCCAAGCGTTTCAAGTTTGCCTAATTTCAATTACTCAAGTTTCTCATTTTGAAAGGTTTAGTAGTTCTTAGTCTTATTCATTTAAGAATGTAATTCTCTTTTAAACAATGGAGGAACATAAGCCTTATATGTAGTAGGTTATTCTTGTTTATAACAATCTTATTCAATGACCGTGATAAAATATCGTTTGTCTAAATGTAAGCACATGCGGATGGAAGTTTCTCTTGGTTTTAATAATGTGTCACAAAACATTTCCTTTTTATTAGCTACTGGTGGTTTGTCGATACACATTACGATTTAGAAATTAGTAAAACATTCTTAGCCGTTATACTAACCATAAAGCTAGTATAACTCTTAAGTTTCAAAAACCAAGTATTACTTAACAAATGATTCAAAAATCTTTTGAAATACTTTTGAAATATTTCTACCAAGGTGGGGCGTGTTATACGAGACAACACCTGAGAAGTGTATGCCCACATAAGCCAACTCCCTACTAGGAGGGTATTCTCGACGGGGAAGGAACTCTCGGCGAGGGCCTCTCAAAGGGGAAGGGGAGGCTAGGCGAGACCTCGAACACGAGGGAAGCTCTCAGGACTTAGAGATTTTTGGATGAAGAAGTTAAGTGAGGAGGAGTATTTATAGGTCAAGCCATAGCCAACCAATAGCGAATCAAGCCAAGTGTGGTGCAAGTGTAGGGCGAAGATCATGCCAAGTGCACTTATCCGTGACCGCAAAATATCTACCAACTCTTGACAAAAAGCCAAGACCAATCGGCCACTTCACCTTTGGCGTCCGCTGATTGGAGGGTGACAAGTGTCGCCTCCGTTAGTCCAAATATGTTCGTCTCGGAAAAATCCGCAAAAATAAGAAATGACATAGCGGAATTTTCCTACGAAGTATAGAAACGTTCGTTTAAAACGACTCTGTCGGGTGTTGTGCACAAAAATAATTTCGGCAAGCACTTTAAGGCACAAAGCTTCTCGTCGTCGTCCTTACGTGCATACTGCTGGAAATCAGGGTATAACATTCTCCTCGCCCAGAACGTTCGTCCGAATGTTCCTTCTAAATCTCAAACCAAGCGTGCGCCCGTATAGTCTTCACTATTATACTTACAGCCCATCATCGGCGAACGGGCGTGGTAGTGCTACCAGGCCCAGTAGCCCACATCATAGTAATCGGCGGAAATAAAACAAGGCATCAAAATATTATGAAATCACGAAACAATAATCTGAGAAAAAACTTGCCTTTGGCATATATATAAACAACGGCTTTTCATGAACGGTTTAATCCTTTTTACAAACCACACAACGATCTACTCTGAGACCTCTGCGAATGATGTAGACAACAGCGGGACGGGGCCGTCGTACCACGAATGTAGCACTACAGTGAGGGGACTATACGAATAAGCCTCGGGAGAAGCGGGCTTTCCCAAAACTGGCTGTGACCACTAGGCGAGGATCGGCGTTGGGGTGTACCTTTGCGGCGTGAGCGGCCCCGAGAAGTCAATACAACAGTCAAGTATGTGGCGAAAATAAATCGTAAATGAAGTCATAGTAGTCTATACAAGCGGGGAGACATGTATGATAACAAACTCACAGTTTACAATAAATAAGCGATCATGTCCGTCGGACTCGCGCCTCAAGTAAATGACAAAGCATAACAATGGGTCTCGCCTTGCATCAATCGTGCCGTGGGACACGTTCCTCTGCCGTGAGTCTATGATATGAAAGCACCAAGGAACACACAGAACACGGGTCCGCTGTGTTATAATAAAACCGTCTGGGGTAAGTATGAAGGCATAGCCGTACTAAAGCCCCAGTACCAACAGTCATAAAGCTGTATCGCGAGATCTGTACAGGCCGTCGCGTGATCAAAGCGCCACCCGCGCGAATCTAATGTGCGCGTCTAGCCACAGAACTTCAGCGACTCGCGCCAGGCCAAACTCATAGGCTGCGTGAGTATAACCAGCGTCGGTAGTACTCCCGTCGCACTTTGGACGCGCGATCGCGTAGCGCATGGACGCGTGCCCATAAGGGCGCAAACTAACACGGAACTCTCGTAGCTCCGCATAGGCCCACAGGACCCGCGTAGGTATTCTCGAATCATAGGTCCATTCGACCCGCTGAGTCTACCCGCGTCGGGCGGCAACCTCGGAGCGGTCGAGGTGAGTGGTACAATACCAGCATAACGGTGATAGCGAAACTATTTAGAAGCGCGATCGAGAAACCCTACAAACATCACGAGATACTAACAGCGTGGCGTCACCAGCATATGTCTTAACAAATCAACAGAAAGTATTACAAGGCTATCACTGACCCAACACAATCAAGTTATACACGAGGCACTTTCTTATATGATTAACAAGATGGGTTTTTATCTCCAAAGTACTTCATACATTAACTCTTTAAAAGATCGTTACTTTACAAAACCACCTGATACGTAGTATATGAAAATAGAGTGATTATCTTTTGAAGTAAATCAAAACACTTACCACTTGTAAAATCAAGTAACAACATTATTTTCCAAGCGTCTAAGTTTGCCTAATTTCAAATGTTCCACGTTTCTTATTTTAGAAGGGTTTAGTAGTTCATAGTCTTATTCATTTAAGAATATAATTCTCTTTTAAACCATCCCGAAGCATAAGCCTTATATGTGAGTAGGATATTCTTGTTTATAACAATCTTATTCACAATGACCATGATCAGGAAATATCATTTTGTCTGTCTTAGCTTATGCAGATGGAAGTTTCTTGATTTTACTCTGTCAAAACATTTCCTTTTATTAGTGCTGCGGTGGTTTGTCGATACACGTTACGATTTCAATCGATAAAACATTCTTAAGCCGTTATACTACTTCCGTAAAGCTAGTATAACTCTTAAGTTTTCAAAAACCAAGTATTACTCTTCTTTTAAAATGATTCAAAAATCTTTTGAAATACTTCAAGTTCTTTATTATCACACCTTGACAGTTATAGTTCAAATAAGTTACCTTTTAAAAACCACAAGTATTTTCTTACATCATAAAGTGTTATAACCAGCTTCCCATAAAGCTAGTTATAACACTTTATGTTTTAGACAACCAAATACATTTAACACGTGCTCACGTCTCTAGTCTTACATAGTTATACATATCATGCTGAAGAGATAGGAAGAGGTTCACATACCTCGCGGCAGTGTCGACTAATGTAAAGCGCTCAGTACTTCCAAGTCGGCTACTCGTAAGCCAAGTAGATCGCGCACTGCGTAGTCTTGACACTGAGCCACAAGGCAGTGACATTAACATTTAGATCTTATCGTAGAACATTCTCTGAGAAAATTGGCGACACCTCCACACAGCTTGCGGCGTAAATCTCTCACTACATCGAAGCGGCTGCTCAAGCTTGACGGGGTTTATATCTAACAGGGCGTGTACAATTCTACTTCACGGTAATGCTACACAAGTCTCTTGTATCTGATCCTATGTAATTACAGTTGATTCTTTGTTCTTGGGCTTAAGTGAAAGGCATTGCTTGAAGCGGACTACGTTGATTCTATATATAGTATACTCGACTATATATTCTAACAACATGTAATTTCCAATTACAATAGGGGACAAGATAATTACCTCGATAAGCGTAATTATCCAAGTATAAAGTCGATCACAGGCAGCGTTTGGCTCGATCTCAGGCGCTCAACCGCTCAAACCACCCTTAGAAGTTCTAACCAGCCTACATACTACTCAAACTAACTATGGAGATTTTCCTTAGGGTTTGGTTTTGTATGAAGGAAGTATAATAGTATTTAGGTTTTTAGTATAGGTATAACCTTAGAATACTACAGGTATCTGGCTAAGGTAATTGGGCGTTATAACAATACTTTTGAGAGTATTTCTACCAAGAGGTATTATCACGAAAACAACTAGGCTAGGGGTATACTCTAGGCTAGCACCCCACTAGATGGGGTGCTCTCGGCCTGAGGGAGGCCTCGGTAGAACTTCGCCTGAGGGAGGGAGAAGGAGAGCTTTGAGACTTAGGCAAATTTGTGGATGAATTTGTCTTCAAAAATTAGTATTTATAGGTCAAGTGAAGGCTGACCCGATGGCGAGATCATGCAGTGCAAGGCAAGTGTAGGGCCAAGATCTTGCGAAGTGCCCATAACCAACTAACACACAAATATCCTACCTACTCAGCGGCAAAATGGCCAACTTTCGGCCAAGCTTGACGCCTTGGTGTTCGATGAGAGGGTGACAAGTGTAGCCTCTTGTTGGTCCAAAATGTTTAAATCTCTCCGGAAAAATCATAAAAATAAAATATGGCATGGCAGGAAATTCCCTACAGAAATTTTTGTAAGCGTTTGGCGACTCTAGCAGGGTGTTGTGCACAAAATTAAATCGTAAGCCTACTTGAAGTTGAAATTTCCTCGTCGTCCTGCGTGCATACTCTGGAAATCTGGTATCGCATGAACAATCCTGCCTGCGTACAACATCGCTGCGAAAATGCCACATCGAGTCCACGAGGAAGCGCCTCTAACATCCTGGCGCTCCCGTCAAGTCAAAATATAGTTCCTTCCCACTTTCTCCATACAAAAGAAATGGTCACATCTCTGCTCGCTCATGCTCATTCTCCCTTTGCTCGTGTGATACCACTTTGTCACTTTGGCGAGGTTAGTGTCACTCGGCGACTATCCAAATGATGCCGTTCATCGATCCGGTAATTTGTCGTGCCTTTCGAACTCTTACCACGTTTACGATCTTGCTTGATTTCCAAAACTTCGAGTTACTATCTCTGCGTGGTCATCGTTAGCGAATACTCTGGATGGATCTCGATACTTTCCGATTATAACAATCTGAAAGGCCAGGACATCTGCCTCAAGTCGGATGGCAAATGCTAACATATAGGCGACCTTTGGCCTATTCTTCACATGAACTCAAAGGAGCCCAAAGTAACTCGGGCTAAGTTCACTCTGTTTTCCAAAACTCGTCACATGACGGGGTGGTGCTGAAAGAAGCCGACCGTCGACTGAACTCTGGCGTCGTCGATTATCGCCGATTTCTCTGTTTGCCGAACCTCTTCAGACAAGCTTTACCCTATCCATGATCTGTTGGAACAAGCGCGAACAGTATCGAATCTTGCCAACATCGAACCAATCGGCCAGGCGACACACATCGCCCCTACAAGGCCGTGGCGACATCAGAACAACGAAATGGTAGCTTAAACACTCCCTCACGAGAACAACAATCCCAAGCTACCACGAAATCCACACGGCCCGGCGATCGGTCGAGACTACTTTGAGTTCTTAACCGCTTGGTAAAACTTCGAAACAAAAGCGGTAGTACCACAGGCTCGGCGACATGCATCTGTCATAAGGTGAAGGTAGGCACCCGTGCAACCTTACAACCTTCGATAAATCAACAACTGCCCGATAAGCGGTGCTTTGCTAGAAAACTGAGCGGTGACCTCGCCGGCCCGTGCGGTCGAATCGTCCTTGAACTTCGTCTGTTTGGTTAACTAAACTTGGCCTAACACCGCATAACCCTAACTTAGCGGGACCACCGTGGCCCGCCCCAGCATCTGGGCGCGGGTTGACCGAGCGTGGCCTCGGCCCGACCCGACAGCAACGCGAACACTGCTCCCGACGGAAAACTTCGCTAATCCGTTACGAAAGCCTCGCGGTGTTAGCTCGACTACCCTCTTTCATTCCATACAACTGGGGACTTATCCACAACATAGCTCGCGTGCACTATGCACTCCTATAAGGTCAAACGTAAACATCGTCTTTACTCGAGATGGCCTTACCTCTAAGGTCTCTACGTATAAAACTACAAGGCTCACGCTTTCTATCCCCCGAATCTTACTTGGTTAACTAACCAAGATTTCTACTCATGTTATCTGAACATAACACCAGGTATACTCAGCATCACGTAAACAAAACTCACAGAGGTTAAGATATGCTTGCGTCTGCTTCACTCCTTAGTCATTCTAATCAAGCGGCCGTGAGTGTAGCTAAGGAAGATGACAACTACCAGCGATCACGAAGGCTAAGTCCTCCTGCTAGGACACTCTTAGGCATCGGATACGGCGGTCGTGATGCACAGACCAAGAACTAAAAAACGACATTACGGGATGGCGTGCGCCTGTATGGCAGGAAGCCACGGAGTTGACCGCTCCTGCGTACGAGCGTCCACGAAATCCGTGGAGGACCTCTGCTGGCTGGTGGGTGTGCGTAACCTAATCTGGTGAGCGACTTGCCTCGAAAGTTGCAAAGGACCTTCTTTGCTCACGGCCTCTTACGCTTCGCCGTTAACGTCGATCTCTCGTTTCTCGACTGCTGCGCATAAGCGATACCACGAGCCATGCTCAAGCTGGCGAAGAATTACTCGTGCATCCTCACAGATCGTCATCAAGACTCGCGGTACATCGGTGCTCTAGTAGCGAAACCCGTAGTTAATGAGTGCGCCTCTTTGCAATCCACATTCCGGTTCCGGTCGTGGGGTGAAGGTTCAAATATCATGGCGCGATGAGGCTGCGGCGGCGTGCTAAACTCTGCTGGGGCTAGTGGCGTGGCATAACTCCGACGAAATACCACCCGGTGATGATTGGGCTGTGCCTCGTAACCTCTGAACTCACTCGCGGCTCCGCCATTGCGCGCCTCTGGGCGGGTTTGCCTGCGGAGCATAGCGGTGGAAAGAAATCGTGAGAGGTCGACTGCAACCGGCTCTACAGGCGCGATCTCGAGTGAGAAGAATAGAAACCAATCTAAATATCCTATAGCCTCACGATTATTGGTGTGGTGCACAACAGCGAATGTCGAACTGCTTGAATACGATGCATGAACACTTTCAGAGATTAGCGCTCGAGATACCACTTTGTCACGACCGAACCGGGCGTGGTAGTGCCTACCGGGCACACAGTAGCGTCCTGACATCCAGTGTCAGTGGAACATAAAACACATACATGAAACCAATAAAGTGCAACGATGTCGAGAAAAACTTGCCTTTTGGCATATATATAAATAACAACTCTTACAAATGAGCGGTTTAATCCTTTTTACAAACCACACTTTGTGATACTCTGACCTCTAATGATATGACATGGCAGCGGGGCGGGGCGGTCATACACAGAATGTAGCACCTACAACCGGGGACTATACGAACAAGCCTCGGAGAAAGCGGGCTTTGCAAGTTGAAGCTGACCCTAAGCCACGAGGATTAATGGCGGTGTACGCTTTACTGCGGCATGAGCGCGGCCCAGAAGGAGAGTCGATACCAGTCAAAGTATGGCCCGAAAATACGTAAATGAAATCATAGTAGTATATAAAGCGGGAGACATGTATGATAACCAAACTACAGTTCCTGATAAGCGATCATATCAAGCGGGGACTCGCGCCGCAGTAAATCACTCAAATACATAAATATGGGTCTCCGCCCTTGTCAATCATGCGTGGAATACCTTCCCCTGCCGTGATCATGATATATAAAGCACGAGAGATACGTGAACACGGGTCCGCGTATGTAATAAATCGTCTGGGGTAAGTATGAAGGCATAGCGGCTACTAAAACCACCGTGCCAACAAGGTCGTAAAGCGTATCATGAAATTTGTCTAGGCCGTCGCATGATCAAAGGCGGCCTTTCGCGCGATGTATCTAATGTGTGCGTCTAGCCACTGGAACTTCCGCTGACTCTGCATAGGCCACCCCGATGGCGCGTGAGGTATTCCCGCATCGAGGGTAGTTACTCCCCGGCGCAGCGTGGACCGCGATCCGCGTAGCGCGTAGACGCGTGCCCATAAAGGCGCAAACTAACTGGAACTCTCGTAGCTCGCGTAGGCCCACAGGACCGCGTGAGGTATTCTCGAATCATAGGTCACTAGACCGCTGAGTCTACCCGCGTCGGAGGCGGCAACCTCGGAAGCGATCGGTGAGTGGTGCAATACCAGCATGCGGTGATAGTAAAACTATTTAAGCGTTGATAGAAACCCGCTACACAAACATCACAAGATACTAACACCGTAGCGTCTGGCGTGTTTACTTATCAAATAAACAAGAAAGTATCACAAGGCTATCATGACCCAACACAATCAAGTTATACGAAGGCACTTTCTGTATATGATTAACAAGATCGGGTTTACATCCCCAAGTACTTAAATACATTAACTCTTTTAAAAGATCGTTACTTTCACAAAGTCACCACGATACAGTAGTAAATGAAAATAGAGTGATTATCTTTTGAAGTAAATCAAAACACTTCTCTTTGTAAAATCAAGTAACCACATTCTTTTCCAAGCGTTTCAAGTTTTCCTAATTTGAATTACTCAAGTTTCGTTTTGAAAGGTTTAGTAGTTCATAGTCTTATTCATTTAAGAATGTAATTCTCTTTTAAACAATCGGAGGAACATAAGCCTTATATGTGAGTAGGTTATTCTTGTTTATAACAATCTTATTCTGACCGTGATCTAGGAAATATCATTTTGTCTAAATCTTAGCCATGCGGATGGAAGTTTCTCTGGTTTTAATAATACTTAATCTGTCAAAACATTTCCTTTTATTAGCTTTGCGATGGTTTGTCGATACGTTCGATTTCGAACTTCGATAAAACATTCTTAAGCGTTATACCTAACTTCCCGTAAAGCTAGTATAACTCTTAAGTTTTCAAAAACCAAGTATTTCTCTTCTTTCAAAATGATTCAAAAATCTTTTGAAATACTTCAAATTCTTTATTATCACATAACTTGATTATAGTTCAAATCGATTTACCTTATAAAAACCACAAGTATTTTCTTACATACGTAAAAGGCTGTTATAACCAACTTCCCATAAAGCGTTATAACACTTTATGTTTTAGACAATCAAATACATTTAACACGTATCGTCTAGTGCTACATAGTTACACACATATCATGCTAGAAGAGATAGGAAGAGGTTCACGTACCTCGCGACGATTATCGACTAATGGCAAAGCGCTCAAGTACCTCGAGCAGCGGCTACTCCTTAAGCCAAGTAGATCGCGCCACGCGTAGTACTTTACCTATAAGGCCACAGCGCTTATTAACATTTAGGTCTCTTCGTAGAACATTCTCTGAGAAAAATTAGGCCTCCCGCACATGCAGCGTAAATCTCTCTCTATCGGGCGGCTACCAAGACAACGAGGGGTTATACGTCTAATCGGGCGTGCACAATTCTACCTCACGAAAAGCTACACAAGTCTCTTGTCTGATCCTATGTAATTCTGATTCGGTATTCTTCTTTCGAAAAGGTTTCTTAATATTGACCTTAAGTCAAAGACATTGCCGATAACTTCGTTGATTCTATATATAGTATACTTGAACTATATATTCTAACAACGTGTAATTTCCAATTACAATAGGGGACAAGATAATTACCTCGATAAGCCCATAATTATCCAAGTATAAAGTCGATCTGAGGCAGCGTTTGCTCGACTCCGTGCGCTCGACCGCTCGAGCCACCCTTAGAAGTTCTAACCAACCTACTTAATACTCAACTAACTATGGAGATTTTCCTTAGGAGTTTCGGTTTTGTATTGAAGGAAGTATAATAGTATTTACGGGCTTTCGTATAAGTATAACCTTGGAATACTACAGGTATTAGGGCGAGTATTTTGGGTATAGTAACAATACTTTTGAGAGTATTTCTACCAAGGTGGGGCGTATTTATGCGAGACAACACCACAAAGGGGGTGTATGCCCCTCGGCCAACCCTACTAGGAGGTATTCTCGGCCAAGGGAAGGGAACTCTCGGCGAGGGGCCTCTCGAAAGGGGAGGGGAGGCTAGGCGGACCTCGAGCACAAAGGGGAAGCTCTCAAGACTTAGAGATTTTTGGATGAAGAAGTACATCAAAGGGAGGGGTATTTATAGGTCAAGCCATGGCTAACCAATGGCGAAGATCAAGCCAAGTGTGGTGCAAGTGTAGGGCCAAGATCGTGCCAAGTGCATATCCATCTACCCGCAAAATATCCTACCGACTACTTGACAAAAAGCCAAGACCAATCGGCCACTTCACCTGGCGTCCACGATTGGAGGTGACAAGTGTCGCCCTCCGTTAGTCCAAAATGTTCGTCTCTCGAGAAAAATCTGCAAAAATAAGAAATGACATAGCCGAAATTTTCCTACGAAAATGTAGAAAGCGTTTAAAAAGCGACTCTGTCGGGTGTTGTGCACAAAAATAATTTCGGCCAAGCACTTTAAGGCACAAACTTTTCTACGTACGTCCTTACGTACATACTCTAGAAATACGGGGTATAACATACATGTTGCTAGCATGAAGTTGTTAAGTTGAAGTTTATAAGGATTATAGATCGATTGTAGTCTTGGAAGTTCGAAATGTAATGTAGGCCATGTTAAGTTGGATTACAATTTGATCGTTATTAGAATAGTCGCATGTTAATTACTTGAAGATTATGGTTGATATAGTCAAATGCGACTTGATATCATGTTATGCTACCAATTTGGATTGAATTGGAAATTGGTTAAGAATTGGTATTGTTGAACTTAAGATGGCCGAATTTGTACTTATAGTTTGTAATAGTTTGTTATTCATTTGTATTGGACTACCTTATAGATTGTGGTGAGCCAATTGGGGCTGTTTGGTTATTGTATTCGGCCTTGAAAAGGTGGCAAAGTTAGTAAAAACAAAGGAGGTCTTTGTCAGATTTTAGTAGAATTTAGTGACTTGGCACTTAGGATATTCCGTTTAAAGTAAGAGGTTAATGGGCGTGTGGCCATGATAGGTTGAAGTACTAAGTTTAGCGTATCTACTTGAAGAATGGAATATCTCAAGGTTGAAGTACTTTGGAGCATTTGCTACTTGTCGACAATCGTCGCGGTATGTGAACCTCTACTTTCTTTGGCATGATCTTACGTATGAAATATCCATGTGATAGTATTTCAAGATTTCTTCTACTCTTAGAAGTTAAGAAGTATTTACATTGTTGAATCTAAGTTAGAGTATGTTTAAATTGTCCTAAGTCCTTACTAGGTCTTATGGGAGGCGTTAGTAAGAATGGTTAGGAAATTATGAGATTTGATTTAAAGGCTATGTGTCTTGATTTGTTTTAAAGTAAGTAAGTGGATTTTATGTTCGAAAATGACTTGAATTTATATGTGAAAAGGGATTGATTTTAAAAGTGGAAGTTATATGATTTTAAGGAATAAGTTACTTGGTTTTGGAAGTGTATGGAACTTTATATTTTTATATAAGTATAGGAAATCGGGCGTAAAAGGAAGTATGTTATGAAGTTTTAAGACTAAGAACTTTGATTGTCTTTTAAGGATTATGAAGTTTTAAGCGTCTGATTCTTTTTAAGTATGTATGTATGTAGTATCTTTGGATCAGTTTTCCTAACTTTAGTAAGAATAAAGTGTCTTAAGTTCTCTAAAGCGAAGGTTGTTATATGACTTTATGGGAAGTTGTTATGGCGACTTAAGAAGAAGTAATAAGATGGTTTAAAAATGTTACGTAAGGAAAATCACAGAGCCTACACATAGGCGGATTACGTTATGAAATACAGGAGCCTACGTAGGCGGATTCGTTATGAGATCTGAGGCGGGCGGATTATGTTATATGATTCCGCGATGCAGGCCCGGGCGGGCGGATTATGTTATATGATTCCACGATGCGAGGCGGCGGGCGGATTATGTTATATGATTCCACGATGCTGAGCCTGGCGGGCGGATTATGTTATATGATTCCTGATGCCGAGTCCGCGGCGGGCGGATTATGTTATATGATTCCACGATGCAAGGCCGCGGCGGGCGGATTATATTATATGATTCCGCGATTGCAAGGCGCGGCGGGCGGTTATGTTATATGATTCCACGATTGCAAAGGCCGCGAGCGCGGGATTATGTTATATGATTCCGGTCTGAGCCGCGGCGGGCGATTATATCACATGATTCGTGAATTACCAGTGTCCATAAATGGGCGGATTATGTTATGTAAGATATGAAGTTATGTGAAAAGGTGGATTAAACTCTTAAGTAAGTATGTAAGAATATGTGGTTAATTCTTATGGAAAGAAGGAAAGGCAGTTAATATCACGATTGATTTGAGTTAAAATGACATTCTTTATGCTGATTATGATGCATTTCTTATGCGTTATTTTTGTTCCATATTAAATTTTTGTTATCTTGACCCCCGCCGAAGCTGCGTTAAATGCCATGAGTTATAGGTACCAGGTTGGTAGTCCTTGCTCTTAGGATCTCGGTTCAATTTTGAAAGAAAGCTCCATTTGCTCGGAGGCTTAGCTCTTGATGCAGTTTTCCACGAGTAGTAGATTCGTGTACATTGAGGGTATGGCGGGAACCTGTCCGCCACGATTAATATGTTAAAATTCTTAGAGTGCAGTAGTCACATGTGTGGGTCGATTTGCAAAGAAAGAAGCATTTGCTTGGTTGTATATATTATGTCTGGAAGGTAGCCATCGGCTAACTGTTATTTTATACATTGTTTATTTTTAAGTTTCATGTATGTTCGCTGATTATCTACGATGTATATACTGTAAGGGTGCGGAGTAGGGCACGATCGTGAGCAGGGTCGGTTCGTGACAAAAGTGGTATCGAGCGATTAGTCCTCGGAAAGTGTCTGACCGTGTCTAGTAGAGTCTTGATTATCGGTGTGTTGTGCACCACGTCTATAATCGGGAGGCTGCGAGGACATTTAGGATTAGTTTCCATTCTTCTCGCTCTGAGATCGTGCCATAGATTTGTGTTGTTAGGGTCGTCTCTCACTAACGAGTTATGTTGATTAATTCTGAGAAAGCGTGATGACGGGAAGGACTATGTGGATTGCGTATCGGGTTGGTAATGATTATAGTATAGTTGGTATTGTGACATACGTCTATCACAGTTTATGTATGAAGTCGGGCGTGTTGCCTAGAATGATTTTAGATTACGAGGAATTGGTAAAGACTAACTAGATCTGGGAAGGTATGGAATAGTTAATGAATTTTCGCCAGGTCTTGTGGTTTATTTTGAGATTATTGGGAAAGGATGAGGTATGCGATAGGGTAGTGAACCCTTAAGAAAGCCATGTTAAGGAACTAGCAGAATGTCATGTAAATAGATTAAGGCTGCGTAGTAGGTTTAAGAAATGAAATGCGGATGAGGTCATTATAGAGTAAGTAATGGTTGTTGTGATCGAGACAACATGGTTTTGGTTTTATGAGAAGTTTTGTACGTTCTTGGGGTGGTAAGGTAGGCTTGGGCGTGGAAATCGCGAGCCTAAGAATATTGATTCTTGAGACCTTAGGTATATAAGGCTTTCTCTGTGATAAGATTTTAAGTCGGACCAAGGATAAGAGTTAAGTGCGGCTGAGTGGTTGAGGACTGTTACGGGTCTCATGGCCTGAAATGGAGTGGGATCGGTTGGTAGTAGTTAAAGCTCGTGGCGAGTCCGCAGTGCAAGGCCAAGTCTAGTTAATTGTTTCACGGGTTCGTGGATCGTTCCACGGAACCAGTCGTGGCCGGTAATGGTCGTATTTTGTCTTATAGAGTGACTCCAAGATTAGAGGCGAATTGGTATGGAAGTTAGGTATGTATGTTAGAAGGAGTTGGAAGTACGAAAAGGTAACCTCTTTTGGGCTTGTGATGGACGGGTATGCGTGTGCGAGGTATTAGGGCTATGTGTGGCATTATTGGTATGTCGTGGTTGTGAAAGGATACTATGTCGCTAATTATGAGTTTGACTCCGAAAGAACATTCGGGGACGAATGTTTCTAAGGGGGGAAGAATGTACACCAGTATTTACGAGGATATGTTTTAGAGCGTAAGTAAGAACTCACAAGTGTTAAGATTTGAGACTTGTAAAAATTTATCGGAAATTTGAATTTGTCGGAGAAAGCAATTATTGTAATGAATGGGAGGCGACACGTGTCACCCCTTAAGTGAGCTTGGCGGTGTAGCATGGGCACAGGTCGTTTGACCCTTGTTAGGAAAACAAGTCTTGCTATTAGGGATCTTGATATTATTGACTTGGTCAATGGGACCATAGCGTGATATTTAATGAGAGATCATCAAACCACCCATGTGTTTTTATCTTAGTCCTCAGTATTTGTTATATAAAGTACTAGTAGCAAGACAAAGTTCCACTTAGAAAAAATTGAAGAACCCTTGTTCTTGAAGCCTTGTGCTCTCGGGTTTGGTGAAAATTAAGAGAAGAAAATTTTCAATTGTTGTCCAATAATTCCCCCACTTTAAACCAAGGTTCATGAGTGTTATGTAAGTGTATCTCAATAGAAAAATCCCGGAAAAAGAGAGTTTTCGTATTAGTCACAAAGTGAAAACCTAGTGGCTTTCTAGGTTTTGGATTGGAAGTTTGAAGGAAAGTTGTTGGTATGGTTCTAAGGGTCTCAACAAATGGATTGAAGTGTCTTGGAGAGGTTCTAAACTACTAAGGAGCGACTTCGGATTGGAATTGGATTAAGAATCGTTAAGGTATAATCTTGTCTTTTAAAAGTGTTACAAGATTATATAATTATATTGTTGTTGTTAGCTTTACATGTTGCTAGCATGAAGTTGTTAAGTTGAAGTTTATAAGGATTATAGATCGATTGTAGTCTTGGAAGTTCGAAATGTAATGTAGGCCATGTTAAGTTGGATTACAATTTGATCGTTATTAGAATAGTCGCATGTTAATTACTTGAAGATTATGGTTGATATAATCAAATGCGACTTGATATCATGTTATGCTACCAATTTGGATTGAATTGGAAATTGGTTAAGAATTGGTATTGTTGAACTTAAGATGGCGAATTTGTACTTATAGTTTGTAATAGTTTGTTATTCATTTGTATTGGACTACCTTATAGATTGTGGTGAGCCAATTGGGGCTGTTTGGTTATTGTATTCGGCCTTGAAAAGGTGGCAAAGTTAGTAAAAACAAAGGAAGTCTTTGTCAGATTTTAGTAGAATTTAGTGACTTAGCACTTAGGATATTCTACGTTTAAAGTAAGAGGTTAATGGATGTATTGTGGCCATGATAGGTTGAAGTACTAAGTTTAGCGTATCTACTTGAAGAATGGAATAGCTCGAGGTTGAAGTACTTTGGAGCATTTTGCTACTTATGCGACAATCGTCGCGGTATGTGAACCTCCTTTCTTTGGCATGATCCTACGTATGAAATATCCATGTGATAGTATTTCAAGATTTCTTCTACTCTTAGAAGTTAAGAAGTATTTACATTGTTGAATCTAAGTTAAGAGTATGTTTAAATTGTCTAAGTCCTTACTAGGTCTTATGGGAGGCGTTAGTAAGAATGGTTAGGAAATTATGAGATTTGATTTAAAGGCTATGTGTCTTGATTTGTTTAAAGTAAGTAAGTGGATTTTATGTTCGAAAATGACTTGAATTTATATGTGAAAAGGGATTGATTTTAAAGTGGAAGTTATATGATTTTAAGGGAATAAGTTACTTGGTTTTGGAAGTGTATGTAACTTTATATTTTTATATAAGTATAGGAAATCGGGCGTAAAAGGAAGTATGTTATGAAGTTTTAAGACTAAGAACTTTGATTGTCTTTTAAGGATTATGAAGTTTTAAGCGTCTGATTCTTTTTAAGTATGTATGCGTAGTATCTTTGGATCGATTTTCCTAAGCTGTAGTAAGAATAAAGTGTCTTAAGTTCTCTAAAGCGAAAAGTTGTTATAACGACTTTATGGGAAGTTGTTATGGCGACTTAAGAAGAAGTAATAAGATGGTTTAAAAATGTTACGTAAGAGAAAATCACAGAGCCTACACATAGGCGGATTACGTTATGAAATACAGGAGCCTACATGGCGGATGCGTTATGAGATACAAGGCCACAGCGGCGGGCGAATTATGTTATATGATTCCACGATGCAAGGCCCGGCGGGCGGATTATGTTATATGATTCCGCGATGCGAGCCGCGGGCGGGCGGATTATGTTATATGATTCCACGATGCAAGGCGCGGCGGGCGGTTATGTTATATGATTCCACGATGCAGGCCCGGGCGGGCGGATTATGTTATATGATTCCACGATGCAGAGCGGGCGGGCGGATTATGTTATATGATTCCACGATGCAAGGCGCGGGCGGGCGGATTATGTTATATGATTCCACGATGCAGGCCACGGGCGGGCGGATTATATCACATGATTCATCGATTGCGTGTCCATAAATGGGCGGATTATGTTATGTAAGATATGTAAGTTATGTGAAAAATTTGGATTAAACTCTTAAGTAAGTATGTAAGAATATGTGGTTAATTCTTATGGAAAGAAGGAAAGAGCAGTTAATATCGATTGATTTGGAGTTAAAATGACATTCTTTATCTGATTATGATCACATTTCTTATGCGTTATTTACATTCCATATTCGGTACATTATCACGACCCCCGAGCTGCGTTCAATGCCGCGAGTTATAGGTACCAGGTTGGTGGTCATTGCTCTTAGGATCTCGATTCGATTTTGAAAGAAAGCTCCATTTGCTCGGAGGCTTAGCTCTTGTGCAGTTTTCCACGAGGTAGTAGATTCATGTACATTCGAGGTATGGCGGGGCCTGTCCATACGATTATTATGTTAAAATTCTTAGAAGTGCAGTAGTCACATATTGTGGGTCGGTTTGTAAAAAGAAAGGCAAGCTGCTTGGTTGTATATATTATATCTGGAAGGTAGCCTGTCGGCTAACTTTGTTATTTTACATTGTTGTTTATTTTTAAAGTTTCATGTATGTTCGATTATCTACGATGTATACTGTAGAAGGTGCCAGGTAGGGCACGTCGTGAGCTTGGTGGTCGTGACAATAAACTCTATACTATGCCTAACGATCAATACTCACAAGACCAGCGATGCCACATGGCCACCGCTAACGTCGTAAACATATCGATGGACGCTTCCGTCATGACCGCTTATCACAAAACTTCGAAGGTTCTGATCCTCTAAAACACGGGATCATTAGAGGTTCCTTTCTTTCCTTACTTGTCATACTTAACTTCTCATTCTTAATGCGGAATAAATCTTTCTCTTATCTCGAGGTACTTCTACTTTATCCTATTCACTGAGGTTCGTCACATAGGCAGTATTTCTCTGTACATTCTTCCTATCGGTCTTACAACTTTGTTATGGGGCAATTACAACTTGTGAACTCTACACAAATATAGTCTCGGTTCACTTACCATTCTTGTCAACATTCTTAACTTCTCACTCTTACTAATCAAAGTATTCCTACCTCTGAGTACTATCGCTTCTAGCTTGTAGCCCAGGGGAAAACATATCTGCTAGAGCAAAATCTGAATCTAACAATGCGCGTATGATTGAAAAGAATCGACATATACTGTAACCTCATGCGATGTAGCCTCACGATCTGTCCGTAGTCACGTCGGCTATGCGGTTCAAGGACGCGAACTATAAACTCCACTGACCTCTCCGGTGGTGGCGTCGAACACCACCTTGGGGGCCTTGCAGTGCGGAGGAAGAGAATCAACCATCGGCCTCGTAGGTGAGCCACCTTCTGCGCTCTTTCATAGGACATTCCCGCTTCATGTGGCGGGCGGTCACAATAATAACAAGCATCGTGTCATAACGGCATTTCCCGAATGGCGCCTACCGCATCTGCTCTGGCTGAGGAATAGGTGGCCTCGGCCAGAAAGTCCTCTGCTCCTGCGAGAACCTCGACCCTGGAGCTTGGACCGGCTTCTAAATACCTCGTGAGGTCGATCTCCCACGTGCTCTGCGAGGTATGTCTTTGGGTAGGATCGACGAATATCTCACTCATTCTTGAAATTTGCTCGTTGAAAACTCAGGATAACCAGCGGTCTAGCCCTCTTCTGATCTCGCGTTGGCCCTCACCCTCTGTACACACATGCATGCTGGCGAATAATGTTACACCGTAGTTCAGTATGTATATGAGGGCGTGCGTGCGAGAATTAGACACAAAATTGGAAAGGAAGAAAGATGTGATTTTTAGCGGAAAAGTTTCGGATTTTGTGAAGGAAAAAGGTTCGTTAATGGAAATTGGATTCCCAGTTGGTATTTGGACTTTTAGAATATTTGAGTATTATGAAATTTTATTTCGAAATTGGTCACGTGGGGCCACGGGAAAATTCTGATTTTGTAGGAGCCAGCTTTATTTTGAATTTTTGGCATTACGGATATTTTGGAAGATGAAATATTTTGGGCGAGTAGGGCGACCGTGTCACCCCGTGTGGCGTGTTGGCGGGTGGAGAAAGAGCGAGTGTCACGTTTTTAGGTGGACAAGTGGCCCGTTTTGTGGTGGCCACTTGTCCCATTTTTGTGGTGAACAAATGGTTGGCCAACTACCTACACATGTACCCCGTCCTCACCTTACATTTGCCTTAATCCTAGCCATTGATTTATCTATAAATACCGCTTTATGCTAGGCATAATTTCATCAGCACTTAGAGATTTCAAAGTCTTGAAAACTCCTCACTCCTCTTGTGTGCTCTCGGCCATGGGCTGATTTTGTGAGCAAAACTTGTCCAAAAATTCTTAAAGTTTTAAGTGTTCTTCCTTAGGGTGTTAGGAAGATTGTGTACAGAGTTGGAAAAGATTTTACACCACAGCCTAAATACACCCCCTTGGCAGAAAGTTGGTAGTGTTGTAGCCTAAGTGTTTTTCACTTTTTGGAGTTGGATCTTGAAGAGGAGTTGGTTAGAAACTTCTAAGGGTTGCTTGGGCGGGTTGGAGCGTAAGTATTTGGAGCTAAACGTTGCTCTGGATCGACTTATACACTTGTATAATTTTTGGATTATCGAGGTAATGATCTTTGTCAAACTCTTGTAATTGGATATTACATGTTTTTTTAATGTAGAGTTGAGTATACTATATGTAGAATGAATATGGATAAGAATTGAGCTGTATTTACATATTTGTATTTCTGATGAACTTGTAGTATTATTGTGGAGTAGAATTGTACACGTCAGGTTAGGCGTGTAACCCCACTGGGATTGTTGGTTTGGTAGCGGCCTCGTTAGAGAGGAGATTTATGTGGTTGCGGGGAGGTGCTGCGAATTTTCCGTAGAATAAGGAATCTTGTATCTAGAATTATTCTCTGAAGAGATCTAGAGGTTGATAGGCGTTTTGTGGCCTTTTTAGGTTGAAGTGCTACAGTGGCGTATTCACTTGAAGGGTGGAAAAGGCGAGCAAGGTTAGAGTACTTTGGAGTGTTTTGCTAATTATCGATAATCGTCGCGAGGTATGTGAACCTCTTCCTATCCTTTCTAGCATGATATTTGTGAAATATATTTAGTGCGGTAGGCAGCGTGTGTTTAAAGGAAGTTGATTTTCCTTTTGTGTCCTTGACTTGATTCAAAGTTAAGTGACTTGTTATGAAGTATTAAGGAACTTGATTTCTAAAAGAAAAGAGACTTGAGAATTGAAGAGTTTTGGTTTAAAGAGAGACATGGTTTGTCTTAAATTGGTTTAAAACATAAAGTGTTATAACGACTTTATGGGAAGTTAGTTATAACGACTTTATGAAAGCAAAGAATGGTTTTATCATTGGTTTAAAATGGTAACTTGATTTAAGTATAGGTTACTTGTTTTGAAAAGAGTAAGTATTTGAGTTTTAAAGAGTATACTTGATGTTGTTTTAAAGAAAGGCACTTGGTTTAAAAATATAGAGTACTTGATTTTAAAGTCTTGTAAAGGTTTTCTGAAAGTAAAGTAATTTGGTTTGAAAAGGAAATGTGTTTTTGATACTCACAGTATTAGTATCTTTACGTAAAGAGGTCTTTTGAAAGAATGAAAGTAGGTATTATTTTTGGGTTTGAAACAGTATTGTTGACATAAAATGAAAGTACCTTGAGTTGTGTGTAACTTGCCTATGTTTGCGTGTGATAGCCTTGTCGTGCTAGTATTGTATTTCTATACCACGCGTCTCGATGGAGCGGCTGATTTGTTATGATCTTACTTGGGCGTCACGGCGGTGGCGGAGGATTCCGCGGTGCGCTCACTGTTGATAAGCGTTATTCCATGGACTAGCTCTCCGCGAGTTTCTTGATTCGGCCTTGGTATCGGTGGTTGGCTTCGTGCTTGCCGTCTCGTGGTGATTCGGCCTTGGTACACAGTAGTTAGCCTTCGCACTTGCCGTTCGGTTTAGTGGCGAAGTCTGGTAATCTGACCAGTATCTGGTAGTTAGCCCTCGTACTTGCCCGGTCGACTCGTGACACGGCTTTGAGTATCGGTAGTTGGCTTTCGTGCTTGCCATGTCGACTTTGTGGCGAAGTCTCGTAATCTGACCTTGGTATCAGTAGTTAGCCCTCGTACTTTCCCGGTCATCGTGACCGCGGCTTTGGTATCTGGTAGTTGGCTTTCGTACTTGCCCGTGTCGGCCGTGGTTTGGTTGTATAGTATTGTTGATGCGGCTTTGGTATCGGTAGTTGGCTTCGTACTTGCCGGTCGATTGATGATCTTGGATTTGGTATCAGTAGTTAACGCCATTACTTGCCGTCACGGTTTTATAACACATGTGGGACACGGTGTTCATGTGTACTTCTTAGTGTTGTTATATCATAGGCTATGGCGATGAGGAAGGTATTCACGGACATGGCGATGTTGTGGGCGTGAGACCCGTTATTATATTTGAGTGATGACTTTGAGGCGTGAGTCACGACTTGACATATTTGCTTACATATTATATGCGTAGTTTGGTTGCTCATATATGTCTCACTGTTTTATATAGACTACTATGATTTCATTTCTGATATTTTGATTTCACATACTTGGTACCTATTGTAATGACCTCCTTGGAGTGCGTTCATCTGCGGTAGAAAGTACCGGTTGTTGATCGCTCATAGGATCACGATTCGGCGTTGGAAGCTCCGTTTCTCAGGAGGCTTATCTTTGGTATAGTCCACATCGTTGTAGGTGCTTACGTTGGGGTATGGCGGCCATCCGTCATAGTTGTTATAAAATTCATAAGTGCATGTAATCTTGTTGTAGGCAAAGGTTTGTAAAAGGATTTAAGCTGTTCGGTATATATATATGCGAGAAAGGTAACCGTTTTTGGTTGCTTTGTTTCTTATTTATCTTATTTCATGTTTAAGTTTTTATTTCGTGATTTTCTCGATGTTGTATCACTAGGGTGCAGGGTAAGGCACGATCGCGGGCAGAGATCGGTCGTGACAAATAACCTTCTGTGATGGCCCAGCTTGCTATCTTGGTCAATAACATGCTTCCTCATGACCTATAGTCTTCTCCTGGCGAGACCTTTGGAGGCTCTGCAGTCTTTGGGGTCTGAAAACAGCTTGTGAAGAACTTCGTTGCGGCCTGACATCCGTATACCACAGGCATAAGCCTATCAACTCTCTGAGTCTAGTAGCTCCTGCTACTCGGCTTTGCCACAGGCGGCTGTTGCCCTCCTTGGAGGAATAACTGTAACACAAAATTACGTCAGAGAGGAATTATCTTACTAACACAGCTACATGTACGATCTTAGAGTGAGAAGAATGAAACCAACTCTAAATGTCTGTAGCCTCACTGTTTATGGGTGTGGCGCGCAACACACCGATAATCGAACTCTACTAGACACGGTGCGTAAACGTTACGAGGTGTTGCTCACGATACCACTCTGTCACCCGAACCACGGGCGTGGCGGTGCCTACTGAGCACCGCATACACTTAACAAGTAAGTGCGAAATTAAATAACACCTCATTTTTTTAAAACTAGCGTGCGTGCGAGGCAAAGTCGACAAATTTGCCGTATAATATACATAAACAAAAGACCTACACCGTCATGAGTCGAATCCACGTATGAATCTGGACCTCTAGAGTTAAAGTGAACTATGGCGGGACAAGGCCGCGTACCCATGCGTACAAAAGTGCATCTTGAAAGAACTTATACCAAAAGATAAACTCGAAACGAAGGAGCTATCAAACTCTGAGCGGTCCTACACTTGCGATCACCAAGCAGCGTACCTAAACTGCGGCATGAGCGGCCCGAAGGAAGTCGATGCGAAGAATGTACCAAGTATGTGAAACGATGAAGTCATGTAATGAAATCATAACGATCTAAACAAAGCGGGAGACATGTATGATAGCGACCTACGATTACTGATACATAGCGGTCATATCAAGTCGGGACGCGTGCCAAAAGTCACTACTCAAATATAACTATGGGTCTCACGCCCGTAATATCAACCGTGCGTGGAATCCTTTCTCGCTTCTTGGCGATCCATGATATAACAATATCGCCGTGGTCGCGTGCCGGAATCCACGTCGTATAAAGCATGACCGTGGGGTAATACAAACAAATCAGTGAATCTAACGCTCGTGGTGCGTGCCGGAATCCAGCGTCGTATAAGCGTGTCGAGTATCCCGTGGTCGCGTGCCGGAATCCCCATCGTATAAGCATGACCATAGGGTAATACAAACAAATCAGGGAATCTAACGCTCGCGGTCACGTGCCGGAATCGCGTCGTATAAGCGTGTCGAGTATCCTGCGTGGTCGCGTGCCGGAATCCCGTCGTATAAGCATGACCGTGGGGTAACACAAATAATGGAAGCATGCGTGGAATCCACCTCATGTCGATGCATCGAGTAAACTTACAACAAGGCGGTGAGCCACCGTAAAGTCGCGACAATGTAATAAAACATAATACTTGTACTCAAATGCTATCACGGCTACATTGGCAATTCTCGATTAAAACAAGCCAAAGTACTTATCAAGGAACACATAGAATAATTCTAAATTAAACAAGCCAAAGTACTTATCAAGGCATACATAGAATAATTCTCAATTAAACAAGCCAAAGTACTACGTACGTACATTCTTTTCAAAGACTCTTTTATGTAAAACCCAGATACTAACACAGTGGTATCAAGGTGTGTCTATTTTTCAAAGTAAGTTACTACTGCTTTTAGAAAACTCATTTCAAAGCTTGAAATCAAGTAACTTCAAATTTTCACAATCTAGGCAACTTATGCCTAATAATCAAAATAGACAACTTTCTTAACCTTTCATAAAGCCGTTATAACCAACTTCCCATAAAGCGTTATAACCCTTTGTAGTTTTAGACATATTCATTCCTTTTTATAACGAGAGACTTATACTTTTAAAACCAAGTATCACATCTTACAAAACAAGTTCTTAACTTTCAAAATACTTGTCTCTTAATATTTAGAAAACAAGTTTCTTACACTTTTAAACCTCAGTAACTCACTTTAAAACAAGTGACTTCTCTTAAATCATGTCATTTCTCCTCATTTAAACCAATTAAGTAAATCACTCCTTTAACTCCCTAAAGTCATTACAACAACCCTTAGGTTTTGGAACTAGGAACTAGCGAAAGGTTTGAAACCACTTCCTTTTCAAGACTACATGTACTTTAAGAAAAATACTTTCACTTATAAGAATCCAGCTTCACTAAGGAAATGGATTATACAACTTACAATTTAAACATCAAAGTACAATCAAGGAAGTACATAGAACAAATTCTATTTTAGGCAATCGAAATACAACGAGGAATGGATCGTTTAAGGAGTAGGACATACTTTCTTTATCTTAAGGAATCATGCTAGAAGGAGATAGTTCACATACCTTTCGGCTAAATCCACAAGCTAAGCCGAATCGCATGCGATAGAAGTGTCAACCTATAATGGTCACAACATGACTATCAAAATCTATTCTATAACGTAGAATAATACTAAGTATACGGTATCTAATACTACAGAAAATCGGGCAGCAATTCCTTTGTTTCTACTCACATTGCCACCTTTATCAATCCCTAATACAATAACCAAAACGACACGTTTAAGGCTCAAAACAACAACCAACCAAAGGGATTACCGCCTTACAATCGTGTAAAATTCCGTCCCACGATTAATACGATGTAGTTCCGTATTCAAGTCATTCGGCCTGACATATCTTCAACACTAGTCACCAATTCTTTTTCAATTCCAAGTTCTAAGGTCTAACATGTTATATAGTCATAAACAACTTCCTGACTACAATTTCCTTCTTTATACAACATCGGCGACTTAAACTAATAATCAACTTGAATTGTAATCTTAAGGCTAAACATGCTAGCTTTTGGATTAGGGTTCAATAGCGATATAATTATCAAACTTCATACTATACATCTCATGCTTGCTAATATCCATAGCTACAACCATAAGTAAACCTTAATTACTAAAACGACAAGATTATACCTTTATAAGCCCTTAAAATTTCCAAGATTCAAAGTCGCTCCTTAGCAAATTCTTAGCTCCTTTCCTTACGTTTCAAACGCTCGAAGCACTCCTTGAAGCCTATGAAGAACCCATCTTCAAGTTCCAACTTCAAAGTTGAAGAACTCCTTAAGTTTCCGCCTTGCGACTAATACGAAAATGCCGTTTTTCCGAAATCTTTCTATTGAGATAACCTTATAATACTCTTAGGAACCTTGGGTTTAAGTCTTGTGAAAGATAGATCAAAACTACAAAATTTTCTTGTGGAAGCTAGGGTGAACCCGAGAGCACTTAGTGAAGAACAAGAGTGTGTCGACCGAACCGGGCGTGGTGGTGCCTTACGGGCACCCAGTAGACATCATCGAGTGTCAGTGGAATATAAAACAAGACATGATATAATATGAAGTGAGAAAGCAGTTTATCACGAGAAAAGTTGCCTTCGGCATATATATATAACGAATCCGAGCGATTTACATCCATTTTACAAACTACGCCACAGATTACTCTGAGACCTCACAGAATGATATAACAACAATGGCGGGACGGGCCGTCGTACACGAATGTAAGTACTACAATGTGAGGACTATACGAATAAGCCTCGGAGAAAGCGGAGCTTCCCAATATTGACTGTGACCACATGGCGAGGATCAACAGCGGTGTACCTCTACTGCGGCATAAGCGCGACCCGAAGGAGTCGATCTTGGTACAAGTATGTGGCGAAAATCGTAAATGAAATCATAATAGTCTATATAAAGCAGAAGACATATATGATAACCAATTCACGATACCTGATATGTAGCGATCGTATCAAGTCGGGGACTCACGCCATAAAGTTAACACTCAAATATAACCATGGGTCGTACCCGTAATATCAATCATGCGTGGAATTCCTTCCTTCTTGGCGGTATATAAAAACATCGAGAATACACGTGAACACGAGTCCCACGTGTCATAATAAAGCCGTCTGCGGGGGTAAATGCGAAGGCATAGCGACTACTAACACCAGCGGTACCAACAATGCCATAAAGCGGTATCATGAGGTCTTTCTAGATCGCCACGTGATCGAAGCGGCCTCGCCCGCGATATCAAATGTCGTGTCTAATCTGGAACTTCCGCGACTCGCGTAGGCCACGCGCATAGGCGCGTGGTATTCCCGCGTCGAGGGTAGCTACTCTTCGGCATCGTCACGGACTCGCGATCCGCGTAGCCACGTAGACCGCGTAGCCCATGAACCGCGTAGCCCGTAGGCCGCTAACACGGAACTCGTAGCTCGCGCCGGTCCCTGGACGGCGTGAGTAAGCTTCGAATCATAGCCCCGTGCACGAGGTATACCGCGTCGGAGGCGGCAACCCGGTATAACATGTCGAGGGTGAGTGGTGCAATACTAACATAGCGGCGTCTGCGTTAAACAACATAAACCTGACAAGAAACCGCTTTACACAAACATCACAAGACACTGCGTAGCATCCTAACATGTTTACTTATCAAATCAACAAGAAAGTATTACAAGGCTATCACAAACCAACATAGTCAAGTTATTCACACAAGGTGCTTATACATTAACTCTAAAAAAATATTACATTTCTTCCACGAAGTCACACGATACGTAGTATTAAAATAGGTGACTATCTTTTTAAGTAAACAAAACAATTTCCCTTTTTAAAGACAAGTAACAACCTTCCTTTACAAAGTTCAAGTTTGCCTAAGTTCAAATACTTAAGTCTCTTATTTTACGAAAGGTTTAAGTAGTTCGTAGTCTTAATCAACTGTAATAATATAATTCTCTTTTAAAACAATCGAAAAACATGTCGTTATGTGAGTAGGTTATTCTTGTTCATAATCAATGTTATTAAAGCAGCCATGATCTAGGAAATGTAATATCATTTTGTCTGTCTTAGCTACATGCGGATGGAGGTTTCTCTGGTTTTAATAATACTTTATTAGTCAATACATTTCCCTTTATTAGCGCTGCTGTGGTTTGTTCGATACTTATTCTCATTTCCAAAATCAATATAAGGCTTTTCTAAACAATTAAGTAAACCGTTCATTTTATCTCTCTTAAGTCGTTATACCTAACTTCCCATAAAGCTAGTATAACTCTTAATCTTTTAAAACCAAGTATTACTCTTCTTTCAAAAACGATTCTTAATTCTTTTGAAATACTTCAAGATTCTTATTATTCAGACTCAAGTCAAGATTCTTATTATTCAGACTCAAGATTCTCAGGGTATGTATGCGAGGACGTACGTACGAGAGCACGACAGAAAAATTGGAAAGGAAGAAAGAGGTGATTCTTCCACGGAAAAAGTTTCCGGTTTTTGTAAGGAAAAATGTTCGTTGAAGGGAATTGGGTTCCCAGATTTGGAATTTGGGCTTCTTAGATTATATTAGAATTATGGAATTTTATTTTCGGAAATGGTCACGTGGGGCCCACGGGAGAAATTCTGATTTTGTAGAGCCAGCTTTGTTTTGAGATTTTGGCCATTGTGGATATTTTTTTTTTTGGAAGGCGTTTTATGAGGGCCAATAGGAGGGTGACACGTGTCACCCACTTTGAAGCTTAGGCGATTGACATTTGTCTGTGACAGGTTAAGTCGTTTTTGGCGAAGCGTTTTACATAACTTGCGAGGGAAAATTCGGCTATGTCTTTTCTTATTTTTGCGGATTTTCAGAGGCGAAACATTTTTGGACCAGCGGGAGGGTGACCTTGTCACCTCGTTGGGACGATAAAGAGGCCACGGTAGGAGGTTTTGAGGCCACTTTTCATGGGTCTTTGTTTTGTGAGGATTTGAGAGTAGATTAGGGTGCACTTGTGCCAATCTTGGCCATCCACTTGCCCCCACATGGCTTGATCTTGTCAGTTGGTGCCCTATAAATACCCCCTTGCTTGAAGGTTTTCTTCGTCCCTCGATTCATTAAGTCTTGAAAACTCTTCCCCTTTGTGTTGTTCTCGTCCTAGCCTCTCCTCCCCCTTGTGTGGCCTTGTGGCGAGAGCCTCCCTCCCAGCTGTGGTGCTAGCCGTGGGGTACCCCACTGCTTAGTTGTTTCGTATAATACCACTAGCGTGGTATTGAAATACTTCTCTAGTATTGTTATAATGCCCAAAATACCTTAGCCTTGTACCTTGTAGTATTCCAAAGTTACCTCTTTCACGTAGAGCCGGAAATAATACCTTTTGTCCTTTTAGTCTCAAGCAAACCACTAAGGAAATCTTCTAGTTGGTTGAAGTATTTGAGTAGAAGTTAGTTAAGAACTTCTAAGGGTTGTTTGGAGGCGGATTGGGCGCGCGGAGTAGGAGCTAAACCTTGCTCGAGTCGACATTATAACTTGGATAATTTTGGGCTTGTCGAGGTAAATATTCTTGTCCTTATTGTAATTGGAGATTACATGTGGTAGGAATATATAGTTGAGGTATACTATATATAGAATGAACATTATTGTGGCAATGTCTTTTGACTTAAGCTGAAGAATAAAGCTGACTGTATTTACATAGGGATTTGTATTGCGAGACTTGTGTAGTATTCTTTGTGTAGAATTGTACACGTCAGGTTAGGCGTGTAAACCACACTGGTTGGCTTGGTAGCGGCCTCGATAGAGAGAGGAGATTTCTGTTGTTGCGGGAGAGTCTTTGCGAATTTTACGTAGAAAGATAGAAACTTGTGTTTTGGGGTTAATAGGCGTTTGTGACCTTTATAGGTGAAAGTACTAAGAGTAGCGTATTACTCGAGGAGTGGAAAGGGCTAGCAAGGTTGTAGTACTTGGAGCATTTTGCTTATTGTCGATAAATCGTCGCGAGGTATGTGAACCTCTTATCTCTTACAGCATGATATGTGTGAACTATGTAGTGCGGTGAGCGTGCGTGTGTTAAGCGTGTTTGATGGTTCTTAAAACATAAAGTGTTATAACGGCTTTATGGGAAGTTGGTTATAACTTTATGTAGGTAGAAAATACTTTGTGGTTTTAAAAGGTAGCGATGTGAATTATAAGCGGCTAGTTATAATAAAGAACTTGATGTATTTCAAAGATTTTATAAATCGTTTTGAAGGAGAGTAACACTTGGTTTTAAAGGTTTTAAAAGAGTTATACTAGGCTTATGGGGAGTTAGGTATAATGTCTTAAGAGAGGTAAAGAAAATGGTTTCTTGATGTTAGAAGTTAAGAGACTTGATCTTATAAGATAAGAGACTTAACTTATTTGTTTTAATGTGAATGTTTGTGTGAAACCTCATTCGTGAGTAATGAGTACTTGGTTTTATTTAAAGGGATAATGTTTCTTGATTTGGAAATCGGAATGTGTATCGACAGGACCAACTGCGAGCGTTAATAAAGGAAAATGTATTGAATAATGATGTATCGTATTAAAACCAGTGAAACCTCGTCTGCATAGAAACTAAGATGAGACAAAATGATATTACATTTTCTAGATCATGCATTCTTTGTAATAAGAATGTTGTAAACAAGAATAACCTACTCTCGCGTGAGACATATATTACTCGATTGTTCTAAAAGGAATCAAGTGATTAAGTTTGGGAACTATGAAACCATTTGAAAATAAGAAGCTTGAGTAATTGAAACTAGGCAAGCGGAACTTAGGAAAGAATGTTGTTACTTGATTTTGAAAAGGAATGTGGGTTGGTCATTCTAATACTACGGTGTCGGGTGACTTTTATAAAAGTAATGGATCTCTTTTAAAAGAACTTAACGTATGTAGTACTTTGGGGTTAAAAACCCGGATTTTGGCATAAAATGAAAGTACTTTGAGTTGTGTGAAACTTGCCTATGCTTGTTGTTGTGAAACTTGCCTATGCTTGTTGTTGTGAAACTTGCCTATGCTTGTGATGATAGCCTTTGTTGTGCAAGTGTGATATTTACGTATTCTGGCGTCTCTCGATAGAGGTCGGTTGACTTGTTGAGAACTTACTTGGGCGTCTTTGGCGGTGATGGAGAATTCCGCGGGTATGTTTCCATTTTGATTCTTGTCTTGTTGTTGATGTCACATGGGCGTGTCTACCGTCTGATATTAGAGCATGCGGCGTGCGGTGAGTTGATTACGGTATATGGTTGTCTTGCAACATGGGCGTGTCTACAGAAGCGATGTCCGGGGCATGTGGCCATGCGGCGGGGTTGACCACGATATATTGTTATTGAGGTTACATGGGCATGTCTGCAGAAGCGATGTCGGGGCATGTGGCGTGCGGCCTTGTTATTATTGTTGCATCATGGACATATCTACCGTCTGATATTCAGGGCATGCGGCCATGATCACGAACATGATGGATGTTGTGGGCGTGAGACCCGTTGTTATATTTAGTGGCGACTTTGAGGCGTGAGTCACGACTTGGCTCTTTTATGTTGCGTCTTGTATTTTGGTTATCATCATGTCTCTGCTTTATATAGACTAGTATGATTTAAGCTGCGATATTCTGATTTCACATACTTAGTACTGTTATCTTGACCTCCTTGGAGCTGCGTTCATCTGCGGTAGAAGTACGTCGATCGTGGATCCTCGCTCTTAGGATCTGATTCGGCGTTTTGGGAAGCTCCGTTTCTCAGGAGGCTTATCTTTTGGTATGTGTTTCCACTGAGTTGTAGGTTCTTGTACATTCGGGGTATGGCGGGGCCTGTCCGTCATAGTTGTAGTATATCTTAGAAGTACATGTAATCTTGTTGTGGCGGGGTTGTAAAAAGTTAAAGCTATTGAAGTTTTATGTATACAGAAAAGCTGTTTTGGTTGCTTTGTTTATTTATCATGTCTCATTTCATGTTTAAAGTTTTTATTTCCATTTGGTTTTCTACGATGTTGTATCGCTAGGGTGCGGGGTAAGGCACGATCACGGGCCAGTCGGGGGTGTGACAAAGTGGTATCGAGCGATTAGTCCTCGGAAAGTGTCTCTGAGCCGTGTCTAGTAGAGTCTTGATTATCGGTGTGTTGTGCACCACATCTATGTCGAGAGGCTGCGAGGACATTTAGGATTAGTTTCCATTCTTCTCATTACGAGATCGTGCCTTAGAGATTGTGTTGTAAGTTGGACCCTCGGCGTATCTCGTTTTTACGATTATGCCTCGCGCGAGGCAGCGAGCCCGGAAGGGCAAAGCGGCGAGGAGCCGCTAGTGAAATCTGAGAGAAATGCGAGCGCGAGCCAGCGATGCACGAGTTGTGCTTGACGGCGGGTTTTGTGGCGCCGCCCGGCCCAGCGAGAGTTAGAAGCGGCAATGGCTGCTGAGACCGCGATACTGAGCCTCGATCCGCGATGCAGAGGCGGAGAGATGGGTTACAAGGAGATGGCGATTCTGGCGAGTCGTGGCGAATATGAGATAAATTTGGATCGTGATTCGATTCGATAGCACGATGGATTCACCCGGCGAGATAGTTTGAGGCTACGGGACTTTACGAGTGTAGCGCGAGTTTTATGGGTGAGGCACGAGGATGATCGCGAGAGTTCATCCAGCGATTCTGACGGATCATGCGGGTGATCGAGGCTTGAGACCGAGTCTGTGACGCCCGGTTCGCGTCAATTTGCGTGATCATGATCGATTGGTTTGATCGTGGGAGCTTTCGGGAGAGCATGCACCTCCGGTATGGGATGAGTTTTGAGGGCTTTTCTCACGCACTTCTTGCCTCATGAGATGAGGAGAACGCGGGCGACAAATTTTATTCTTGAGGCGAGAGAGGCGCGCTGTCGGGAAGTACAATGTCGAGTTCGATTCTTTGGCTCGATATGTCCTGCGCTTATTGCGAATATGGAGGATAGGAGTGCGTCGCTACGTCAGGGCTAGATGATTATATGGCGAGTCTTGTGCGGGTGTTTCTCTTGTGGGCATGGACATTGCCGCGTTCGAGCTCATGCGCTTGGAGTGCGAGGCGCGGTCGGCAGGTGGACGGCTTTGGCGAGAAGAAGGCGAGGCGGATATTTTAGCGACTTCGAGGCGGACCGCCTCGGCGGCGAACTAGTTATGTACCTCCGCCATTGCAGTGGTCCTCCGCGACGCCGGGACCGCAGGATATTGAGGCGGTCGGGGCTCCCGAGTTTGAGATGTTGGGAGTAGGGGTGTTGGCGGATCGATCACCTACCTCGGTGTGGTCGATGTGGTAGACGCATTTGAAGTGTCGTAGTACGAAGGAGCTTGTTATTCTTGCGGCCAGCGAGGGCCATATGGCGAAGGCTGTCCGGCCGGGGTAGCGGTAGGATAGCCTGAGACTCTAGGCGATTGCGGGCCCGCGGTAGAAGTCGCGGTGGAAGTTCGATTTTAGCGGTCCTTGAGCGCCTAGTTTCAGGTATATCCTTAACCCTGTAGATACTTGTATGTGTTGATGTTAATGATGTGTTAAGTGTTATGTTCGGATAGCTTTGTGCTATAGTGTGATTTAAAAATCTGGTTAGTGTGAGATGGAAGTAGTAGCTTTCATGATGTGATTTAGCAGGATTGTTCCGTGTCAGGGAACAAGGGCTTGGCAGCGATTGTGGGTCAGGTTGAGGACGTCATACAGGTCAACCCGTAGCGGATTAAGGTGGGGTCAGTTCTGGGTGGTCGCCAGGTGGTAGTCACGAGGATGCTAGGCCCAAGTTTGTATGATCATCGTATGAGTTCGTGGACACGTTCGACCAGAAGCGGTTCGTAAAGGCCGGGAATGGCCTTAAGGAAGTTTGAGGTTAGTAAGATGACCAAGTTTGGAGGTAGTGACTCCAGAGATTTTTGGGAGCAGTAATGACTGAAGTATGGTACGTCTTGGGAGAGTTCAAGTGTTCGAGAGGGCACGACGAGTAAGGAAGGAAGAGAGCGTGTGTTATTTCGTGGCGAGTAGGCGTTGGCAACTTGTTAGAGGAGCTTCATCGATATCCGTCTTGAGAAGGAACATTCGGGACGAATGTTTCTAAGGAGGGGAGAATGTTATACCCCATATTCTCAGGGTATGTATGCGAGGACGTACGTACGAGAGCACGACAGAAAAATTGGAAAGGAAGAAAGAGGTGATTCTTCCACGGAAAAAGTCTCCGGTTTTTGTAAGGAAAAATGTTCGTTGAAGGAATTGGGTTCCCAGTTTGGAATTTGGGCTTCTTAGATTATATTAGAATTATGGAATTTTATTTTGGAAATGGTCACGTGGGGCCACGGGAGAAATTTCTGATTTTGTAGGAGCCACTTTGTTTTGAGATTTTGGCCATTGTGGATATTTTTTTGGAAGGCGTTTTATGAGGGCCAATAGGAGGGTGACACGTGTCACCCACTTTAGTAGCTTGGCGATTGACATTTGTCTGCACGGTTAAGTCGTTTTTGTGAAGCGTTTTACATAACTTGCGAGGGAAAATTCCGGCTATGTCTTTTCTTATTTTTGCGGATTTTTCAGAGGCGAAACATTTTGGACCAGCGGGAGGTGACCTTGTCACCCTCGGCGGGCAGATAAGAGGGCACGGTAGGAGGTTTTGAGGCCACTTTTCATGGGTCTTTGTTTTGTGAGGATTTGAGGAGTAGATTAGGGTGCACTTGTGCCAATCTTGGCCATCCAGCCCCCACTTGGCTTGATCTTGTCGTTGGTGCCTATAAATACCCGCTTGCTTGAAGGTTTTCTTCGTCCCTCGATTCATTCTAAGTCTTGAAAACTCTTCCACTTTGTGTTGTTCTCGTCTAGCCTCTCCTCCCCCTTGTGTGGCCTTGTGGCGAGAGCCTCCACTCCCGCTGTGGTGCTAGCGTGGGTACCCCACTGCCTAGTTGTTTCGTATAATACCCTCCTTGTGGTATTGAAATACTTCTCTAGTATTGTTATAATGCCCAAAATACCTTAGCCTTGTACCTTGTAGTATTCCAAAGTTACCTCTTTCGTAGAGCAGGAAATAATACCTTTTGTCCTTTTAGTCTCAAGCCAAAACCTAAGGAAATCTTCATAGTTGGTTGAAGTATTTGAGTAGAAGTTAGTTAAGAACTTAAGGGTTGTTTGGAGGCGGATTGGAGCGCACGGAGTAGGAGCTAAACCTTGCTCGGGATCGACATTATAACTTGGATAATTTTGGGCTTGTCGAGGTAAATATTCTTGTCCTTATTGTAATTGGAGATTACATGTGGTAGGAATATATAGTTGAGGTATACTATATATAGAATGAACATTATTGTGGCAATGTCTTTTGACTTAAGCTGAAGAATAAAGAATGACTGTATTTACATGGGTGTATGTGCGGTAGACTTGTGTAGTATTCTTTGTGTAGGGTTGTACCGTCAGGTTAGGCGTGTAAACCCCACTCCTGGTTGGCTTGGTGGCGGCCTCGATAGAGAGGAGATTTCTGTTGCGGGAGAGTCTTCCGAATTTTACGTAGAAAGATAGAAACTTGTGTTTTGGGGTTAATAGGCGTTTGTGACCTTTATAGGTGAAAGTACTAAGAGTAGCGTATTCTACTCGAGAGTGGAAAGGGCTAGCAAGGTTGTAGTACTTGGAGCATTTTGCTTATTGTCGATAAATCGTCGCGAGGTATGTGAACCTCTTACATCTCTTCTAGCATGATATGTGTGAACTATGTAATGCGGTAGGCGTACGTGTGTTAAGCGTGTTTGATGGTTCTTAAAACATAAAGTGTTATAACGGCTTTATGGGAAGTTAGTTATAACGACTTTATGTAGGTAAGAAAATACTTTGTAGTTTTAAAAGGTAGCGATGTGAATTATAAGCGGCTAGTTATAATAAAGAACTTGATGTATTTCAAAGATTTTATAAATCGTTTTGAAGGAGAGTAACACTTGGTTTTAAAGGTTTTAAAAAGAGTTATACTAGCCATGGGGAGTTAGGTATAATGTCTTAAGAGAGGTAAAGAAAATGGTTTCTTGATGTTAGAAGTTAGAGACTTGATCTTATAAGATAAGAGACTTAACTTATTTGTTTTAATGTGAATGTTTGTGTGAAACCTCATTCGTGAGTAATGAGTACTTGGTTTTATTTAAAGGGATAATGTTTCTTGATTTGGAAATCGAGAATGTGTATCGACAGGACCAACTGCGGCGTTAATAAAGGAAAATGTATTGAATAATGATGTATCGTATTAAAACCGGTAGAAACCTCATCTGCGTAGAAACTAAGATGAGACAAAATGATATTACATTTTCTAGATCATGTTCTTTGTAATAAGAATGTTGTAAACAAGAATAACCTACTCTGCGTGAGACATATATTACTCGATTGTTCTAAAAGGAATCAGTGATTAAGTTTGGGAACTATGAAACCATTTGAAAATAAGAAGCTTGAGTAATTGAAACTAGGCAAAGCGGAACTTAGGAAAGAATGTTGTTACTTGATTTTGAAAAGGAATGTGGGTTGGTCATTCTAATACTACGGTATCGGGTGACTTTTATAAAAGTAATGGATCTCTTTTAAAAGAACTTAGCGTTATGTAGTACCTTGGGGTTAAAACCGGACTTTGGCGTAAAATGAAAGTACTTTGAGTTGTGTGAAACTTGCTATGCTTGTTGTTGTGAAACTTGCCTATGCTTGTTGTTGTGAAACTTGCCTATGCTTGTGATGATAGCCTTTGTTGTGCAAGTGTGATATTTACGTATTCTGCGTCTCTCGATAGAGGCGGTTGACTTATTGAGAACTTACTTGGGCGTCTTTGGCGGTGATGGAGAATTCCGGGTATGTTTCCATTTTGATTCTTGTCTTGTTGTTGATGTCACATGGGCGTATCTGCCGTCTGCGATATTAGGGGCATCGCGCCGTGCGGCGAGTTGATTACCGGTATATGGTTGTCTTGCAACATGGGCGTGTCTGCAAAGCGATGTCCGGGCGTGTGGCGTGCGGCGGGGTTGACCGCGATATATTGTTATTGAGGTTACATGGGCATGTCTGCAGAAGCGATGTCCGGGGCATGTGGCCATGCGGCCTTGTTGTGTGTTGCATCATGGACATGTCTACACCCGTCTGATATTAGGGCATGCGGCCATGATCACGAACATGATGGATGTTGTGGGCGTGAGACCCGTTGTTATATTTGAGTGGCGACTTTGAGGCGTGAGTCACGACTTGGCTGCTTTTATGTTGCGTCTTGTATTTTGGTTATCATACATGTCTCTGCTTTATATGGTGGTATGATTTAAGCTGCCGATATTCTGATTTCACATACTTGGTACTGTTATCTGACCTCGCTTGAGGGCTGCGTTAAATGCAGCGGTAGAATGCATCGGTCGTGGATCCTCGCTCTTAGGATCTCGATTCAGCGTTTTGGGAAGCTCAGTTTCTCGGAGGCTTATCTTTTAGTATGTGTTTCCACGAGTTGTAGGTTCTTGTACATTCGGGGTATGGCGAGCCACTGTCGTCATAGTTGTAGTATATCTTAAGTGCAGTAATCTTGTTGTCGGCGAGGTTGTAAAAGATTAAAGCTGTTCCAAGTTTTATGTATCTTGAAAGGCATTTGTTTTGGTTAACTTTGTTTATTTATCATGTCTCTCATTTCATGTTTAAAGTTTTTATTTCCATTGGTTTTCTACGATGTTGTATCGCTAGGGTGCAGGGGTAAGGCACGATCCACGGGCCAGTCGGGGTGTGAGGGTAACAGCAGAATACTACAAGGTATTTGGGCGAGTATTTTGGAATAGTAACAATACTTGGAGAATACGTTTCTACCAAGGGGTGTTTCACGAGAACAACTCTCGAGAGTACTTTCGTGAGGCTTTCTCAAAGGGAGGGTGCTCTTGGGCGAGAGCAGAAGGGGAGGATTTTCAAGACTTAGAAAATGTTTTAGGGATGAAGAAGTCTTGACTCGAGGGGGTATTTATAGGGAAATCAATGGCCAAGATTAAGACAAGTGGTGGGCAAGTGGAGGGTGAGGATTTGGACAAGTGTTGTGTGGGTCCCACTTACTCATCTACCACACAAATATCCTACCAAACATTGACCAAATGTTTTAGGCCCCAAAAATGAAAAAAACGTGCAAGGAATTCGTCGACTTGGCCAGTCGGCAGGGTGACAAGTGTCGCCCTCTCGTTGGTCCAAAATATTTCATCTCTCGGAAAAATCCGCAAAAATAATAAATGTTGCAACCGTAATTTTCCCTTCGCAAAGTTTGGAAAATGTTTCGTCGGAAAATAATTCTTTTCGTGGGTTGTGAACAAAATTTTCGTCCCTTGCCTAATTTAAGGCTCAACTTTTGTACGTACGCCCTCACGTACATACTCTGGAAATACGGGGTATAAAAGTGTGTGATTTTTTTCTAAGTGTTAGAAAAGCTTGTCTTGCACTAGCTTAGTATATATAACACAATGGAGGGTTTAGATTGCAACACATGAGTGGCTAGGATGAGTTTCACTAGGATCAAGCCCAAGTGGCAAGTTGACTTGGTCAATAATATCAAGCTTGAAGACTTATCTTCCTTGATGGTCAAATGACCATTCTAACCCTTTCATTTTCATCCAAGACCACATGAGGGGGTGCCACGTGTCGCCCTCTCATTCGTCCATAAAATTATGTAACCCTCGTGGGCCATAAGCGTAAAATTCCTCGGGTGGGCCCGTGACCAAATCGATAAAAATAAATTTCCATAATGTTAATAAGTTCCATACTCTTCAAATAATGCATTTTGAGAATCTAATTCTCCTTATGAACATTTCTCCTTTCAAGCGTTGAAAGATTTTAGTCGGAAAAACAATTCTTTCTTCGTACCAATTTCCAAGTCTCGATTCCTACGTACATTCTTTTATACATGTCTAGACTTACGGGATGTAACGGTCGTACTACTGCGTTGGTATCCTTACGACACTTCCGACCATTTAAATAACGTCGTTCTTAATTACAACACAAAACCTTTCCGGTTATCCAAAGCGTAACCTATGGTATGGCGATATTGAAGACCTTACATCTCCTATCCTTCGTCTAACAACATGGATATCGTAACCCATGTCGTAAAACTATCACTTTACGAGGGAGAGAACTTATCTCTCTTACAAAATCTTAATCGTCAGCGCCCTTATAATCGTATAGATTTTCAAAACCTACTAATGATGTCTTACATTTTCGCGCGACTCGTACTTATCTTATTCTTGCTTGCGCTATCACGAACTTATACGGAAGGTCGTGACCACGACCGCCACACCAAACCAACTCGAAGTACCTCGAGGGCATAACGTAAATTCCTTCAAATTGAAGTATTACTTACTTCTGCGTCGATTTACCTCGAATGAACAAGTCACGCGGACTTATTAAAATCAACTATGTCAAAGAAGGGCGGATAATTCACGGTTACAACCACTTCCCGCTTTCCACTCGATGGCGGTTTCTTTGGAAGCGGTACCGAACGATCTCTATGTAGTCAGCGTGGGCATAACAAGAGGCCAACTAGCGTACTGTAATGACCTCGGCGTCTGTCATAACAACTTTTCTGGGTGCGCTGAGGTCGATGGCATGTATCGTTCTGGCAATCATTATCTACCGGCTCGGCTACCGCAACGCGGGTGTAGTCACGCCGAAAGGTTCTCGTGGCTTGGGCTCTATTTCTTTCACACTTGGTTGCTCACTTCCTTACCGGTCGTACTCTTTTCCGTACTTCCAAACTTATTCTAGATTACGCACATAACTTCCATACTAAATCCGGCCTCCAATCTTTGGAGTCACTATATTAAACAATATAAGGCCATTTCCGGCTCTCACAACTTGGTTAGGTGGAATCGTCCACGAACGTAAAGCGATTAACTAGACTCGGACGCACCTGCGTGACCTGTCACGTGGCGGGACTACTACCACTGATCCCATTCTATTCACGGTATGGGGCGACCATAATAAGTCCTCGGCATTCGGCGTCGTCTTAACTCTTACCCTTAGTGCGACAACTTTTACTGCAGAAGGCCTTATATACCTAAGGTCTCGGTGGTTATCAACATTCTTAGGCTCGCAATTTCCATGCTCCAAGCCTAACTTATCGGTCCCCGTGCAGATACGATAACTTCTCGCAATACCATAATTGTGTTGTCTTGACCACAACAACCATACTTACTCCATACGGATCTCACGTACCATTCTCTTAATCATACCACGTATCTTAATCTATTAACATAGTCTTCCATTAAGTCCGCCAATCAAACTTCTTAAGGTACATTTCCTTCTCGACAGTTCATCGTCTCTAATTATCTCAAATTAGTACGTAAAACCTTGATGAGAGTTCATTAACTCTTCATACTTTCGGTATTTATTTAGTCCTTACAAATCACGGTACTCTAAAATTATTCTAGGCGACAGCGTCGACCTCATCGTAAATCCGTATAGTTGTATGTCATAATACCAACTATACTGCAAATATTACCAACACGGATCGCAGATCCATATAATCTTTCTGGGTGGCTCTTTGCCTTTCTCGTGGCTGATCAACATAACTTGTTAGGGAGGCGACCACAACCACCTGACTCTGTCGCCTGATTTGAGTGAGAAGAATGAAACCAATCCTAAATGTCCTGCTGACCTCCACGGTTATAGATGTGGTGCACAACACGCGATAACGAGACTCTACTAGGCAGTCGTAGACATTTTCAGAGGACTAAGCGCTCACGATACCACTTTGTCACGACCCGACCGGGCATGGCGGTGCCCTACACAGGCACCCTTTCAGGTATACATCAGAGAATAGCAGCGGAACATACACAACTCACAAAAATACTTAGATATTAAATAACAACAGGCTAGCCGATGAGGCCACCTTCCGTAAAATAAACAAAATCCATAAATAAAACGGTACAACTCTTTCTTTTCTTTACAACTCAAATCCACAAGATATGACTACTATTATACCCCGTATTTCCAGAGTATGTATGTGAGGGCGTACGTGCAAAAGTTTAAGCCTTAAGTAGGCATAAGGGACGAAATTTGTTCTAGCGAAAAGTGTTTTTCAGGCGAAGCGTTTCGGACCTTGCGAAGGAAAATTACGATTGCGACATTTATTATTTTTGCGGATTTTCCGATAGATAAAATATTTTGGACCAGCGGGAGGCGACATGTGTCACCCTCAAAGTGGGCGGCAATGTGGGCATGCTTGGCACGTTTTTAGTCGAGGATTAGGTAGGATATTTGTGTAGTAGATGGATAAGGTACGTGTGCAAATCTACACCCTCAGCTTGCCTCAGCCTTAATCTTGGCCCTTGGTAGTCCTATAAATACCCTCTTGAAGTGCAAGACTTCTTCATCCACAAATCATTTTCCAAGTCTCAAAACTCTCTCCCCAGAAAGCTCTCGTCTAACACCTCCCCATTCCTAGTTGCTTGAAACCCCCATCTTGTGTGAACCTAGCGAAACCACCCCCCCTTGGTAGAAAAGTATTCTCAAGTGTTGTTACTATTCAAAATACCTTGGCCCAAATACCTTGTAGTATTCCCAAAGTTACCTCTATACTAAAGCGGAAAATACTACTATACTTCCTTTAGTCACTAAGCGAAACCACAGGAAAATCTTCATAGTTGGTTGAAGTATTTAGTAGAAGTTGTGTAGAACTTCTAAGGGTTTCTAGGAGGCGTGGAGCGTCTGGAATAGGAGCTAAACCTTGCTCGGGATCGACTTTTAAACTTGGATAATTTTGGGCTTATCGAGGTAAATACTCTTATCCTTCTATTGTAATTGGAAATTACATCTTTGTAGTAGTATAAATTGAGTATAATCGTATATAAGAATGGTATAAAGAAGAAAGTGACTGTACTTACATGGAATTTGTATTCTGATGAACTTGTGTAGTTTGGCGGGTAGATAAGTCTTGCCCGATTTTCCATAGAATAAGGAATCTTGTATCTAGAATTATTCTCTGAGTAGTCTAGGCGTTGATAGACTTATATGGTATTATAGGTTGAAATCTTTGCGAGTAGCGTATTCTACTCGAAGGGTGGAAAAGGCTAGCGAGGATTCTGATCTTGGGCGTTTTGCTAATTGTCGGTGTCGTCGCGAGGTATGTGATTCTTCTATCCTCTTGAGCATGATATTTTAAAGAATATATATAATACGGTGAGCGTCGTGTGTTAATGAGCGTGGTTTTACTTGATGTCTTTTGACTTGAGTTTTAAATAATAAAGAATCTTGAAGTATTTCAAAAGAATTAAGAATCGTTTTGAAAGAAGAGTAATACTTGGTTTTGAAAGTTTAAGAGTTATACTAAGCTTTATGGGAAGTTAGGTATAACGACTTAAGAAGATAAAAAGAATGGTTTATTGATCTTAAAAGATAAGAGACTTGACTTAATTGAATTGATATGATTTTTGTTAAAGCGTGTGAAACCTCGTTCGTAAGTAATGAGTACTTGGTTTTAAAGAATAATGTTTCTTGATTTGGAAATGAGAATAAGTATCGAGCGAACCCTTTGCGGCGTTAATAAAGGAAAATGTATTGACAAATAAGTAATTATATTAAAACCAGTAGAAACCTCCATCTGCATAGAACATAAGATAATACAAAATTGTATTACATTTAATAGATCATGTCTGATTTAATAAGATTGTTATAAACAATATTAACATACTCACAATTAAGGCATATTTTACTCAAATTGTTTTAAAAGAGATTACGTTATTAAGTGATTAAGACTATGAACTATGAAAACTTTGAAAATAAGAGACTTGAATATTTGAAATTAGGCAAACTTGAACTTTGGAAAGAATGTTGTTACTTGATTTTAAAAAGGAAAGTGTGTTGGTTTACTTAAAAATTGTTAGTCCCTCTATGTTAATACTACGGGTATTGTTATACCAGTGGTTAGTGCAGACATGGTCGGGGCCTGTGGCCATGGCTGAGCGAGGCTGGCGCCAAAGCAGTGATTGTAGGGCGCGGCGGAAGATCTGAGTCGCTAAAGTTTCAGCGTGGCAAGGAAGCGAAGCATGGCGGAAAGTTCAGTCGCGGGAGTTCGGGCCATGGCCGGAAATCTGGCGGAAAAACTTAGGAAAATCGATCTTTTCTTTTAAATGGGCATGGGTGGGTGACAAGTTCCCCACACATCTGATTTTTGCATGCATTATATTGACCAGTCTTAAAGACTTGGTCATGCTCATCTCTCTCTTAGAAAAAGCTCCTCCTTCTCTCTTAATTATTTCAAGCTCCTCATTCTCTCTTAATTATTTCAAGCTCCGCTTCTCTCTAAAACTCCAGAGATATTCTAGCCTTAGGAAAAATCTGAAAAGTAAAAGGCAAGAAGGAAGCTTGTGGCTAGCTTGTGAAGGTTGTTGTGGTGGTGTTCTTGGAATTGAAGCTAGCAAATTGTTGGATAAATTTGGCTAAAGTTCTAAGGTAATGATTCTTCCTCTATTACTAGTTTTTAGTGTTGCATGTTAAGAAGAAAGTACTTGTGGTAGTAAATAATGATATTAGAGTCATTGCATGCAAGAAATGTGGGTTGGGTATGAAGGATTTGGCTAAAGAGATATTATGAGCATGTTGTAGCCTAAAAACTACTTTAGAATTGTTAAGTGAATTGTTGTACCTTTTGAGGCAGAATTTTACACAAGTTTAGGTGTGTAATCCCTTTGATATGTTTGGATTGTTGAGCCTTAAATGTGGCGTTTGGATGTTGAATTCGGCCTTGATAAAGGTGGCAAAGTATGTAGAAACAAAGAAATCTTTTGATTTTCCATAGAATTAGGGGCTTTGAACTTAGATTATTTCTACGTTGAAATTAGAGGTTAATAAGCACTATGGTTATTATAGGTTGACATATTACTTGCGGTAGTTGGACTTAGCAAGTGGATTGACCAGAAGAGGTATGTAGAGCTTTCCTATCTCTTGAGCATGAATAGTTGTATCTATGTAGTGCGGTATCGTACAAGATTTGATAATCTACACTTGCTTTAAAGTATATGATACTTGTTTCATTTCAAAAGTATAAGTCCACTTGGTTGAGGAAAATGTATTTGACAAAGGGATAACGCTAATATAAGGACTTTATGGGAAGTTGGTTATATTAGTTTTCTTGAAAGGTTCACAAAGAAAGGTTTACTCTAATTAAAACAAATGCAGGTAAAGGATTTGAAACTAAGAAAGGTGAATTGATTTTTAGGCATTGGTTGCCTAAGGTTTTAAAGAAATGAAGTCAACTTGATTTAGAAGCCTATTATATTTCTAAAAGGAAATGTGACTTTTCTTGAAAAGAAATCGTAACTTGATACTATGGTGATTAGTATCTTGGAAATTTTGTATAAAAAGAGTTATTTCTTAAAAAGTTAGAAGTACATGGTACTTAGGTTGAATTCCCGGATTTTCTATTAAAAGACATGTTAGTGCCTTAGGATACTAAAATGAGAGGATATATTAATAATGTTATAAGAAGTTAGGGATTTCTTAACTTGCTTATGTTATGATAAGCGGTAGTGCTTATGTATGATATGATAGGCGGTAGTGCTTATGTTGTGATATGATAGGTGGTAGTGCTTATGTAAGATATGATAGGCGGTAGTGCTTATGTTATGTATGATGGCGGATGAGCTATGTTATATATTTGTATTACGGGGTAAACCCGGGTTATTATCTATGTCATGGATTTGCTACCCGTGATGCGAGTCGGCGCTTGCACTCATGCGGATCGGACCACGGGATCCGTGCGGGTGAAATAGTCCCGTGCGAGTGCGGCGATGGTACTCATGCGGGTCCGCGGGATCCGTGCGGGTGAAATAGTCCCGTGGCGAGGCGGATGACCTCATGCGGGTCCACGGGACCCGTGCGGGTGAAATAGTCCCAAGTAGGGTGCTTAATGATACTGCAGGCGAGGTACCTGTTTTGATCATGAGCCTCCTATTTTTATGCTATAAGATTTATACTTGTTACTCTCATTGTTAGTAAGGCACAATCTGAGAAATTGATTTTTATCTATGACTCCGGCTTATTTTTGACTTATGATATTACTACGGTATTTTCGATTTTACATACTTGATGCGTTGTGTCTTGACCCGCCATAGGCTGCGTTAAATCTGCGGTAAGGAAGCGGTGGTAGATCCTCGTTCCTAGGATCTTTTACTCAGTGTCGGGAGCTCCGTTTCTTGGAGGCTCGACTTTTGGTATAGTTCTCCTGTGTTGTTCATATTTTGTACATTGAGGGGCATGGCGGGGCCACTGTCGTCATAGTGTTACTCATTCTTAGAGGCACTGTAGTCTTGTCATAACTTGGTTTGTTTAAGGATGTAGCTGTTCGGTTTATGTACTTTTAGGTAGCCATTTTGGGCTAGACTATTTATATCATTATGGTTGTTTTTGTGATTTTCTCACGATGTTGTGTCACAAGGGTGCGGTCGAGGCCAGGTCACGGATCGGTCGAAGTCGTGATAAAAGTAGTATCAGGCGATTAATCCTCGAAAGGGTCTACAGGCGTATCTAGTAGAGTCTTGATTATCGGTGTGTTGTGCACATCTATGTCAGGAGGCTGCGGGATATTTAAGATTAGTTTCCATTCTTTCACTCTAGATCGTGCAATAGAGGCATGTTATAGGTTGAATTTCCTCGGCGTATTTTCTGTATCGATTATACCTCGCATGAAAGCAGCGGCCCGAAGGGCAAAGCGATGAGAACTACTAGTAGGACGCAGGGTTACGAACACGAGCCCGATCACTACCGGATGAGGTGTTTGGACGGCGAGTTCTGCGTCGCCAACCCGGTAGAAGTCGGCGGCGGCGAGGCTCACGAGACCGCGGTACACGAGCCCCGATCCGGCGGCGAGGCGAGAGGATATGGGCTACAAGGAGATGGCGATTCGCGGGATCGTGGCGAACGTGAGGATAAGCGGAGGCGATTCGTTTGTACTCGTAGTTCGGCAAGGCTGCTAACGAGGCGAGGACTTTTGAGTTGCGACCCACGAGTTTTATGGGTGAGGCACGAGATGATCCTCGGGAGTTTATCAAGCGATTCTGACGGATCATGAGGTGATCGGGCTTGGAGACCGAGTCGGTGGTACTAGGTTCGCGTCGGTGCGGGACACTGCGATTGGTAGGTATGATTCATGGGAAGCTGTCGGGAGCATGCGCTTCCGGTATTTGGGGCGAGTTCGAGGCGTTACCAGGCCATTTCTTGCCTCGCGGATGAGGAGGGCTCGGTAGATAGATTTTGACTTTGAGGCAGAATGGGCGGGCGGTCAGGAATACAACATGGAGTTTGACTCATTGGCTCGGTATGTGCGCTTTGGTAGCGAACATGGAGGGCGGTGCCGCTATGTCCACGAGACTCGATGATCACTTGGCGAGAGTTGCAGGAGTAGCTCTTGGCGGGCATGGACATTGCCGCGTGCGAGCATATACGCAGGTGTGAGAGCGGTAAGCGGATCAGCAGTATCGGCGAGAAGAGGCGGGACAGCGAGGTCCTCTGGTAGTTTTAGGGTAGACAACCCGGCGAAAAGATTTGCACCACGGCCGGTCAGGCGCTCCTCCGCGTCTTGGGGCGTCTGAGTATCGGGAAGCGGGGCGGGGTTCGAGGCCGGGTTTCGGAGGACGAGTTCGGTCGAGATGAGGCCACGCATGCCTCGGTGTCGATGTAGTGATTGCCATTATAGAAGTGTCGTGTTCCTCGAGGAGCTTGTTACTCTTGTGGCGGTGAGGGCCGTTTGAAGAAGATTGTCAGGCGGCGGCGGAAATGCTATGGCTCGGTAAACCCGTTCGATTCTTTGGTCTTCATCTTGATGGTTGTGTGCCGGGGCGGGGTGTTCCGCAGGCGGCGAGCGCGGCGAAGTCGTGGTAGGGGTTCGATTCAGGTCCTCGAGAACGCATTTATGCTATGTCATCGGCCCGGGATCGGGCGTCACGATGTAAATCACGGGTACATTGTTGGTTGCTTCTTTGTGATGTTTATGCTTTGATAGACCCGAGTTCTACCTTGTCCTATATATCTCCTCATATTCTTTGGTAGAATAGGGATAGAGCAGAGTCCATAGAATCTTTTGAGGTGGCTACGCCGTAGGTGCTCTGATGGTAGGCGGCGGGTATATAAGGCTTGCCCGATGACTATAGATGGTGCGTCGGACTCTGTGACTTGATAGAGTTGGATATGACGGACTTGATATGATTATGGGGATGGATTGGCTAGCGTCTTGCTATGCCAATGTGGGTATGAGAGATAGGTTAGTTCGATTCGGTTTCGGTGGGCGATTGCTCAGTGGAAGGGAATACGGCATCGTAGGGAAGTAGGTTTATTTCTTACCTCAAGGCTAGGAAGATGATGCGGAAGGGTATATTTACCATTTGGTTCGGGTATTAAATCACGAGGTGAGATCTGGACATTGATTAATTCGGTTGTTAGAGAGTTTCCAAGCGTATTCCCAGACGAGCTTAGGGTATCCTCACGAGAGGAGATTGAGTTTTGCATCGATTTGGCGCGGACACTCGGCGATATCTATTCCGCCATACGAGGATGGCACTGCGAGTTGAAGGAATTGAAGGACCGGTGAAAGATTTCTTTGGAGAAAGGCTTTGCTCGGGCCAAGTGTTTCTCGCAGGGGCGCGGTGTTATTTGTAAAGAAAGAAGGATGGGGCCAGCTGCGTATGTGTATTGATTACGAGCGGTGAACAAGGTAACTATCGAAAGCAGATATCCCTCCCGAAATTGATGATTTGTTTGACGATTGCGAGTGCGAGATGTTTTTCAAGATAGACTGCGTTACGGTTATCATCAGTGCAAGTTAGAGAGCGAGATATCGAAAGCGCATTCGGGACCGGTATGGGCACTATGAGTTGAGGTGATGTCTTCGGATTGACAGCGCTCAGCGGTATTCATGGATTTGATGAATAGGGTGTTGAGCCATTCTTGGATATATTCGTTATAGTGTTCATTGATGATATCTTGGTGTATTCGCGCCTGAGCGAGGCATCTGGTCATTTGAGGGCGGTATTAGGAGTCCTCGAGGGGCCGGCGATTGTATGCCAAGTTCTCGAAATGTGAGTTTTGGTTGGCTTGATGGCTTTCTTAGGACATGTTATCGGGCCGATGGTATTCGGGTTGTCTGACTAAGATTGAGCGATCAGACTTAGCCTAGACCAGCTGCAAGAGTGCGCGGCTTTGGGCACTTGCGAGGTTATTATCGGAGGTTTGTGGAGAAGGTTGCTTCTATCTCGGCACCTTGGACTAAGCTGACTCGAAGCGGCTATGTTCGGTGGGCGGATACTTGTGAGAAAGTTTCGATTGCTAAAGGAGAAGTTGGCGGCCGCCTTGATTCTTACTCTTAGGAGGTTTAGATGGATATGTGGTTTTATTGTGGCGCGTCGGTGTCGGGCTTGGAGTGCGTCTTGATGCGGCCGCGGCGAGTTATAACTACGCGTCTCGGCGGCTTAGGAAGCATGAGAAGAACTATCCAGCGTGACTTGGAGTTGGCGGTGTGATTCGTACCTTGAAGATGCGGAGACATTATTTATATGGAGTTCGTGTGGACATTTACGGACCACAAGAGTCTCGGTATATCTTGACGGAGGAGTGAACTTGCGGCGAGGCGGTGGTTGGAGCTGCCAAGGATTACGATGTTGATATTACATACCACCGGGGAAGGCGATGTAGTTGCGGATGCCGCCCAGTCGCGGTCGATGGGTAGTGCATGCGATGTTGGCCAGAGAAGAGGATATGGTCAGAAGTTACATCGGCTAGCGAGCCTTGGGGTCCGTTTGGTTGATTACGATAGTAGCGAATTCGGATTCGAGAGGTTCGAGTCTTCCATCGTCGAGGAGGTGAAGAAGCGGCGATATGAGGATCGATTTTGCAGTGCGATGGAGATCGGACTCTCGAGAAGGAGAAGGGTCTATTTGAGTGGCGCGATGGGGTGCTAAGATTCGAGGCGATTGTGCGTTCGATGTAGCGGGACCGTCGGCGATTTTGGGGAGGCACGCGGTGCTCGTTATTCTATTCACGGGTGCGACTAAGATGTACCATGACCTCGGTGTGTGTATTGGTGGGATGGCACGAAGAGGGGCGTGGCGATTTTGTTGCCTGATGTCTAATTGTCGTGAGTCGAGATTGAGCACCAAAAGCCGGTGGGCTATTGCGAGCTATTGATATTAGGCTTGGAAGTGGGAGGTGATAAATATGGATTTTATTACGGGCTACATACCACTCGGAGGAAGCGTGATTCCATTTGGGTGATTGTCGGCGGTGTGAAATCAGCCCGTTTTCTTGATCGAGCAGCGTTCTCGGTGAGGACTATGCGGATTATATATTAGAGATTGTGAGGCGCACGGAGTCGGTGTCGATTATATCGAGATAGAGAGCCAGTTCTCGGCTAACTTGAAGGTCTTTTAGAAGGGATTAGGGACCGAGTGAGTCTCGATCGCATTTCACCCTCGGGCCGGCCAGACGGGCGAGCGCACTATCCGGACGCGAGGATATCTTTGCGGGCTTGTGTTATTGATTTGAGGTATTGGGAGGATCATTTGCCTCTTGTGGAGTTTGCTTACAACCGCGGCTACCATTCCGGTATTCGGATGGCGCGCATGAGGCCTTATACGGGAGGAAGTGCAGGTCACCGATAGGCTGGTTCGAGGTGGGAGAAGTTCAGTTAGTCGGGCAAGACTTAGTTCAGCAGGAAGTGGATAAGGTGAAGCTTATCCAGGAGCGGTTGTTGGCATCTCAGAGTCGGCAGAAGTCGTATGCAGATCATCGGCATCGACACTTGAAATTTGAGATAGATGATTGGTTTTCTAAAGGTATCGCCCGTGAAGGCGTGATGAGATTGGAAAGAAGGAAGCAGCCCAGTACATTGGGTCGTATCAGTTGTCGTAGGGTAGGCGGGGTTGCTATGAGTTAGACACTCGTCCGATTTGGAGCGGTACATCGATTTCCGTGTGTCCAAGTTGCGGAAATGTATTGGAGATCCATCTAGAGTGCTCGGTTCATGATGTCCAGTAGTGGAGGAGTTATCGTATGAGGAGAGTCCGTAGCGATACTCGTCGGCGGGTTGGCGACCGGACGAAGGGCGTGGCTTCCGTCAAGGTCTTATGGCGGGCGAGCGAGGAGGAAATGGCGTGGGAAGCGAGAGGATGACATGATGAAGAAGTATCCTCACTTATTCCCTACCTCGGGTAACCCACTTTCACCTTGTTAGTTTTGATTTAGCGATTGTGCTTAAGTATTGTTGTGGCCGTGGGAAGCGTCTTTATTTGCAAAAGAGTAGTTAAGAGCGTCTACGTCGATTTGTGATTCGAGTAAGCCTAGAAGGAACATTCGGGACGAATGTTTCTAAGAGAGAATGTTATACCAGTGGTTGGTCTGGACATGATCGGGAAGCCTCAGCCTTGTGGCTGAGCGAGGCATGGCGCCAAAGCGGGTGATTGTAGGGCATGCGCGAAGGCAGTCGGCCGGAAGATCGAGAGTCGCTGAAGTTTCAGCGCTGGCAGGAAGCGAACATGGCGCGGAAAGTTCAGTCCGCGGAGATTCACAGACATGGCCGGCTGCGAGGCAGCAGGCGAAATCTGGCGGAAAAACTTAGGAAAATCGATCTTTTCTTTTAAAAGGGCATGGGTGGGTGACAAGTGTCCCAGCCCCCATCGATTCTGCATGCATTATATTGACCAAGTCTTTAAGACTTGGTCATCTTTCATCTCTCTTAGAAAAAGCTCCTCCTTCTCTCTTAATTATTTCAAGCTCCTCATACATCTAAAACTCGAAGAGATATTCTAGCCTTAGGAAAAATCTGAAAAGTAAAAGGCAAGAAGGAAGCTTGTGGCTAGCTGTGAAGGTTGTTGTGGTGGTGTTCTTGGAATAGAAGCTAGCAAATTGTTGGATAAATTTGGCTAAAGCTCTAAGGTAATGATTCTTCCTCTATTACTAGTTTTTAGTGTTGCGTGTTAAGAAGAAAGTACTTGTGGTAGTAAATAATGCTATTAGAGTCATTAAATGCACGAAATGTGGGTTAGGTATGAAGGATTTGGCTAAAGAGATATTATGAGCATGTTGTAGCCTAAAACTACTTTAGAATTGTTAAGTGAATTGTTGTACCTTTTGGGGCAGAATTTTACACACAGTTTAGGTGTGTAATCCCACTGATATGTTTGGATTGTTGAGCCTTAAATGTGGCGTTTGGATGTTGAATTTTGCCTTGAGAAAGGTGGCAAAGTATGTAGAAACAAAGGAAATCTTGCGATTTTCCATAGAATTAGGGGCTTTGAACTTAGATTATTTCTACGTTGAAATTAGAGGTTAATAAGCGCACTATGGTTATTATAGGTTGACATATTACTTGCGGTAGTTGGACTTAGCAAGTGGATTGATAGAAGAGGTATGTAGAGAGCTTTCCTATCTCTTGGCATGAATAGTTGTATCTATGTAGTACGGTATCGTGCAAGATTTGATAATCTACACTTGCTTTAAAGTATATGATACTTGTTTCATTTCAAAAGTATAAGTCCGCAGGTTGAGGAAAATGTATTTGACAAAGGGATAACGCTAATATAAGGACTTTATGGGAAGTTGGTTATATTAGTTTTCTTGAAAGGTTCACAAAGAAAGGTTTACTCTAATTAAAACAGAAATGCGGGTAAAGGATTTGAAACTAAGAAAGGTGAATTGATTTTTAGGCATTGGTTGCCTAAGGTTTTAAGAAATGAAGTCACTTGATTTAGAAGCCTATTATATTTCTAAAAGGAAATGTGACTTGTCTTGAAAAGAAATCGTAACTTGATACTATGGTGATTAGTATCTTGGAAATTTTGTATAAAAGAGTTATTTCTTAAAAGTTAGAAGTGTAGTGGTACTTGGGTTGAATTCGGATTTTCTATTAAAAGACATGTTAGTGCCTCGGGATACTAAAATGAGAGGATATATTAATAATGTTATAAGAAGTTAGGGGATTTCTTAACTTGCTTATGTTATGATAAGCGGTAGTGCTTATGTATGATATGATAAATTTGGTAGTGCTTATGTTGTGATATGATAGGCGGTAGTGCTTATGTAAGATATGATAGGCGGTAGTGCTTATGTTATGTATGATAGCGGATGAGCTATGTTATATATTTGTATTATTGGGGTAAACCCGGGTTATTATCTATGCCATGGATTTGCTACCCGTGATGCGAGTCGTCGCTTGCACTCGTGTGGATCGGACCATGATCCGTGCGGGTGAAATAGTCTCGCGGTCTGGCGATGGTACTCATGCGGGTCGCGGGATCCGTGCGGGTGAAATAGTCCCGTAGCGAGGCGGATGACCTCGTGCGGGTCGCGGGACCCGTGCGGGTGAAATAGTCCCGAGTAGGGTGGCTTAATGATACTCTGAGGCGAGGTACCTGTTTTGATCATGAGCCTCCTATTTTTATGCTATAAGATTTATACTTGTTACTCTGCATTGTTAGTAAGGCACAATCTGAGAAATTGATTTTTATCTATGACTCGCTTATTTTTTTACTTATGATATTACTCGGTATTTTCGGTTTTACATACTTGAGTGCGTTGTGTCGACCCCGCCCCGGGGCTGCGTTCTGCGCGAGTAGAAGCGGTGGTAGATCCTCATTCTAGGATCTTTTACTCAGTGTCGGAGCTCGTTTCTTGGAGGCTCGACTTTTGGTATGGTTCTCCTGGTGTTGTTGATATTTTGTACATTCGGGGGCATGGCGGGGCCACTGTCCGTCATAGTGTTACTCGTTCTTAGAGGCATGTAGTCTTGTCAACTTGGTTTGTTTAAGGATGTAGCTGTTCGGTTTATGTACTTTTGGGGTAGCCATTTTGGGCTAGACTATTTATATCATTATGGTTGTTTTCATTGGTTTTCTCGATGTTGTGTCACAAGGGTGCGGGTCAAGGCAGTCCGCGGATCGGGTCGGGTCGTGGCAGTGTCGGGTGACGCTGTAAAGAAATGGATCTTTTAAAAAGAATTTAACGTCACGTAGTACTTTGGGGATTAAAACACGGACTTTGGCGTAAAATGAAAGTACCTTGAGTTGTGTGTAACTTGCCTATGTTTGCGTGTGATAGCCTTGTCGTGCTAGTATTGTATTTCTATACCACGTCTCTCGATGGAGGCGGCTGATTTGTTTTGATCTTACTTGGGCGTCTGGCGGTGACGGAGGATTCCGCAGTGCAACTTACGTTGATAGTGTTATTCCGTGGACTAGCTCTCGTGAGGTTTCTTGATCGGCTTTGGTATCGGTAGTTGGCTCTCGTACTTGCCGGTCGTGGTTGATTCGGCTTTGGTATCGGTAGTTAGCCGTACTTGCCGATTCGGTTTAGTGGCGAGTCTCGTGATTCTGGCTTTGGTATCACGGTAGTTAGCCTCGTACTTGCCGTCGACCACGTGACGGCTTTGGTATCTGGTAGTTGGCTTTACGTACTTGCCGTGTCGGCCGTGGTTTGGTTGTATAGTATTGTTAAATGCGGCTTTGGTATCGTAGTTGGCTTCGTACTTGCCGATCGATTGATGATCACGGCTTTGGTATCCCGGTAGTTAACGCCGTACTTGCCGTGCGGTTTTATGACAGTGGGACACGGTGTTCATGTACTCCTTGGTGTTATTATATCATAGGCTGGCGGTGAGGAAGGTATTCCACGGGCATGATTGATGTTGTGGCGTGAGACCCGTAGTTATATTTGAGTGATGACGCTTGAGGCGTGAGTCACGACTTGACATGGCTGCTTATTTATTGTGGATTGTAGTTTGGTTATCATACGTGTCTCATGCTTTATATAGACTACTATGATTTCATTTCTGATATTTTGATTTCACATACTTGGTACTGTTGTCTTGACCTCCTTGAGGCTGCGTTCATGCAGCGGTAGAGTGCATCGATTGTTGATCCTCGCTCTTAGGATCACGTTTGACGTGTTAGGAAGCTCGTTTCTCGGAGGCTTATCTTTTGGTATAGTCCTGTCACTTGTAGGTACTTGTACATTGAGGGGTATGGCGGAGCCTGTCGATCATGTTGTATAAAAACTCTTAGAGTGCATGAAATCTGTTGTGGGCGGGGTTTGTAAGGATGTAGCTGTTGGGTTCAAGTTTTATATATATACATGAAAGGTGATCTTTTCTTGGATAAACTGTTCTCATTCTATAATTGTTTCATGTCTTGTTTTTATATTCCGCTGATTACTCTGATGTTGTATCACTAGGGTGCCCGGGGTAAGGCACCAGTCACGGGCCTGGGATCGGGTCGTGACAACTACAGACCTCTAAGAATAACAACTGTGATGGGACAGGGCTCCGCCATACCACGAATGTACAACAGCAAAGCAATACAGGGGATAAGCCTCAAGTAGTAATGGAGCTTCTCAGCCAGTGAATCGGTGATCCTAAAGTGAGGATCAACAACACATATACTCTACTGCGGCATGAGCGGCCCCGAATAAGGTCGATAACATGTACCAAATATGTGGCCAGAAATCTTGTAGTGAAATCATAAGTCTATAATAAAGGCTGGAGACATGTATGATAACTTTCGAATAACGATACCTTGTGCCTTACTAACAATGAGGGTAACAAGAGTATACTTTCTTTGCATAAAATAAGAGGCTCGTGATCAAAGTAGGGCCACGCGTAGTATCATTAAGTAATCCTACTCTGCAGGACTATTTCACCGCATGAGGTCTGTGGACATGATGAGAGTAACCGCCGCGTAAGGCATGTCGCCGCATGGGTCGTGTGGACGCGTGGTATTCCTCGCGTAGGACTATTTCACCCTTGGACTATTTCACCGCTTGGGCGATGTGTCACGACCGGTCGGGCGTGTGGTGGTGCCTTACCGGGCACCTGGTGATACAACATCGAGTGTCGTGGAACATAAAAATGATACAAGACATATTATGAAATATGAAACAATAATCTGAGAAAAACTTGCCTTTCGTATATATAAATAACAACTTTTCAACATGAGCAGTTTAATCCTTTTACAAACCACACCCCTGTGATTACTGAGCGCCTACGAATGATATGACAACAACGGCGGGGCGGGGCCGTCGTACCTGAATGGCACCTGTGGCAACGGGGACTATACGAATAAGCCTCGGGAGAAGCGGAGCTTTCCCCAAGCTGATGTGACCCTAGGCGAGGATCCGGCGGGTGTACCTTTACTGCGGCATGAGCGCGGCCCGAGAGGTCGATCTGGCAGTGCAAGTATGTGGCGAAAATAAATCACGTAAATGAAATCATAGTAGTCTATACAAGCGAGACATGTATGATAACGAACTACGGTTCTGATAAATAGCGATCGTATCAAGCCGGGGACTCGCCTCAGAAGTCGTACTCGATAATAACTATGGGTCTCGCGCCCATGACATCAATCATGCGTGGAATACCTTATCGCCGGCGATCTATGATATAAAAGCACGAGGAATACATGAACACAGTCTCACTGTGTCCAAATAAAGCGATGCAGGGTAAATGCGAAGGCATGGCCGGCTACTGCGCCAGCGATCTAACAAGGTCGTAAAGCGTATCATGATATACATCTGGCCGTCACATGATCAAGTCACTCGCTTGCGATATCAAATGTGCGCGTCTAGCCTGAACTTTCGCGACTCCGTAGGCCAACCTCGTAGGCGCGCGTGAGGTATAACCCGCTGTCGGTAGCTACTCCGGCGTCGTCACGGACTCGCGATCGCATAGCCTGGGACCGCGTGACCACGAGGTAGTAAACTAACACGGAACTCGTAGTTCGCGTGGATCCACGGACCCGTAGAGGTATTCTCGAATCATGGTCCCCGGACCGCTGAGTCTACCCGCGTCGGAGGCGGCAACCTCGGACCAAGTCGAGGTGAGTGGTACAATACCAACATGCGGTGATAGTCAAACGACTTTAAGCGCGATCGAGGAAAACCGCTTTACACTAACGTCACAGATACTAACAGCGTAGCATCTGCGTGTTTACTTATCAAATCAACAAGAAAGTATTACAAGGCTATCTGAAACCAATACAATCAAGTTATTCACACAAGGTACTTTCTATTAACAAGTTGGGTATCTACCCCAAAGTACTTATACATTAAATCTTTAAAGATCTGTTTCTTTCCATAAGTCACACCGTACGTAGTATAAAATAGAGTGACGCTTTTTAAGTAAACCAAACAACACCATTGTAAAATCAAGTAACACATTATTTTCCAAGCGTCGAGTTTACTAATTTCAAATGCTCGAGTCACTTATTTTAGAAAGGTTTCATAACTCATAGTCTTAATCTCTTTTAAAACATTTAGTAACATAAGTCTTATGTGTGAATAGGTTATTCTTGTTTATAATAATCTTACTCTGCCGCTGACCTAGAAAATGGAATATCATTTTGTCTCGTCTTAGTTTATGCGGATGGAGGTTTCTACTTGGTTTAATAATACAACTCGTTAGTCGATGCATTTTCCTTTATTATTTGCGATGGTTTGGCGATACGTTCGATTTCGAAATCGATAAAACATTCTTAAGTAGTTATACCTAACTTCCCGTAAAGCTAGTATAACTCTTAAGTTTTCAAAAACCAAGTATTATTCTCCTTGAAAGCGATTTATAAATCTTTTGAAATACATCAAATTCTTTATTATAACAAGCCGGTTATAATTCATCGATTACCTTTTAAAACCACGAGGTATTTTCTTACCTACATAAAGGCATTATAACTTGACTTCCCGTAAAGTAGTTATAACACTTTATATTTTAAAAACAATCAAACACGATTAACCCGTATGCGTCTGAAGTACTACATAGTTCCACGTATAAATGCTAGAAGAGATAGGAAGAGGTTCACATACCTCGCGGCAGTATCGACAATAAGCAAAATGCTCCAAGTCTTACAACGCTAGCCCTTTCCACTCGCCGAGTAGAATCGCTACTCTTAGTACTTTCACCTAAAAGGTCACTGGCGTCTATTAACTTCAAAACACGAGGTTCCATTTTTCTGAGAAAATTCGGCACCTCCCCACATGTGGCGTAAATCTCCTCTCTCTATCGAGGCCACCAGGCAGCCGGGGTTTACGTCTAACGGGCGTGTACAATTCTACTCGATAATACTACACAAGTCTCTGCTGATCAAGTCACATGTAAAGTTCTGATTGTTTTCTTTATTCTCGAGCTTAAGTCAAAAGACATTGCGATCTTAAGCTTAGTTCTATAGATAGTATACTTGACTATATAATCTAACGACATGTAATTTCCAATTACAAATAGAAGACAAGATAATTACCTCGATAAGCCCGTAATTATCAGTATAAATGTCGATCCTTATGACGCTTAGCTCTACTCGGGTGCTCGACCGCTCGAACAACCCTTAGAAGTTCTAACCAAACACTTAAATACTTGATCAATCGATGAAGATTTCCTTAGGGTTCGGTTTGAGACAAAAGGACATCTGGTAGTATTTAGGACTCTACGTATAGAGGTTTCTTTGGAATACTACAAGGTATCACGGCTAAGGTAATTTAGGTATAATGTAATACTTTTGAGAGTATTTCTACCAGAGGGGGTGTATTCTACGAGAACAACAAGGCAGGGGGTACCTCACGACACCACTAGGAGGGGTGTACCACGGCGAGCCTCAGGAGGTGCACCTCGGCCAAGGCCTGCAAAGGAAGAGGAGGGCGAGACCAGCGAGGAGGAGGAGGTTTTCAAGACTTGGAAATTATGGAATGGATGAAGAAGTCTTCAAAGGGGAGGTATTTATAGGCGAGCAAAGGCCAACGAATGGCCAAGATCTAGCCAAGTGGGGGCAAGTGGAGGGCAGATATGCCAGTGCCCCACAGACCACTACTCGCCCAAAACCACAAATATCAACACAAATATCTTCCAACACTTGCCCGTCAATCGGCCTAGCCGCCCGAGTCCGCTGGCGAGAGGGTGCCAAGTGTTGCCCTCTCGTTGGTCCAAAGCGTTTGCGTCTCTCGGAAAAATCCATAAAATACTAAATGACATAGCGTAATTTACCGCCGTAAGTTAGGTAGAGCGTTTAAATCGAAACTGCGACTCTAGCAAGGTGTTGTGCACAAACATATTTCGGCGAGGTGCCACGTGGGGGTGACGCGTGTCGCCACGATTAAATCAAAATATTTCGTCTTAGAAAATATCCATAACGACCAAAATCTCAAAAACAAAGCGGGCCCCTGAAGCGTAAATTTCTCAGTGGGCCCAGCGTGACCATTCGAAAATAAAATCCCAAAATTCTAATATAATGCATGAAGTCGAATACCAATGGAATCGATTCCGTTAACGAACCTTTTCCTTCAAAGCGGAAACTTTTAGTGGAAAAATCACTCTTCTTCTTTCGATCTTTACATGCGTATTCTCAAATGCGTGCGTCCTCGCATCACATACCACGGAACTACGGGGTATAACACGATGGGCCCATGATGAGTACAAGCGCCGCTTTCGCGTCATGGGTAGCAAATCCATGGAATTAGTAGTAACAGGGCTTTACCGTAAGAATAACATAAACTAGCCTGATCGGCTATCATACATAACATAAGCACTCTCGACATCATACATAACATAAGCACTTCTGAACATCATACGTAACATAAGCAAGTTAAGAAATCCCAACTTCTTATTAGTCTTATTCATATACACTCTGCATTTAGTTTACTTAAAGCGCTAACGTATCATTATAAAATCGGAAATTTAACCCAAGTACTCGTACTTCTATTCTTTTAAAATTACTTTTTCATATAAAACTTCCAAGATACTAATAACCGTAGTATCAAGTCATATCTACTTTTCAAGACAAGTCCAATACCTTTTAGAAATACATTTAGGCTTAAATCAAGTGGCTTCTTTCTTTTAAAGCCTTAGCGATTGATGCAAAAAGTCAATTTGTCTTTCGTCATTTCAAGTCATTTATCATACTTACATTACTTAGAGTAAACCAGTCTTTTAACTTTCCATAAAGCTATTATAACCAACTTCCCATAAAGTAGTTATACTAACTTTATACTTAGCTACTTACATTTTCTTTATAACGAGAGACTTAAACTTTCCAATAAAACAAGTATCAAAAATACTTTGACATACTTAAAGTCTCTTAACTTTTAAAACCAAGATATCCTTAATATTTTTAAACAAGTGAGTTAATTCCTAACTCGACCAACGAACATTCTTAAGATAAACGAGGATATCAAATGGACTAGATTCGTCAAAAACTAAGTAAGTCTACCGTACTATACATTTACAACTTATTCATTAACGAGAGATAAGAAAGTTCCACATACCTCTTCGGTTGATCCCTTGCTAAGTCGATATGCCGTGCGTAGTATGTCAACCTATAATGACCATAATCGTCTATTAACTTCTAACTTCAAGCGTAGAATATTCTAAGTGCAAAGTCACTAAATTCTACGGAAAATCGGACAATAACTTTTTGTTTCTACATCTTTTCCACCTTTTCAAGGTCAAGATTCAATAACCAATCACGCCGTATTTAAGGATCAACAATGTAGTTATCGATAGGGGATTACACGCCCTCTGAGGCGTGTAAAATTCCGCCACAAATTGATATCAAACTAGTCCAACATCTGATGTTACATTCGGCAATTTGAGGAACAATGATACATAGTCTTTTCAATTCCTTTTCAATCGAGTTGTTTAGTATAACATGTTATAAAGCGCGATTGATTATAACAACTATAATCTTCAAGTAGATAACATCGGCGATTCTAGTTAACGACGAATTGTAATTCAATTTCAAATGACTCGGCGTGTCATTTTGGATTTGAGCTTACAAGCTTCCATAACAACATCAATCTTATGCTCATATCACGTGATCATTTCTAACTTATCATAACATGGAATCTTTAATTACAAAAGTAAGGCGAAGATTATTACCTCATTTAGCCCAAATATGATCCAAGATTACAAATCGATCCTTAGCAACTTTAGCTCCTCTTTTCGGCGTTCGATCGGCTCAGCAACCCTTAGAAGCATGAAGAACTCTCTTTAAGTTCCAGCTTCAAAGTGGAAGAACTCCTTAGGTTTAAGCCTTGCGACTAATCTGAAAATGCCACTTTCAGGGATCTTTCTATTGAGATAACCTTACAATACTCTTAGGAACCTTGGTTTAAAGTATTGTGAATTTTGAACAACAATAGCAAAATTTCCCTCTTCCAAATGGCCTTAATGTCGTGAGCTCATAAAAGAGCAAGACCAAGATTTCAATTTTTCTCTAAGTGTAGAATGACAAAGTCTTGCTACTAGTATACTTAAATAACACTAGGAAGGGTCAAGATTAAAACAAATGGGTGGCTTGGATGAGTTTCACAAGGATCAAGCCAAGTGGCCTTGACTAAGTCAACAATGTCAAGCTTAAGTCTTTGCAAGACTTGGTCATCTTAATAATGGTAAAATGACCATTCTAACCATGTCCATTCGTCCCGAAGACCACTAAGGGGTGACACGTGTACCGCCCTCCGTTAAATCATGATACTTAGTTTCAGACATGTCCATAATTCGATAAATTTTTACTCGTCTCAAATCTTAACATTTTTTAGTTCTTACGTACGTTCCTTATAAACATATTCTGGAATTCCGGGGTGTAACAAAAACAAGCCAAAGTACTATCAAGGCACACATAGAATAATTCTCATTTAAACAAGCCAAAGTACTATCAAGGCACAAATGGAAAAATTCTCGTTTAAACAAGTCAAAGTACTACGTGCGTGCATTCTTTTCAAAAGACTTCATGTAAAACCCGAAGATACTAACACGTAGTATCGAGGCATATCTATTTTTAAAATAAGTTACTACACCTTTTGGAAATTCATTTCAAGGCTTGAAACCAAGTAACTTTAATTTTTATAATCTAGGCAACTCATGCTATCATCCAAAATAGACAACTCTCTTAACCTTCCATAAAGTCGTTATAGTGACTTCCCGTAAAGCCGTTATAACCCTTTATGGTTTTAGACAAATTCATTCTTTTTATAACCAAGAGACTTATACTTTTAAAACCAAGTATCATACTTTCAAATCAAGTTTCTTAACTTTCAAAATACTTGAGTCTCTTAATCTTTAGAAATCAAGTTTTTATACTTTTAAATCCCAGTAACTCAAACCTTTAGAACAAGTTACTTCTCTTTAAATCATGTCATTTCTCCTCTTTTAAATCAATTAAATAAATCACTCATTTGACTCCTAAAGTCATTATAACGACCTTTAGGTTTTGGAACTAAGGCCTTGCGAAGATTTGGAAACCACTTCCTTTTCAAGACTACATGTACTTGAGTAAAATACTTTCACTTTTGAAAATCCAAACTTCATTAAGGTAATGGATTATAACAACTTACAATTTAAACATCCAAAGTACAATCAGGAAGTATATAGAACAACTTCTATATTAGGTAATCCAAGTACAATCGAGTGGATCGTTTAAGGAGTAGGACTTACTTACTTTACCATAAGGAATCATGCTGAAGAAGGAGATGGTTCGCATTACCTTGACAATCCACAAATTAAGTCGAATCGCGCGCGTAGAAGTGTCAACCTATAATGGACCGAACATGACTATCGACTTCTAGCCTGCGTGAAAAATACTAAGTAGCGGTCTCTTATTCTACGGAAAATCGGGCAACGCCTCCGCTTTGTTTCTCGTACTTTTCCGCTTTTCAGGACCGATAATCGATAACCAACATGCCACATTTAAGGCTCAATACATCAACAACAAAGGGGATTACCGCGCGGCGCTACAATCGTGTAAATTACGCTGCATGATTAATACCAACTAAGTCCGTAATCAAAGCCATTCTCGGCTAACTTATTAACAACACAAAGTTCTTTCAATTCTTTTCAATCCAAGTCATTAGGTATAACATGTTATATAGTCATAAACAACTTAACAACTATAATTCCTTAACATATAACATGTGACGACTTAAACTAATAATCGAATCGAATTGTAATCTCGAAGGCTAAACATGCTAGTTTTGGATTAGGGTTCGATAGCTTGATACAACATCAAACTTACGTACTATAAACTTCATGCTTGCTAATATCAGTAGCTCTGACAATAAGTAATCTTAATTACTAAAATGACAAGAATTATTACCTTTATAAGCCCTTATAATTTCCAAGATTCAAAGTCGCTCCTTAGCAATTCTTAGCTCATTTCGCTTTCGCTCGAATCCATTATTTGAAGCCTTAGAAGTTCTGACCAACTTCTCTTCCATTTCGATCAAAACTAGGAAAAGCGACTTGGGTTTTAGCCTTGCGATAACGCGAAAATGTCGTTTTCGAGATCTTTCTATTGAGATATCCTTACAATACCCTTAGGGACCTAGGGTTAAATTCTTGTGAATAATGGATCTGAAACTAAATTTTTTGTGTGGATAATGATGAACCGAGCACTAGCCTTGAAGAACAGAATGTGTAATTTTTCTAAGTGTTTAGAGCTTGTCTTGCACTAGTGTGGTATATAAAACACAATGGAGATCGAATATCAACAAATGTGTGGCTAGGATGAAGAACGCTTGGATAACTAGCCAGTGGATAAGTTGACAAGTCGACAATCTGACTTGAAGACTTATTAATCTTGATAGTCGATGACCATTTTACCGCTGTAATTTTCATCCATGACCATTGTGAGGGTGCGCGTGTCTCCTCCCGTTCGTCCGTAAAATTATGTAACCCTCGTGGGTCCCACAAAGCGTAAAATTCTTGGGTGGGCCGCGTGATAAATCCATAAAATAAATTTCCATTATGATAATAAGTTCCAAACCCTTCAAATAATACATTTTGAGAATCTAATTCTCTCAGCGAACATTTTTCCTTTCCGACGTGCGGAAGATTTTCCGTCGGAAAAATAATTCGTCCTTTCGTACTAATTTTCAAGTCTTGATTCCGTACATACATGCTCGTATACTTGTGCTAGACTTACGGTGTGTCACATCATCAGACCCGTGCGGGTGAAATAGTCCGTGCGAACAAATTTGCTCCATTCTTGAGTCCAGCATGACATATCACGGGTGAAATAGTCCCGGGGTAAGATTGCTTAATGATCTGCTGGCGGGTGGCCTAATTTGATCATGAGCCTCTATTTTATGCGATAAAGTATACTCTTGTTTACTCATTATTAGTAAGGCCTGATGTACTATTATTTTGGTTATCATCGTGTCTTGACTTTATTTTAGACTATATGATTCATTTGATACTTTGATTTTACATACTTGTACATCTGTTATCACGACCCCTTCCTCGAGGCTGCGTTAAATCGCGGTAGGGAGTAGCGATTGCGGATCCTCTCTTAGGATCAGCGATCGGTTGTCGAAAGCCGTTTCTCCGGAGGCTTGTCTTTTGGTACGTTTTTCCTGATGTTGTAGATTTATGTACATTTCAGGGGTATGGCGGGGTCCTATCCCGTCACAGTTGTTATGTCAAAATTCTTAGAGGTTTGTAGTCATATCTTGTGGATTGGGTTGTAAAAAAAAGGGATGTAACTGCTTTTGGTTATGTATTTATATATCCAAGGAGGTAGCCTTATCGGCTAACCAGTTGTTTATGTCTTGTTATTACGTTACAAATTTTATGTATGTTTCGCTGATTTTCTCTGATGTATACCTATATGGGTGCCCAGGTAGAGCACTAGTCGTGGGCCCGGGGTCGGGTCGTGACAAAAGTGGTATCAGAGCAGTTAGTCCTCGGAAAGTGTCTACAGACCGTGTCTAGTAGAGTCTTGGTTATCGGTGTGTTGTGCACCACATCTATAACTAGGAGGCTGCAGGGCATTTAGGATTGGTTTCCATTTTTCTCTCTCAGAGATCGTGCGATGAAAGTCTTATTAGGTTGAATCCTCTCGACCTATTCTTATGTATCGATTGTGCCTCGCGAAAGGTGAAACGAGGCCCGAGAAGGGCAAGCGGCGGCGAGGCGCTAGTAGTGCGAAGGTTACTAGGACTTAGGCGGACTATATGCGAGGTTGTTGCCAGGCGGATGCGGCAGTATTAGAGGCCGGAAGCGGCCGCGGATCGAGAGGTTACGATACGAGCCTCTAGTCCCTCGGCCCGGGCGGAGTATAGAATTATGGAGAGCATATCGGGTTATTGACCAGCGTAGTGGCGAGCGGCAGCGGCGAGGCGGTAGCTAACCACAAGTCAACAATTTGAGGATTAGGGATTTTAAGGTTGTAGTCGACACGAGTTCTATGGTTCGAGATCGAGGATGATCCTCGAGAGTTTATTCGGCGAATCTGACGGACTATCACGGTACTTAGGGCTCTGAGTCGATTGTGCTAACCAACTGGTTGCAGCGATATTGCGTTGGCCCAGTTTGAGTCATAGGAGCCATGCAGGGGTGTGGGTGCTCATCCGGCGGTTTAGGATGAGTTCACAAGGCCTTCCTTGATCACTTTTGCCTCACGAGATGAGGAGAGCCGCGTTGATAGGTTCTTGGAATTGAGGCGAGAATGGGAGGACCGTGAGAGTATAACACAGAGTTTGACTCGTTGGCGGTATCGCTCGCTATTGTGGTGACATAGCGGATAGGGTTAATCGCTATGTGATGGGGCTGAACGCTATATAGTTCTTGCATGCACAGGAGTAGCCTTGCCCAGGTATGAATGTGCGGGATGCGAGCGAAGTTGAACAGAGAGAGAGGACCAGGCTGACTAGATCGAGGCCGGACCCGAAGGCGGGGCGGCGGTGTTTGAGGTAACTTTCGAGGTGGGCGGCCTCAGTGAGCTAGGTCTACATTTCAGCCCGACGAGTGCTCCTTCCCGATTTTCGGCGGGAGGTTTGATCGGCGGGTCGTTCGGGAGCGGTCGAGGGCTCGGGCTTGAGTTTCGGGGCGGGGTCTGGTCGGATGAGCTACCTTTACCTCGGTGTGGTCAATGTGGTAGGTCCCGGCCGAGAGTGTCGTATTCGCCGAGGAGCTTGTTACTCTTGCGGCGGCGGGGGCGTTTTGAAGAGGATTGTCGACGAGGCGCATGGGTAGTATGATTCGACCTCTGGTCGATTCTTGATTCTTACGTCTTACGTGGCTATGCGCCTCGGAAGCGAGGTGTTCCGCGGGCGGCGGGCGCGGCGAGAAATCGTGGTGGAGGTTCTAGTTCTAGCGGTCCACGAACCGCATATATTCCTTAGCCGGCGGGACGAGAACCGTAGGATGTAAATCCGCAGTATATTATTGATTTCATCTTTGTGGCGTTTATGCTTTGATAGATCCGAGTTCTACACTTGTCTATGTGTCCTGCTACTGCTTTGGTAGAATAGGGATAGAGCGGTGTCGATAGAGCCTTTTGAGGTAGCTACGCCAGTGGGTGATTCGGTGTTAGCTGAGCGGGTGTATAAAAATTGCTCGGTGTTCATTTACAGTCGTCAGACCCTAGCGGACTTGATAGAGTTGGAGATGGCAGATTTTGATGTCATTATGGGTATGGACTGGTTGGCTTCTTGTTATGTCAATGTTATTGTAGAGAAACAGTTAGTCGATTCGGTTTCTGGTGGCGGTTGCTCAGTGGAAGGGCAATACAGCGTCGCCGAGGGGTAGGTTTATTTCTTACCTCAAGGCATTGAAGATGGTTCAGAAAGGGTACATATATCATCTGGTTCGGGTATTCGATACAGAGGCTGAGGTGTTAGTTCTTCAGTAAGTTCCGGTGGTTAGAGAGTTTCTGGATGTATTTCCAAATGATCTCCCAGGTATTCCTCCAGAAAGGGAGATAGTGTTTTGTATTGATGTGCTGCCAGACACTCGGCCTATGTCTATTCCGCCGTGCGAGGATGGCTTTCTTTGAGTTGAGGGAGTTGAAGGACCAATTTGAAAGATTCTTTGGAAAAAGACTTTATTAGGCCTAGTATTTCTCCCTGGGGAGCGCCAGTTTTGTTTGTAAAAAAGAAGGATGGGACGTTGCGTATGTGTGTTGACTACAGGCAGTTAAATAAGGTAACCATCAAAAATAGATACCCCCTTCCCAGGATTGATGATTTGTTTGACGGTTGCGAGTGCGAGGTGTTTCTCAAGATAGACTGCGGTCGGTTATTATCAGTCGCGAGTTAGAGAGTAGATATCCGAGCTGCATTCGGGACCCGTATGAGCATTATGAGTTGGGGTGATGTCTTCCGGTTTGACTAACGCTCGGTATTTATGGATTTGATGAGCAAGATTGTTCAAGCCATTTACGGATCGTTTGTTATAGTATTCATTGATAGCGTCTGGTTTATTCTCGCTGGCGAGCGTGCGAATCAACGAGGGCAGTGCCAGGGTCTCGAACGCGGCGTGATTATGCGCCAAGTTCTCGAAGTGTGAGTTTTGGTTGGCCTCGATGGCATTCTTAGGGCACGTTATCGGGGCCGGTGTTAGTTGATCGGCAAAGGTGAGGAAGTCGAGACTTGGTGAGACCTGCTACTCCGGAGTGCGCGGCTTGAAATTTGGCGGTTATGCAGTAGATTTGTGGGCGATTACATCACGGCCGAACGGGCGTGGTAGTGCCTTACCGGGCACGGTAGCCATACATCATCGAGTGTCAGCGGAACATAAAACACATACGAAACCAATAAGATGCGAAGCGATGTCTGAGAAAAACTTGTCTTTGGCGTATATATAAATAACAACTCTTACAAATGAGCAGTTTAATCCTTTTTACAAACCACGCTATGGCTGTGATTACTACAGACCTCTACGAATGATATGACAACAGCGGCGGACGCGGGGCCGTCATACCCCACGAATGTAGCACCTGCAACGGGGACTATGCCAGAACAAGCCTCCGGGCGGAGCTTTCCCAACGTTGAAGTGTGACCACAGGCGAGGATCAGCGGCGGTGTACCTTTACTGCGGCATGAGCGGCCACAGAAGAGTCGATTACAGTGCAGAGTATGCGGCTGAAAATCGTAAATGAAATCATAGTAGTCTATATAAAGCGGGAGACATGTATGATAGCAAACTACGATTCACGATAAATAGCGATCATATCAAGCGAGGACTCGCGCGCCGAAGTAAATCGCTCGAATACGTAAATATGGGTCTCACACCCGCGACATCAATCATGCCGTGGAATACCTTCCCACTTTGCCGTGATCTATGATATATAAGCACCAAGAGATACACATGAACACGAGTCCCACGCGTATGCATGTAATAAAATCGTCTGGGGTAAGTATGAAGGCATGGCGACTACTAAAACCAGCGCGTACCAACAAGGTCGTAAAGCGTATCATGAAATTTGTCTAGGCCGTCACATGATCAAAGGCGGCCTTTCGCGCGATATCTAATGTCTTGCGTCTAGCCACTGGGCTTCCATGACTCGCGAAAGCCACCAGATGGCCGCGTGAGGTATTCCGCGTCGAGGTAGCTCTCCCGGCCGCACTTTGGACTTCGCGATCCGCGTAGCGCGTAGACGCGTACCCGTAAGGGCGCCAAACTAACACGGAACTCGTAGCTCCGCATAGGCCCACAGGACCAGCGTGAGGTATTCTCGAATCATAGGTCACTAGACACTTTGAGTCTACCCGCGTGGAGCGACAACCTCGGAGCGATCGAGGGTGAGTGGTACAATACCAGCATGTGGTGATAGTGAAACTATTTAAAGCGCAATCGAGAAACCGGCTACACAAACATCACAAGATACTAACACCGTGGCGTCCTAGCATGTTTACTTATCAAATAAACAAGAAAGTATCACAAGGCTATCATGACCACGATCAAGTTATACCACGAGGCGCTTTCTAACATATGATTATGATCGGGTTTCTATCTGAAAGTACTTCATACATTAACTCTTTTAAAGATGCGTTACTTTACAAAAGTCACACAATAAGTAGTATATGAAAATGAGTGATTATCTTTTGAAGTAAAGCAAAACACTTCTCTTTGTAAAATCAGTATGACGTTATTTCCAAGCGTCGAGTTGCCTAATTTCAAATGTTCACGTTTCTTATTTAGAAAGGTTTAAGTAGTTCATAGTCTTATTCATTTCTGAATGTAATTCTCTTTTAAACCATCTAAGAAACATAAGCCTTATATGTGAGTAGGATATTCTTGTTTATAACAATCTTATTACTGACCGTGATCTAGGAAATATCATTTTGTCATCTTAGCTACTATGCGGATGGAAGTTTCTCTTGGTTTTATTAATACTTTATTAATCAAAACATTTCCCTTTAATGTATTGCGGTGGTTTGTCGATACATTACGATTTAGAAATCGGTAAAATATTATCACTTTAAAAATCAAGTACTCATTACTCGCGAATGAGGTTTACTAAAATTCATATAATTTATTTAAGTTAAGTCTCTTATCTTACAAGATCAAGTCTCTTAACTTCTAAAAATAAATCATTTGTTTTATCTCTCTTAGCGTTATACTTAACTTCATAAAGCTAGTATAACTCTTAGCTTTTAAAACCAAGTATTACTCTTGCTTTTTAAAAGCAGTTCTTAATTCTCTTGAACTCTTGAAGATTTTTATTGTCGGGCTTAAGTCAAAGACATTGCCGTATAATTCGTTCAATTAACACCGCGTCGTCTCAGTACTACATAGTTACACACGTATCATCTTTGGAAGAGATAGGAAGAGGTTCGCATGCCTTGCGGCGATTATCGACTAAAGCAAATCGCTCATGGCTATAACGGCTGGCACGGTCATACTCAGTAGCACATCTACTCGCGAGACATTCGACCTATCTGAGGTTATACAAGTCTATCAAAGTCTAGACTACTCGGTAGAATAAATCTAGATGCAAGATCTACGGAAATTGGGCACTTCACTGCGAGTCAAGCTACACAAGTCTCTTTGTAAATGCAGTCTATGTAATCTGATTCAGTTCTCTTCTTTAAATTCGGGCTTAAGTCCAGGACATTGCCCGCGAAACTATGTTCGGTTCTTATATATATAGTATACTTCAACTATATATTCCTACAACATGTAATCTCGATTCTGATAGGGACAAGATATTTACCTCGATAAGCCCGTAATTATCCAGTATAATGTCGATTCTGGGCAGCGTTTAGCTCGACTCGTGCGCTCCAACCCGCTCCAAACCACCCTTAGAAGTTCTAACCAAACACATAATACTCCACTAACTATGGAGATTTTCCTTAGGGTTCGGTTTTGTGGTAGTGGGAAGTATAATAGTATTCGGGCTTTTCGTATAGGTATAACCTTAGAATACTACAAGGTATCTGGCTAAGGTAATTTGGGTATAATGTAATACTTTTGAGAGTATTTCTACCAAGAGGGGGTATTTATACGAGACAACACCTGAGGGTGTATACCTCGGCCTACCCATTGGGGTACTCTCGACGAGGGAAAGCTCTCGGCGAGGGCCTGCAAGGGGAGGGCGAGAACAACAAGAAGGAGGAGGATTTCTAAGACTTAGAACATTTTAGGATGAATAAGTCTTTAAAGGGAGAGGGTATTTATAGGACAAGCCAAGGTGACGATGGCCAAGATCGTACCAAGTGCATAGCAAGTGTAGGGCGAAGATCTTGCCAAGTGCACCTAACCAGCTAACACCAAAATATCCTACCAACCGCCACAATGGCCACGCTTTCGGCCGCCTACCTTGCGCTCGCCGATGAGAGGGTGCCAAGTGGCGCCTCTTGTTAGTCGACACGTTCGTCTCTCGGAAAAATCCGCAAAAATAAGAAATGACATAGCGGAATTTTCCCTCATGAAAATTATTAGCGTTCGTCAACGACTCTAGCGGTGTTGTGAACAAATAATTTTCGGCGAAGCCAACAAAGTCCAAACTTTTCTACGTCGTCACGTACATACTGCGGAAATACGGTATAACATTCTCCTCGCCGAAACATTCGTCGAATGTTTCGCCTAATCTCAAAACAAGCGTGCGCGGTATAGTCTTCGCTCTATAATTAGGAGAACAAACACGCCACGCTGGCCGACGAAACACCCGCGAAAAATACTTATATCCGCGTCCGAGAAACGCTTCTAACATCGCACCAAACACCTCTCAGGTCTAAAATATACTTCCTAGCGCCTGCTCTTTACGAAAAATGATCGCATCTATGCTCGCCATAAATGCTCGCTTCTTCCGATGCCACTTTTGTCACTTTGCGCGAGGTTCTAGTGTCCTCGGCGACCAATAAAAATCACCGGGCTGTATCACGATCACGAAACTGTCGTACACTTGTACACTCGAACTCTTTCTCATAACCTACCATTCACGATCTGCCCGATTTCCAAAACTCGGGGTTCTTATCTCTAACGTGGTCATCATTAGCGGGAACACTGCGGATGGATCTCAGATACTTTCCGAACATAACAATCTGAAAGGCCGGACGTCTTGCCTCCTAAGTCGGACGGCAAATGCTAACATATAAACACGGCCTATTATTCACATGAACTCAAAAGGCCCAAGTAACACGGGCTAAGTTTCCTCTGTTTTTGAATCTCGTCACACCTAGCAGGTGGTACCTTGAAGACCGATCGTCTTTGAACTCTAAGCGTCGTCGCCGATAATCCGACGATTTCTTTGGTGCCAAAACCTCCTCTAGATAAACACGCTATCCACGATCTGTTGGAACAAGCTGAACGACTATCTGAACGCTTGCCAACATCGAACCAACGGCCAGACTTACACTTCGCCCCTACAAGGCCGTAAAGCGACGTCAGAACAACTGAAATGGTAGCTAAAAACACTCATTGACAGGAGACAACAATCCTTTCAACTACCACGAAAATCAAACAACGGCGAGGCGAATGTGGTCTGAGACTACTTTGAGTTCCTAACCCGCTGGTAAAACTTTTAGAAAAGCGAAAAATAGCCCTGACAAGCGGAACATGCGTCATAAGGTGAAGGTAGGCACCGTCTTGACCTTACAACCTTTACGATATAATCAACCTTTCACGAGTACCGCGGTCTTTGCTTAGAAGACAAGGCGGTGACCTCGCCGGCGGAGCTTTGGTCGAAGCGTCCACGAACTGCGTCTGTTGGCGAACTTGGGCCAAACACCGCGTGATCCTACCACGCGGAACCACCACAACTGACCCCACCGTACATACGCGGGTTGACCCGCATGGCCTCAACCGGAGCCGATGCGTAACATTAGCTCCGATCGGAACAATCTCAAATCACATTCACGAAAACCTGGCGGTCTTTTAGCTCACTACCTCTTTCATTCCACAGTGACTCGAGGACTTATCCTGAACAATGACAAAGTTCACGTGCACTATGCACTCTATAAGGGTCAAACATAAACATCGTCTTTACTCGAGATGGCCTTACCTCACAAGGTCTCTGCGTAAAAACTCTAAGGCTCGCGCTTCTCTGTCCCCCAAATCTTACTCGGTTACTAACCATGATTTCTAATCATGACTAACAGCTGCTAACAGACATAGCACTTAAGGTATACTCGCTTATCACACATCTTGATCTTTAGGGTTAAAGATATGCACGTCTCTGCTTCACTTCCCTTAGTCGTTACAATCAAACCTGCCCGTAGAGCCAGCTTAGGAAGATGACGAACTACCGCGATCACGAAGGCTAAGTCCTCTGCTAGGACCTTCTTTCAATATCAGACCACGGCGGTCGTAGGTACAACAAGTACCCGACTAAAGGCGACATACCGGGATGGCGTGCATCCTGTAATGAGCAGGAAGCCACGGAGTTACGACCAACTCCTGCATACGAGCGTTACGAAATCAGTGGAAGACCACCTGCATTTGGCGGAGTGCGTATCTAATCTGTTGGTGAGGTGACTCGCCTCGAAAGTTACCAAAGGACCTTGCTGCTCTGGCCTCTTACGTCGCCGTTAACGTCGATCTCCGTTTCTCGGCTGCTGCTTGTAAGCGTACGAGCCATGCTCGAAGCCTAAGCGAAGAATTACTCTTACCTGACCTCCGTTGATATTCGTCAAGACTTGCGGTGCATCGGTATACTCTGGTAGCCAAATCCATAGCTAATGCGAGTCGCCTTCTTGCGATCTAAATTCACTTGTTCGATCGTGGGCTGAAGGTTGAAATGTCATGGCGCGGTAAGAGCTGCGCGCCGTGCTAAACTCTGCTTTGGGGCTAGTGGTCGAGAACTCCCGAGATGAAGCACCTAACTTTCGGATGATGGTTGGGCACGTGTCCTCGTAACCCTCTGTACTCGACTCGCGACCGCCAGTGCCTTGCCTCACAGGCGGGTTGCCTACGCGGAGGCATAGCGGTAAGGGAAAGAAATCGTTAGAGGTCGACTTACAACACGGCTCTGAGGCACGATCTCGAGTGAGAAGAATAAAAACCAATCCTAAATATCCTATAGCCTCACGATTATTGGTGTAGTGCGACCTGCGATAATCAGACTCTTGGAATGCGACTTTGTAGACCTTTCAGGATTAGCGCTCTGATACCACTACATCGCGGCGAACCGGGCGTGTGGTGCCTACCGGGCACGCGAGTAGCCATCATCGTAGTGTCAGCGAACATAAAACATACACGAAACCAATAAGGTGCGAAAGCGATGTCGAGAAAAACTTGCCTTTGGCGTATATATAAATAGCAACTCTTACAAATGAGCGGTTTAATCCTTTTTACAAACCACGCGGCGATTTTCTGACCTCTGCGAATGATATGACAACAACGGCTGGGCGGGGCCGTCATACCACGAATGCTTTACAGCGAGGACTATGCAACAAACCTCGGAGAAGCGGAGTTTTCCCAACCAGTGAGACCACAGGCGAGGATCAGCGGCGGTGTGCCTTTACTGCGGCGTGACGCGGCCCGAAGTCGATGTAGTGCGAGTATCGGCGAAAATCGTAAATGAAATCATAGTAGTCTATATAAGCGGAGGCATGTATGATAACCAAACTCTGATTCTGATAAATAGCGGTCATATCAAGCGAGGACTCGCGCCTCGAAGTCGTCGCTCAAATCGTAAATATGGGTCTCACGCCCACGGCAATCAATCATGCGTGGAATACCTTCCCAGCTGCCGTGATGCATGATATATAAAAGCACGAGATACCGCATGAACACGAGTCGCGCGTGTCATAATAAAATCGTCTGGGGTAAGTATGAAGGCATGGCCGAGCTACTAAAACCCACCGTGCCAACAGGTCATCGCGTATCATGAAATCTGTCTAGGCCGTCGCATGATCAAAGGCGGCCACTCGCGCGATATCTAATGTCTTGCGTCTACAGAACTCGCGACTCGCGTAGGCCACCGTGGCGCGTAGTATTCCGCATCGGTAGCTCTCCCGGCAGCGCTGGACCGCGATCCGCGTAGCCACGTAGACCGCGTGCCCGTAAAGGGCGCAAACTAACACGGAACTCGTAGCTCGCGTAGGCCACAGGACGCGTAGGTATTCTCGAATCATAGGTCGCTAGACGCTTTGAGTCTACCCGCGTCGGAGGCGTCTTAACCTCGGAGCGGTCGGGGTGAGTGGTACAATACCAACATAGCGGTGATAGTGAAACTATTTAAGCGCAATCGAGAAACCGCTTTACACAAGCATCACAAGATGCTAACACGCGTAGCGTCCTGGCGTGTTTGCTTATCAAATAAACAAGAAAGTATCACCAAGGCTATCCTGACCAACACAATCAAGTTATACGAGGCCTTTCTGCTATATGATTAACAAGATCGGGTTTCTATCCCCAAAGTACTTCATACATTAACTCTTTTAAAAGATCGTTACTTTCAAAAGTCACCTGATACGTAGTATATGAAAATAGAGTGATTATCTTTTGAAGTAAAGCAAAACACTTCTCTTTGTAAAATCAAGTAACGTTATTTTCCAAGCGTCGAGTTTGCCTAATTTCAAATGTTCACGTTTCTTATTTAGAAAGGTTTAAGTAGTTCATAGTCTTATTCATTTACGAATGTAATTCTCTTTTAAACCATCTAAGAAACATAAGCCTTATATGTGAGTAGGATATTCTTGTTTATAACAATCTTATTACTGACCGTGATCTAGGAAATATCATTTTGTCATCTTAGCTTACATGCGGATGGAAGTTTCTCTTTGGTTTTATTAATACTTTATTAATCAAAACATTTCCCTTTAATGTAATGCGATGGTTTGTCGATACATTACGATTTAGAAATCGGTAAAACATTATCCTTTAAAATCAAGTACTCATTACTCATGAATGAGGTTTCACACAAAATTCATATAATTTATTTAAGTTAAGTCTCTTATCTTACAAGATCAAGTCTCTTAACTTCTAAAAGAAATAAATCATTTGTTTTATCTCTCTTAGTAGTTATGTAACTTCTCATAAAGCTAGTATAACTCTTAGCTTTTAAAACCAAGTATTACTCTTGCTTTTTAAAAGCGGTTCTTAATTCTCTTGAACTACTTGAAGATTTTATTATTAGGGCTTAAGTCAAAAGACATTGCGGTATAATTACGTTCAATTAACACCGTCGTCTATCGTACTACATAGTTACACAATATCATGCTGGAAGAGATAGGAAGAGGTTCGCATACCTTGCGGCGATTATCGACTAAAGCAAATCGCTCATGGCTATAACATTAGCTGGTCCACAGTCTCAAGTAGCGTATGCTACATGAACATTCAACCTATCACAGGTTATACAAGTCTATCAAAGTCTAGACTCTGGTAGAATAAATCTAGATGCAGATCCTACGGAAATTGGCGACCCTTCCTGCAGTCAAGCCACAAATCTGCGTAAATGCGGTCTATGTAATCTGATTCGGTTCTCTTCTTTAAATTAGGGCTTAAGTCGAGGACATTGCCACAAAACTATGTTAGGTTCTTATATATATAGTATACTTCAACTATATATTCCTACAACATGTAATCTCGATTCTGATAGGGGACAAGATATTTACCTCGATAAGCCCGTAATTATCCAAGTATAATGTCGATTCTGAGGCAACGTTTAGCTCGACTCCGTGCGCTCAACCCTCTCCAAACCACGCCAAGTTCTAACCAACTACATAATACTCGAACTAACTATGGAGATTTTCCTTAGGGTTGGTTTTGTGTTGACGGAAGAAGTATAATAGTATTACGGGGCTTTTAGTATAGGTATAACCTTAGAATACTACAAGGTATCGGCTAAGGTAATTTGGGTATAATGTAATGCTTTTGAGTATTTCTACCAGAGGGAGTATTTATACGAGACAACACCACGAGGGTGTATACCCCTCGGCCTACCCAGCTGGGGTACTCTCGGCGAGGGAAGCTCTCGGCGAGGGGGCCTGAGGGGAGGGGCGAGAACAACGAAGGAGGAGGATTTCTAAGACTTAGAACATTTTAGGATGAATAAGTCTTGAAAGGGAGGGTATTTATAGGACAAGCGAGGCGACGATGGCGAGATCATGCCAAGTGCATAGCAAGTGTAGGGCGAAGATCTTGCCAAGTGCACAACCAGACTAACACACGAAATATCCTACCAACCCGACCGCTGATAGCCACTTTCCACCTTTACGGCCGCTCCTCGAGTGAGAGGGTGCCAAGTGGCGCCTCTTGTTGGTCGACACCGTTGCGTCTCCGGAAAAATCCAAAATAAGAAATGACATAGCACTGAATTTTCCCTACGAAAGTTGTGAAAGCGTTTAAATCGAAAAATGACTCTAGCAAGGTGTTGTGAACAAATAATTTTCGAAGCCAGCTTTAAAGTCAAACTTTTCTCGTGCGTCATACGTACGTACTGCGGAAATACGAGGTATAACAAGTTCTCTTGATGTCAGCCTTTGACTGGTGACTCGACGGCTAAGTTCAGTGGGCGGAAGCTTGTGAGAAGGGCTTCAGTTATTGAAGGAAAAGTTGGCGGCGGCTCAGATTCTTACTCTTCAGGGATTAGAAGGTTATGTGATTTATTGTGATGCCTAGGAGTATCGGGCTAGAGTGCGTATTGATGCAGCGACAAGGTTATAGCATATGCTTCAGACGCCTCACAGGCATGAGGAATTACCTACTCACGACTTAGAGTTGTGTGATTATTCATACCTTGAAGATTTGGAACATTATTTATCTGGGGTTCGTGTGGATATTTATCTGAGACCACAGAGCCTCGTACATCTTGAGCGAGAGGCGAACTTGCGGCGAGAGCGGTGGTTAGAGTTCTTTGAAGGATTATGATGTTGATATCTATACCATCCGGGAAAAGCCAGCGTGGTAGCGGATGCTGCAGTCGTAGACATATGAAGTCTGTCAAATGCGGCCGGATAGGCGGGACGTAGTGCATGAGATCCGTCGGTGGCGAGCCTTGGGTTCGGTTGGTCGATCGATGATAGTGAAGTGCGGCTTTGAAGTTGTCGAGTCTTCCATCGTTGAGGAGGTGAAGAGGCAGATATGAGGATCCGGTTACGATGCGGTATCGAGATCTGACTCTTGAGTGGAGAAAGAGTTTATTTGAGGTAGTGTCGGATGGGGTGCTAAGATACGAGGGCGGTGTGTGTTCACGATGTTGCGGGACCGTCAGCGGAGTTCGGGAGGCATATAATACTCGTTACTCTATTCATGCGGTCGACTAAGATGTACCGTGACCTCGGATGTATGTATTGGTGGGATGGCACGAAAAGGGGCGTGCGAGTTTGTTGCTCGATATCCGAATTGTCGGAGTCGAGTTGAGCACGGAATCGATGAAATATTACTGGTGATTGAGATTCGAAATGGAAGTGGTGGTGATCGACATGGATTTGGTTCTGAGGTTACCTCGTACTCGAGAGGAAGTGTGATTCCATGGGTTGTTGGAAACCGGTAGCGAAATCGGCCAGCTTTCTCGATTAGGACTACGTATTCGGTTGAGGATTATGCTAGACTTTATATCAGGGAGGTTGTGAGACTGCACAGAGTTCCTACATATATTATATCAGACAGATGAGCGGTTCGGCTAACTTTTGAGTCTTTTGAGAAGGGTTAGGGACAGGTGAGTCTCGATGCGCGTTTCATCCTCGGATCGGCCAGACGAGGCGGGCGTACTATCTAGATACTTGAGGATATGTTGCGGGCTGTGTTATTGATTCGAGGGTAGTGGGAGGATCATTTACCTCTTGTGGAGTTTTCATATAACAACAACTACCATTCCAACATTCGGATGGCGCCATATGAGGCTTTATATGGCGAAAGTGTAGATCGCGATTGGTTGGTTCGGCGTGGCGAGGTTGATTAGTTGGCGGACTTGATTCAGCGGTGTGGATAAGGTGAAGCTTATCGGTAGAGACTGCGGCTTCAGTCGGCGAAGTCTTATGCGAATGTCGGCGTCGACAACGAGTTCGGGTTGTGGTAGGTCTTGAAGGTATCGCCCATGAAGGGTGTGATGAGGTTGGGAAGAAGGAAACTTAGCCCAAGGTATATTGGGCCTTGCTCAGGATCCTCCGTAGAGTAGGCAAGGTTGCCTATGAGTTGGAAGTCGTCAGGCTTGGAGCGATACATTCGGTCTTCCAGTGTTTCTATGTTGCGGAAGTGTATCGGAGATCCGCCGAGAGTTTTCGACTAGTTATGTCTAGGTGATAGAGGATTATCATATGAGGAGAGTCATGCGATACTTTCGTCGCGGTCGGTGACTGCGGACGAGATGTGGCTTCCGTCAAAGTCTTGTGGCGGAATGATAATAGAGAGGAGATGACTTTGGCGAGAGGAGGACATGATGAAGAAGTACCTGCGTTTATTCCTACACGCCCGGGTAATTCATTTCCACTTACTTATCGATTTTAATTGGCGTATTTGTTTAAGTGTTATTATGTGGCGGATGTGACATAATTGGTATGTAGGGGTTGTAAAGGAGACTATGTCGCTATCTAATTAGTTTGACTCCAAAAGAACATTCGGAAAGCGAAATATTACGGCGAATGGGAGGGTGACACATGTCACCCCCTTACATGGTCTTGGTCGAAAGTGGACCCGAGGTTAAGTGAGTATAATGACCAAGATTAAGTAGTCGATGTGGATGATCAAAGCTTGAGAAAATTGACCAAGTCAAACTAGTCAAGTTGACCTTGATATTTAATTTTTCTTCAATCGATCCTGCAAGTGTTTTAATCTTGACCATAGTTTTATTATATATTCACCACAGTAGCAAGACAAGTCTCGACACTTAGAAAAATTAGAGAAACTTGAGCAATAGATAGAGAGCTCTCTAAGCTCGATAAGGAGAAGAAAAAAATTTGTTTGTTGTTAAGCAATTCCACGATACTTAAACTCAAGGTTCTAGGGGTATTATAAGGATATCTCGATACAAAGATCAGGAAAAGCTACATTTTACATTAGTCAAGGTGAAAACCTAAGTTGTTTTCATAAGTTTTGGTTGGAAATTGAAGGAAGTTGTTTATGAACTTCTAAGGGCTTGAATAAGCGGATTGGGCGTGAAGGAAAGGAGCTAAGTTGCTAAGGGCGACTTTGAATCTTGGAGTTATATTTGGGATTAACAAGGTAATGATCTTACGTCTTACTTATGTAATTAAAGATTACGTGTTTTTGTAGTTCATATATGATCATGTGAATTATATGGTGAAGATTGATAAGTGTTATGGAATATTGGAAGCCTAAATGCGAGAATGACCTTGTTAGCCATTGAAATTGAAATACAATTTGATCGATAGTTATAATCATCGCATGTTATATAAAGGAAGGGTTATAGTAGTTATAGTCGAGTGCGGCTATATAACATGTTAAACTAAACAACTTGGATTGAAAAAGAATTGTAAAAGACTTTAAATTGTTTAACATATTAGCCGAGAATGGCATTGACTATTGAACTACTTGGTATTAATTGTGGGGCAGAATTTGCGTCATGTAGGCGTGTAATCCCACTGATTGGTTGATGTGTTGAGCCTTAAATGTGGCGTATTGGTTTATTGATTTGGACCTTGAAAAGGTGGAAAAGTATGTAGAAACAAAGGAAGTCTTTGTCGATTTTAGGTAGAATAAGTGACTTTACACTTAGAATATTCTCGTTAGAAGCTAGAAGTTGATAGACGTATTATGGTCATTATAGGTTGACATACTACGTGCGGCATATTGGACTTAGCAAGTGGATTGAACCGAAGATGTATGTGGAACTTTTCTGATCTCTTGAGCATGAGTAGTTATAAATGTATAGTATGGTAGACGTACGAGATTTAAATGAATTTAGTTTCATTTTGATATCCTTGACTTGTTTTAAGAATGTCCAAGTTGGTTGAGTTAGAGAATGAACTCACTTGTTTTAAAGGATAAAAATGTCTTAGTTTCTAAAGCATAAAGTTAGTATAACGGCTTTATGAGAAGTTGGTTATAACAACTTTATGGAAAGTTAAAAGAATGGTTTACTCTAGTAAGGTAAACAAAGATAAATGACTTGAAATGAAGAAGGGCAATTTGATTTAAAGGCATCAATTGCTTAAAGTTTTAAAGTAAAAGTCACTTGATTTAGAAGCCTAAATGTATTTCTAAAAGGTGTAGTGACTTGTTTTGAAAAGTAGACAAGTCTTGATACTACGGGTGTTTGTATCTTGGGGGTTTTATACGAGAAAGAGTCATCTTTAAAAGGATAAAGATACGTAGTACTTTGGGTTAAATTCCCCCCTTTCCTCGGGATTGTGTTTCAATGCGCAGTGTATGTACCTGATTTGTTGATCCTCGCTCTTAGGATCTCTACTCGATTTTGAGGAAGCTCCGTTATTTGGAGGCTTGTCTTTTTAGTGCAGGTTCTGATCTTATGTACATTCGAAGTGCAATGGGGCCTGTCCGTCATAGTATATTCTCCAAACTCTTAGAGGTCTATATTCATATGTGGGCTGGACTTGCGGGAGTTGTATTTATTTTGGGCCAATTATATAAGCATCTTGTCGGGATGTTCAGTATATATATATAGTAAGCGACCTCATGGCTTGCCTTGTTGCTACATATCTGATTTTTCATGTATTGTTTGGCATGTGTCTTGTATGGGATGTGAGGGTATAAGAGGGTGCGGATAGGGCACCGATCAGTGAGCAGGGAGTTTGGGTTGTGACAACCGTCATACGTGAACATTTCCCGTTAATTGTTATAGCTTCGTGGTATTTTTGCCCAGTATTGTGAATGTGTATGAACCATTTTCCGATTGGTGTAATTCCATCGTACATCGTCATCCTAAATTCTTAAATTAAAATAAAAGATAAGTGATTCTCTTGCTTGATGCAGTGTCGAATTAATAGCGTCGACAATGTTTGATGTCGTTGTCCGTCTTGGTTATGGTCGTACCGTTTAGCCCACTTTTCCGCTTCCAACTAACTCAGTAATCTTTCACTTTAGAATATCGACCTATACCGACCTTTTTCATTAACTTTGTCAAAATTATTTGGCGTGTATGCTTTTCTTTATTGAATAAAACACTTCGCTCAATGACTAATGACTCTACATGTATTTCTTGTTATGTTATTCCATAGATGTCACATGCATTACAAATATGTACAATATGATATCTATAGATTGACCTTGATGATGCTCTTAACAATTGTTAGAAAGCAGAGATTCAGTAATTGACCTCGTGTGTGTATAAACCCACCTTACCGTGGGCGATGAACAGTTTGTGAAGAAGATGAGAGGAAGAAGAGAGGAAGAAGAGAGAGTCAGGAAGCTTTTGATTTTACGATTAACACAAAATGTGTACAAAGTTCCTATTTATACTATGGGCTCATTTGCACCAATTACCATATGAGACAAACTAGGCTTAGGCTATAAATGTAAACTACAAAATGTCTTCTAATTTGAATATAACAAAGCTGGCTGAATATATTATTACGCGCGTAGTTAGGTCGTACTTTTGAGCGTCTGAAAGGAATTGAGACTTAATTTGAGAATGATGGGTGGACGAAATATTTCTGTTATACCCCGTATTTCCAGAGTATGTATGCGAGGACGTACGTATGAGAATACGGCAGAAAGATTGGAAAGGAAGAAGGAGGTAAATTTTTCCACGGAAAAGTTTCCGGTTTTTGGGAAGGAAAAAGGTTCGTTAATGGGAATTGGATTCCCAGTTTGGTGTCGGACTTCTGGAATATTAGAGAATTATGGAATTTTATTTTTGGAAATGGTCACGTGGGGCGGGAGAAATTCTGATTTTGTAGGAGCCAGCTTTGTTTTGAGATTTTGGCCATTGTGGATATTTTTGAAGAGCGTTTTTAGGGCCATTAGGAGGTGACACGTGTCACCCAGCCTAGAGTAACTTGGCAGAAGTTACCTTTGTGCCTGTGACACCGGTTAGAGTCGTTTTTAAGAAGCGTTTTGCGTAACTTGCGAAGGAAAATTCGGCTATGTCGTTTTGTATTTTTGCGGATTTTTAGAGGCGAAACATTACGGACCAACGGGAGGGTGGCATGTGTCACCACCATGAAGAAGACAAGTGGGCGGCTTGGAGGTGAGGGCTTGTGGTGCTAGATATTTGTGTAGATATTTGTGAGGTTTCAAGGAGTAGGGGCTAGGGTGCACTTGGCTTGATCTTGGCCTTACACTTGCCTTGCACTTGGCTAGATCTTGGCCGTTGGTTGGCCTTTGGGTTTGCTATAAATACCCGCTTGGTTGATGAACTTTCTTACGTCAAAATCATTTCCAAGTCTTGAAATCTCTCCTTTTGTGAGTTGAAATCGTCAGCCCTCCACACTTTGTGGAGCTTTGGTAGAGGCCACTAGTGAGGCTTGGCGTGGGGTACCACTAGCTAGTTGTTTCGTATAATACCGCTTGTTGTGGTATAGAAATACTCCTAGTATTGTTATAATGCCCAAAATACCTTAGCCTTGTACCTTGTAGTATTCCAAGATACCTCTTTCACGTAGAGTCGGAAATACTACCTTTTGTCCTTTTAGTCTCAGCAGAAACCACAAGGAAATCTTCCGTTGGTTGAAGTATGTGAGTAGAAGTTGGTTAGAACAGGGTTGTTTGGAGTGGTTTGGGCGCGGTGGAGCTAAACCTTGCTCGGGAAGCGACGTTAAACTCGGATAATTTTGGGCTTATCGAGTAATTATCTTGTCCTCTATTGTAATTGGAAATTACATGTTTGCTAGAGTATATAGTTGAAGTATACTATATATGGAACTACTTAGTATTCGGCGATGTCTTTTGACTTAAGCTTTGAAGAATAAAGAAGCGACGAGCTGTATTTACATGGGTGTATTGCGGTAGACTTGTGTAGAATTGTACACGTCAGGTTAGGCGTGTAAACCCACACTGGTTGGCTTGGTGGCCGGCCTCGATAGAGGAGGAGATTTCTGTTGTTGGGGAGAGTCTTTGCAATTTTCTATAGAAGATAGAAACTTATGTTTTGGGGTTAATAGGCGTTTTGACCTTTATAGGTGAAAGAACTAAGAGTAGCGTATTCTACTCGAGGAGTGGAAAGGGCTAGCAAGGTTGTAGTACTTGGAGCATTTTGCTTATTGTCAATAAATCGTCGCGAGGTATGTGAACCTCTTCCTATCTTTTCTAGCATGATTGTTGTGAACTATGTAGTACGGTGAGCGTCACGTGTGCTAAGTGATTTGGTTGGTTTAAAACATAGGGTGTTATAATAGCTTTATGGGAAGTTAGTTATAACGACCTTATGTAAATGAAAATAGTTTCTTGATGTTAGAAGTTAAGAGACTTGATCTTATAAGATAAGACTTAACTTATTTGTTTTAATGTGGATGTTTGTGAAACCTCATTCGTGAGTAATGAGTACTTGGTTTTAAAGGGATAATGTTTCTTGATTTGGGAATCGGAATGTGTATCGACAGGACATGCGGCGTTAATAAAGGAAAATGTATTGAATAATGATGTGTTGTATTAAAACCGATGAAACCTCCATCTGCATAGAAGCTAAGATAAGACAAAATGATATTACATTTTCTAGATCATGGTTCTTTGTAATAAGATCGTTATAAACAGAATAAACTACTCGCGTATATGACATATGTTACTCGATTGTTCTAAAAGGAATCAAGTGATTAAGTTTGGGGAACTATGAAACCATTTGAAAATGAGAAGCTTGAGTAATTGAAACTAGGCAAGCGGAACTTAGGAAAGAATGTTGTTACTTGATTTTGAAAAGGAAGGTGGGTTGGTCATTCTAATACTACGGGTATCGGGTGACTTTTATAAAAGTAATGGATCTCTTTTAAAGAACTTAACGTATGTAGTACTTTGGGGTTAAAAACCGGACTTTGGCATAAAATGAAAGTACTTTGAGTTGTGTGAAACTTACTATGCTTGTTGTTGTGAAACTTGCCTATCTTGTGATGATAGCCTTTATTGTACAATCGTTGTGTTTACGTATTCTGGCGTCTCGATAGAAGTCGGTTGGCCCAGTTGAGAACTTACTTGGAGCGTCTTGGCGGTGGCGGAGAAATTCCGCAGTGCGTTCTGTTGATAGTATTATTGTTGTTGTCGCTTTGGACATCACGACGACGATCGTGGCGCTGCGGGTATGCTTCCATTTGGTTAAGGTCTTGTAGTTGTCGCTTTGGATATCTTGACCGTGCGTAAGCGCTGCGGGTATGTTTCCGTTTGATTATCGCGCTTGTGATTTCCACTTTGGACATCTTGACACGATCGTGGCGCTGCGGGTATCGTCCATTTGGAATGTTGTCTTATTTTCCCTTTGGACATCGACACGATCGTAGCGCTGCGGGTATCGTCCATTTGGAATGTTGTCTTATTTTCCCTTTGGACATCTTGGCCACGATCGTGGCGCTGCGGGTATCGTCCATTTGGAATGTTGTCTTATTTTCCCTTTGGACATCTGACCACGATCGTAGCGCCGCGGGTATCTTCCATTTGGATTCTTGTCTTGTTGTTGAGTCACGTGGACATACTACACGATCTGCAGTCGGGGCATGTGGCCATGGGACATTAGTGTGTGTTGCATCATGGACATGTCTACCGTCTGATGTCAGGGGCGGCCGTGTGCGAACTGATTGATGTTGTGGGCGTGAGACCCGTAGTTATATTAGGTGATATTGTTTTATGTTGTGAGCGTAGTTTGGTTATCATCATGTCTCTGCTTTATATAGACTAGTATGATTTCATTTCTGATATTATGCTGATTTCACATACTTAGTACTGTTGTCTTGACCTCCTTGAGGCTGCGTTCATCTTGCGAGTAGAAGTACGTCGATGCGTGGTTCCTCATTCATAGGATCACGATTGGTAGCGTTTGAAGCTCGTTTCTCGGAGGCTTATCTTTTAGTAGGTGTTCCTGAGTTGTAGGTTCTTGTACATTCGAGGGTATGGCGGGACCTGTCGTCATAGTCGTTAATATATCTTAAGTGCAGTAATCTTGTTGTGGGCGGGGTTGTAAAAGGATTAAAGTATTCGGGTTTTATGTATTCACGAAGAGCAAGTATTTGGTTGCTGTTTATTCATTTATCTCTTGTTAAATGACTCTTGTTTTGTGTTCGCTGATTTTCTACGATGTATGTATCACCAGGGTGCCACAGGTAGGCACGATGCGAACCGGGCGAGTCGTTACAAAAGTGGTATCGAGCGATTAATCCTCGGAAAGTGTCTGAACCGTGTCTACAGTAGAGTCTTGATTATCGGTGTGTTGTGCACCACGTCTATGTCGAGGAGGCTATAGGACATTTAGGATTGGTTTCCATTCTTCTCGTTACGAGATCGTGCCTTAGAGTGTGTTGTAAGTTGGACCCTCTGGCGTATCTCGTTTTTACGATTATGCCTGCGCAAGGCGGCGAGCCCGGAAGGCGAGGCGTGAGAATGCGCTAGTGAGATCTGAGAGGAAATGCAGCGCGAGCCCGACGATCACGAGTTGTGCTTGAGCCGGCGGGTTTCGCGATCACGCCCGGCGTGAAGTTTAAGCGCGGCGGTGGGCGATGAGACTACGATGCACGAGCCTCGGTCCGCGATGCAGGCGGGAGATGGAGTCCTGAGAGATAGCCGATTATTGGCGGTTGTGGCGAGATATGAGGCAATGGTGAATCTGGCGATTCGGTTCGATGCATGATGGTTCGCCCCGGCGAGATAGTTTGAGGCTCACGGGACTTTACGAGTTAGCGCTTGAGTTTTATGGGTGAGGCACGAGGATGATCCGCGAGTTCATCCGGCGATTCTGGATCAATGCGGGTGATCGAGCTTGAAGCAGTCTGTGACCTTTAGTTCGCATCGGTGCGTGATACATGATCGATTAGTTTGATTCATGAGAGCTTTCGGGAGAGCATCTGGCCTCCGGCCGGTATGGGATGAGTTTCGGGGCTTTCGCGCAACTTCTTGCCTCGCGATTGAGAGAGCGCAGTAAGCAATTTTATTCTTGAGGCAGAGGCGCGGCGTCGGAAGTACAATGTCGAGTTCGATTCTTTGGCTCGATATGTCCACTGCGCTAGTTGCGAGATATGGAGGATAGGAGTGCATCGCTCGTCCAGGAGCTTGATGATTATATGGCGAATCTTGTGCGGGTGTTTCTCTTGTTGGGCATGGACGTTGCCGCGTGCGAGCTCTAATGCGCTGGATGTGAGGCACGGAGGGTCGACGGAATGACACAGATCAGCGAGAAGAGGGCGAGGCGGCGAGTCGCTGGTGGCTTCGAGGCGGACGCCTTTGGCCGAGCTAGTTATATACCTGCGATCTGAGTAGTCCTCCGCGTCTTGAGGAAGCGGTCGAGGCTCGAGGTTGAATTTTGGCGAAGCGGGGTGTTAACGGTGAAGCCACCACCTCGTTGTGACCATTGTAGTAGACTCCATTTTGGAAGTGTCGTGCTAGATTGGGAGTTTGTTTGCATGCGGCGGCCGGGGCCATTTGCGAGGAGCTATCGGAGCCAAGGAAGCGCGGATGTTCTGACTTCGACGCCGGGATACGTGGGTGGTTCGTCACGCCTACTGACTATAAGCCTGTGGTGAGGCCTATGATTAAGTGGGTGGCTTGGTATATCCTTACCCCTCTAGAGTTTTTGGTATCATAGTTATGATGATCTCATTATTATGTGCTTTATGTCACGAATAAGCGTTGTGTTAATTTTGAGTTAGAAAACATGGTTGAATTAGGAGGATAAGTATGGGGCATAGTAAGTGTGAACCTTAGACTATGTCTGTGAGACCTTAGGGGTAAGGTCGTCTTGAGTTAAAAGATTTATTTTTGACCCTTATGCTCGGAGTAGTAGTATCACGTGGGATTTATTTGTGTGATAAGTCAGTGGGTAGTGTGAGATGGAAGTGGTAGCTTTCGCGATGTGAATTAAATAAGATTGTTCCCGGATCGGGAACGAGTTTGGCGCGGTTGTGGGTCGGGTTGAGGCGTGTCTGAGTCAACCGTGCCGGATAAGGTAGAAGTCGATTCTGGGTGGTCCCTCCAGTGGTAGGGTCACGAGGATGCTAGGCCCAAGTTTGTGTGACCAGCGTATGGAGTTCGTGGGCCAGCGTTCGACGAAGCGGTTCGTAAAGGCGGGAATGGCCTTAAGGAAGTTTGAGAGTTAGTAAGATGACCAAGGTTGGAGGTAGTGACTCCGAGATTTGCAGAGCGGAAGTAATGGCGAAGTATGGTACGTCTTGGGAGAGTTCAAGTGTTCGAGAAGAGACACGGCGAGTAAGGAAGGAAGATAACGTGTGTTATTTACATTGGCCAAGGCGTGGCGTTGACAACTTGTTAGAGGAACTTACGTCGATATCAGTCTTGAGAAGGAACATTGGGGCGAATGTTTCTAAGGAGGAGAATGTTATACCGTATTTCCGGAGTATGTATGCGAGGGCGTGCGTGCGAGAATCTGGCGAAAGGTTGGAAAGGAAGAAAGAGATAAATTTTCCACGGAAAAGTTTAGGTTTTGTGAAGGAAAAAGGATTCGTTAATGGGGTGGATTCCCAGTTTGGTATTCGGACTTCACGGAATATTAGAAATTATGGAATTTTATTTTCGGAAATGGTCACGTGGGGCCCAGGAGAAATTCTGATTTTGTAGGAGCCAGCTTTGTTTTGAGATTTTGGCCATTGTGGATATTTTTGAAGGCGTTTTTAGGGCCATTAGGAGGGTGACACGTGTCACCCCGCCTGAGTAACTTGGCGAAGTTACGCTGTGTGTGACACGGTTAAGTCGTTTTCGCGAAAGCGTTTTGCGTAACTGCGAAGGAAAATTCAGGCTATGTCGTTTTGTATTTTTCGCGGATTTTTAGAGAGCGAAACATTACGGACCAACGGGAGGTGGCGTGTGTCACCGCCATGATGAAGAACAAGTGGGGCGTTGGCCAGGAAAATGAGAGCTTGTGGTGCTAGATATTTGTGTAGATATTTGTGAGGTTTCAGGAGTAGGGGCTAGGGTGCACTTGGCTTGATCTTGGCCTTACACTTGCCTTGCAGCTAGATCTTGGCCGTTGGTTGGCCTTTGGGTTTGCTATAAATACCCGCTTAGTTGATGAACTTCTTACGTCAATCATTTTCAAGTCTTGAAATCTCTCCCTTTGTGAGTTGAAATCGTCAAGCCCTCCCGCACACTGTGGAGCTTTGGTAGAGGCCCCATTGAGTGAGGCTTGGCAGTGGGGTACCACTGCTAGTTGTTTTAAATATAATACCCTTGTTGTGGTATAGAAATACTCCCTAGTATTGTTATAATGCCCAAAATACCTTAGCCTTGTACCTTGTAGTATTCCAAAGATACCTCTTTCGTGAAGTCGGAAATACTACCTTTTGTCCTTTTAGTCTCAAGCCAGAAACTACAGGAAATCTTCGTAGTTGGTTGGAAGTATGTGAGTAGAAGTTAGTTAGAACCAAGGGTTGTTTGGAGTGGTTTGGAGCGGCAGTGGAGCTAAACCTTGCTCGGGGCGACGTTAAACTCGGATAATTTTGGGCTTATCGAGGTAATTATCTTGTCTCTATTGTAATTGGAAATTACATGTTTGCTAGAGTATATAGTTGAAGTATACTATATATGGAACTCTTAGTATTGCGATGTCTTTGACTTAAGCTGAAGAATAAAGCCCATTGAGCTGTATTTACATAGGGTGTATGTGCGATGAGACTTGTGTAGAATTGTACGTCCAGGTTAGGCGTGTAAACCCCACTGGTTGGCTTGGTGGCGGCCTCGATAGAGGAGGAGATTTCTGTTGTTGCGGGGAGAGTCTTCTTGAATTTTCTATAGAAAGATAGAAACTTATGTTTTGGGGTTAATGAGCGTTTTGACCTTTATAGGTAGAAAGTACTAAGAGTAGCGTATTACTACCGAGGGTGGAAAATTAGCAAGGTTGTAGTACTTGGAGCATTTTGCTTATTGTCGATAAATCGTCGCGGTATGTGAACCTCTTACTATCTTTCTAGCATGATTGTTGTGAACTATGTAGTGCGGTAGGCGTGCATGTGCTAAGTGATTTGGTTGGTTTAAAACATAGGGTGTTATAATAGCTTTATGGGAAGTTAGTTATAACGACGCATGTAAGTGAAAATGGTTTCTTGATGTTAGAAGTTAAGAGACTTGATCTTATAAGAGAAGAGACTTAACTTATTTGTTTTAATGTGGATGTTTGTGTGAAACCTCATTCGTGAGTAATGAGTACTTGGTTTTTAAAGGGATAATGTTTTCTGCGATTTGGAATCGGAATGTGTATCGACAGGACGCTGCGAGCGTTAATAAAAGGAAAATGTATTGAATAATGATGTATTTGTATTAAAACCAGTGAAACCTCCGTCTGCGTAGAAGCTAAGATAAGACAAAATGATATTACATTTTCTAGATCATGGGCTTTGTAATAAGATCGTTATAAACAGAATAAACTACTCGCGTATATGACATATGTTACTCGATTGTTCTAAAAGGAATCAGTGATTAAGTTTGGGGAACTATGAAACCATTTGAAAATGAGAAGCTTGAGTAGTTGAAACTAGGTAAAGTGGAACTTAGGAAAAGAATGTTATTTACTTGATTTTGAAAAGGAAGGTGGGTTGGTCATTCTAATACTACTGAATTATCGGGTGACTTTATAAAAGTAATGGATCTCTTTTAAAAGAACTTAGCGTATGTAGTACTTTGGGGTTAAAAACAGGACTTTGGCATAAAATGAAAATCTTTGAGTTGTGTGAAACTTACTATGCTTGTTGTTGTGAAACTTGCTATCTTGTGATGATAGCCTTTATTGTACAATCGTTGTGTTTACGTATTCTGCGTCTCGATAAGTCGGTTGGTAGTTGAGAACTTACTTGGAGCGTCTTGGCGGTGGAGGAGAAATTCCGCAGTGCGTTCGCGGTGATAGTATTATTGTTGTTAATCGGCTTTTAGACATCACCCGACCACGATCACGTAAGGCGCGGGTATCTTCCATTTTAGTTAAAGTCTTGTGGTTGTCGCTTTGGATATCTTGACCACGATCGTAAGCGCGCGGGTATGTTTCCATTTGATTATCGCGCTTGTGATTTCCACTGGACATGCGATACGATCGTGCGCTGCGGGTATCGTCCATTTGGAATGTTGTCTTATTTTTCCCTTTGGACATCACGGCGACGATCGTAAGCGCTGCGGGTATCGTCCATTTGGAATGTTGTCTTATTTTCCCTTTGGACATCACCTTTGGACATCGGCCACGATGCGTAGCGCCGCGGGTATCGCGCGTCCGTTTGGAATGTTGTCTTATTTTTCCCTGGACATCGCGACACGATCGTAGCGCGCGCAGGTATGCTTCCATTTGGATTCTTTGTCTTGTTGTTGAGTCCATGGACATACTACCGATCACGGTCAGGGGCATGGCCATGGGACATTGGTATTATTGTTGCATCGTGGACATGTCTGCCGTCTGATGAGAGCGTGCGGCCGTAATCACGAACGATTGATATTGTGGGCGTGAGACCGTAGTTATATTGAGTGATATTGTTTTATGTTGTGAGCTGTAGTTTTGGTTATCATCATGTCTGCCTCCTGCTTTATATGAACTAGTATGATTTCATTTCTGAGTATTATGCAGTTTCCATGCTTAGTACCTCATTGTTATGCGACCTCGCCCCAGGCGTTCGTCTGCATGGTAAGAAGTGCGTCGGTCGTGGTTCCTCGCTCATGGATCCTGATTCGTAGCATTTGAAGCTCCGTTTCTCGGAGGCTTATCTTTTAGTAGAGTGTTCACAGAGTTGGGTTCTTGTACATTCGGGGTATGGCGGGGCCTGTCGTCATAGTCGTGTATATCTTAAGTGCATGTAGTCTTTGTTGTGGCGAGGGTTGTAAAAGAGATTAAAGCATTCGGAGTTTTATGTATATCTTGAAGGCAGCTATTTGGTTGCTGTTTATTCATTTATCTCTTGTTAAATGACTCTTGTTTTTTGTTAAGCTGATTTTCTCTGATGTATGTATCACTAGTGCCAGGTAAGGCAGATACTTGAACCGAGGCAGTCGTTACAATTCACGGAGTTGTTAGTGACTTTGAGGCAGGTTATGGCCGTTACATTGAGGATTATAGGTGTTTCAAAGCACTGTCGTAGTTCGTTGAGTCACAATTTCAGGCTACAACTGACCAGTTAAATCGATAGGACATCGGGTAGGGAAGTTATGGAAGGTACAAGTTGCGCCTTTGTTGGAGATAATTTGCAGTCGAGGGCCACGACTCGTGGCGCCGGATGTAGGCGCATGTGTAGGATGTCGAGGTTATTTGAGAAGTTGCAGCGCAAGTGTGCCGGAGAACGCCAGAACATGGTGCCGGAAGTAGGTCGATAGTTAGCGGTTTGTGCGTGTGGCTGAACCCGAGAGACCAGAAGCGAGTTTTGCGAAGCGAGGAAAAGTCGGATATTTTCTTTTAAAAAGGCCCGTGGGAGGGTGACAAATTGCCCCGTCGATTTTTGCATGTCTGTTTATTGACCCAGGTCTTGAAGACTTGATCATTCTTAAACTCCTTATACTAAAAGCTCTTCCTATATAAATCCCTCTCCATTCTACAGAAATTCAAGAAGAAACCAAGGCACTAGAGGAAAATTTGAAAAGCATGAAGGAAACTTGTTGGCAAGCTTGTAGGAGTTTTGTGGAGGGGAGTGATTGTGGAAAGAAGACAAGTGAAAGTTGTTGGATTAATTTGGGTAAGCTCACAGGTATGATCTCTTCTTTATTCTTGAGTAAATTGTGTTGCATGTGAGGAAGAAAAAAGACTTGTAGTGGACAATATTGCCTTTAGGAATGTGCGTGTAGAATAACGATTTGGATTTGAAAGGATTAGATAAAGGAGGTTATGTGAGCATGCATCTTTTGTGACAGCATACCTTAAATTTATTGAATTAGTTTATATGTATTGTGGGGCGAAATTTTGCACGAATTAGGCGTGTAATCCTGTTTAACATTGCTATTGGATTATTGGGCCTTAAGTGGCGTTTGGATGTTGAATTCGAGTCTTGGAAGGTGGAAAAGTACGTGAAACAAAGGAAGTGTTGTCGATTTTAGGTAGAATAAGGAACTTTATGCTAGAATATTGACGAAGAAGTTTAGGCGTTAATAAGTATTTGATTATTATAGGTTGATACTCACTACCATGCGGCGTATTCGACAGCAAGTGGACTTAAGCCGAGGAGGTATGTGATTCTTCCTATCCTCTTGAGCATGATATTTGTAAAATATATAGTGCGGTAGGCGTGCGTGTTTCGCTAAAATTTTGGTTGCACGCGGGGTCTAACGGCTTTGACGAGTCGAAATGTTAAGAATCTTGAAATACTTGAAAAATTATGAACCATTACTTTAAGCGGAAATTAATACTTGGGTTTAAAGAATAAGTTTCCTTTGGTTTTCCAACAAGTGTGGATGTTTTGAGTTATTACAAAGTTTAAGTGTTATCTTGCTTTATGGGAAGTTAGTCATGTGACTTAAGAAAGATAAAAAGAATGGTTTACTTACTAGGATTTGTCTTTGGTGTTATATCAACCCACGACTTGTTAAATTCTGGCGGGTTAGCTACCGTCGAGGAGTACCTCATGCGGTCCGTGTGACCTATCTGGACTACGGTGAGTCGAGAATCACTCAGTGTATTCTGGCCGTCACGAGAATACCTAAATGCGGTCCAGTGGCCATGAGGCTGCGGGAATCGAGGAAAATATCGCGGGTTAGCTACCCCGTCGAGAGTACCTCATGCGGGCGTGGCTTTATGCGGACTCTGAAGTCGGGTTAGGCTTCGTAATGATACCGTGGTGTTATTCGCCCCGTGGTTCGAGGTATCTATGTGATGGCGTATGTTACACCCGTATTTACGGGGCGTATGTTAGAAGCGTGCGTGAGAACTCACAATGTTAAGATTAGAGACTTAAAAATTTATCGAATTATGAAATTATCGGAAAGCGTAATATTGTGGCGAATGGGAGAGCGACACGTGTCACCCCCAGCAAGTGAGCTTAGGCAATTGAGCGTAGACGAGAGTCGTTTGACCCTTGTTAGGAAAACAAGTCTTGCTGAAGAGCTTGACATAATTGACTTGGTCAATTTGATGTTAGTAGACCTCATCCTAGCCACTGATTATCTGGCATCTTGACCCAGTGTTGCTATATAATACTACTAGTAGTAGAGCCAGTTCCATGCCAGCCAAAATTACAAAAAATTGGAAGAACATCACGTGGTGCTCTCGGGTTCAGCGTTGAGAAAAAAATTTGTTTCTTGTCCATTTTAGCTCCATACTTTAAACGAGGTTCATGAGTATTGTAAGTGTATCTCGATAGAAAAATCAGGAAAGAGAGTTTCGTATTAGTCATGGTGAAAACCTAGTTCTTTTCTAGGTTTTGTTTGGAAGTTTGAAGGAAAGTTGTTGGTATTGTTCTAAGGGTCTCGAGTAGCGTATTGAAGTGTCTTGAAGGAGCTCACAAGTTGCTAAGGAGCAAATTCAGTTTGGAGTTGGATTGAGATGTTGAGGTATAATCTTGTCTACAAAAGTGTTACAAGATTATATATATATTGTTTGTTATTAGCTTTACATGTTGCTAGCATGAAGTTTATATGTTAAAGTTTGATAAGTATTATGGATTGATTGTAGTCTTAAATCAGAAATGTCATTTAAGCGCGCGCGATGGGATTACAATTTGATGCGTTTATTAGAATTATCGCGTATTAGTTACTTGAAGATTATAGTGGTTATAATCGATTGCGACTTGATATCATGTTATGCTAACAACTTGGATTGAAATAAGAATTGGATAAGAATTGGTGTTATTATACTACATGTGGCGAATTGGACTTGTAGGTTGTATTAGTTTGATATCGTTGTGGGCGATTTTACCGTCTAGTAGGCGTGTAATCCACTATTGATTAATTTATTGATTGGGCCTTAAATGTAGGCGTGTTTGGTTATTGAACCGACCTTGAAAAGGTGGCAAAGTAAGTAAAAACAAAGGAGGTGATGTCAGATTTTCAGTAGAATTTAGTGACTTAGCACTTGGAATATTCGTTTGAAGTAAGAGGTTAATGGGCGTATGGTGACCATTATAGGTTGAAGCACTAAGTATAAGCGTATCTACTTGGAGAATGGAATAGCGGCTTTCGAGGTTGAAGTACTTTGGAGCATTTTGCTCTTGTGGACTGATAAATCGTCGCGGAGTATGTGAACCTCTTATGCCTTTGGCATGATTGATTCACATGTATGGAATATCGTGTGGTATTATTTCATGTTTAGTCTACTCTTAAGAAGTTAAAGAGAGTGAGTTCGTTGATTTACTCTATGTAAAAGATACGTCTAAGAAATCTAAGTTTTTACCAAGTCTTATGGGGATGTTGGTGGTAGAGTCGTTAGGAAGTACTTGGCAAGTCAAGTTGACTTGGCTAAATTACGTACGCAAATGAGAATAAGTATCAGAACAAGTCATTCTGGCGTAAATAAAGAGGAAAATGTAATGACAATTAATTATATTAAAACAAGTAGAATCCTCAAAATGCATAGAAGCTAAGATAAGACAAAATTGTATTACATTTTCTAGATACATAGCTACTTGAATAAGATCGATATATTTAAGTATAACTTATTGCTGCCTTTAGTATATGTTACTTAATTTAAAGAGTTATGTATGGAAGTTTTAAGACTTTGGAAACTTGTTTTCTTAAAAGTTAAGAGACTTGAGGTATTTTGAAGCTATGTGATTTGATTTGAAAGTATAAGTCTCTTGGTTGTAAAATGAATGATTTTGTCTAAAGCAGTAAAGAGTTATAACGGCTTTATGGAAAGTTAGTTATAACTACAAACTTTATGGAAGATTAAAAGAATGGTTTTCTTGATGTATGTAAGTAAAGAAATGATTTGAAATTAAGAAGAGACAAATTGTTTTAAAGGTACCGATTGTAAGGTTTTAAAGAAGAAGTCAACTTGATTTAGAAATGCAGATAAATGTATTTCTAAAAGGTATTGTGACTTGTCTTGAAGGTAGATATGACTTGATACTACGGTTGTTAGTATGCGGGAAGTTTTATTTGAAAAGAGTCTTTAAAGAAAGGAGTAGAGTCACGTAGTACTTTGGGTTAAATTCGGATTTTATATGACATTATAAATCTGAAATGGTGGAAGGCGGTATATACCTTATGAAGCGGACTATATGACATTATGGTCGAGAAATGGTAGGCGATTATCTTTATGGCGGACTATATGCAGCATTATCGTCGAGAAATTGGTAAGGCGAAGCGATGCTCGCTATAGAGCGAACTATATGACATTACTCGTCCACGAGAAAATGGGTCAGGCGATATCACGCTTTATGAAGCGGTATATGCAACATTATCGTCCCGAAATGGCCGGAAAGGCTATACCTTTATCGAGCGAACTATATAGGCGATGCTCGTCGAAATGGTAAGGCGGCGATATCGCCTTTATAGAAGCGTAAATATATGACATTATCGTCCCGAGAAATGGTAGGCGACGATGCTCCTTTATGAAATGTATACCTAACGTAACATGCTCGTCCCGAAATGGGCAGGCGTGTATACGCTTTAACCAAGCGGTATATGACGTATAAATCCCGAAACCAGAGCGATCAGCGATCAATAAGTGAGGCGGGCGTGCTCGCACATGTGCGGAACTATATGACATTGCTCGTCCCGTCGAAATGGGCGAGCGATATCACAACGTATGTGAGACTATATGTAGCATTATCGTCCGAGAAATGGTAGGCGATATACACTTTATGGAAGGCGAACTATGCCAACAGCAAACATGACATTATCGTCCCGGAAATGGTAAGGCGATATACCTTTATGAAATGCGGAAGTATCTCCCCTCCACGACATTATCGCGTCGAGGAATGGTAGGCGATATCTGTATGGTGCAAATTATGTGAAACTTTATCAGCGTCGATTTGGTAAGGGTATGTATGAAAGCGTCCCTCGTAAAAGGCCGGATTAAGTTATGAAAGTAAGTAAGTTATATGATAACAAACTTGATGATGTTCCTAAGTATATGCGTGAAAGTGACTATAACTTTTATTGAAAAATGGGAAAAGATAATAAAGGTGCGATTAAGTTCGCGAGATAGTATGTATGCATAGTAGGTTAGGGTATTTACTTACTTTTATAACCACCGTAGTCTGTCGCACTTTTGTCTTTTATCATGTATATTTTAATTGTACTTGTATTATTCAGCTTATTCCAGTTCCATGGCCGAAATCATTTAAATTTTTGTTATCTTGACCCGCCGGAGAGGCTAACGTTAAATGCCACGCGAGTATTAGATTACACAGGTTGGTGATCCTTTAACTCTTAGGATACTCCGGTTCGGTTTTTGGGAAAAAGCTCCATTTACTCCGAGGAGCCTTATCTCTTGATGCACGGTTTCCCTGAAAGTATGTTAGCAAATTTTGTAGATTCATAGGTCGTATATTCGAGGTATGCGGGGTACACGGCTGCACATCCATAGTTTCAGTATGTTAAAACTCTTAAGTGCAGTAGTGGCATGTGTGGGTCGATTATATGAAAGGAGGAGAAGCTACTAGCCCGGTTATTTATATATATGTCGGGAAGGTGTGCCACATCGGCTAACTGTTGTTTTACTACATTGTTTTATTTTTAGTTTACGTGTAGTATTATTGATTTTCTCTTGATGTATACTGTAAAGAAGGGTGCCGGGTGAGAAGCGCACGATCGCGAGAGCGGGGTGGATGCGTGACAAGCGATCACGTCTGAGAATCTGACATTAAGATTGGAAGGAAGAAAGATGTGATTTTATGACGGAAAAGTTTCCCAGTTTGTGAAGGAAAAAGGTTACGTTAATAGGGAATTAGATTCCCAGTTTGGTATTGGACTTCTGGATTATATTAGAATTATGGAATTTTATTTTAGGATTTGGTCACGTGGGGGCGCGGGAGAAATTTGCGGTTTTGCGAGGCTCGCTTTATTTTGAGGTTTTACCATTACGGATATTTTTACGGTAGATCAAATATTTTGGGCGGTAGGGCGACCACGTGTCACCCTTGCCATGGTGGCCGTGTGGTAGAAATGGTGGACAGTGGAATGATGGCTGAAACGAGCATCCCTTGGCGAAATGGAATGGCCCTTGCCTGAAGTGGCGCTACAGTGGCAAACCCCTTTGTATGTATGCCCAGCTCTTTAATGTAGACACTTGGAGGGTGGGACCCACGCGCAGCTTGTCTGATATCACCACAGCACTTGCACCTTGATCTTGGCCTTTGATTTCTCACATAAATACCCGGCAGTGCAGAGACATTATTAATCCAGCTTAGTTTTATTTTCCAAGGCAAAATTCTTTACTCCCACTTGTTGTAGTACTCTCGGTCGTAGGTTGTTTTTAGGAGCAAATGTTGTCCTAAAATTCTTAAACTTTTAAGAGTGTTCTTCCTTGTAGGGTGTTAGGAAGATTGTAGAAGTACCTAGAGTTGGAAAAGATTTCACACGCACAGCCTTTAAAGAACCCGTTAGTAAAAACTTTTGCCAAAATTTTGTAGCCTAAGTGTTCTTCACTTTTTGAGTTAGATCTTGAAGAGGGTTAGTTAGGAGCGTGCTAGGGTTGCTTGCTTAAAGCGGGTTGGAGCGTAAGGAGTGGAGCTAAAGCGTTGCCTTTGGGATCGACTTATTAATCTTGGATAATTTTTGGGCTTATCGAGGTAATGATTTATGTTCCTATTACGATTGGATGTGCATGTGCTAGTAGTTTAGAATTGAGTATAAGATATATTGGAAGGATGATTATAAAGAATTGGCGTATATTTGCATTATGCAGGTATTCTAAGTGAGTAGGCATAGTATTATTGTGGAGGCGGAGTTGTACGTCCCAGGTTGGAGCGTGTAACAAAAAGCTTGAGAGTTGTTGGATTGATAGCGGGCCTTGATAGAGGATGAGTTTTATGTGGTTGCGGGGAGGTCTTTGAGAATTTTTCCATAGAATATGGAGACTTTGTCGCGTAGAAAAAATATTCTCACGAGAGAGATCGAGAGAAGTTGATAGGCGTTTTGTGGCGCTTTATAGGTTGAAGTTACTACGAGTAGCGTATTGCAACTTGAAGAATGGAAAAGGCTAACGCGGGTTATAATACTGCTGGGCTTTTACTTGCTAATTATCGATAATCGTCGCGATGTATGTGATTCTTCGCACATACTCTTGCGAGCATGATTGTTGTGAACTATATAAATGCGGTAGGCGTCGCGATGTGTAGAGGAAATGAATTTTTGTTTGTTTAAAACATAAAGTGTTATAATGGCTTTATGGGAAGTTAGTTATAGCTTTGACTTTATGAAGATAAAAGAAGATTTGATTTTGAAAGCTAAACGACTTGATTTTAAAGTTAAGAGACTTGATCTTGAAAGATAAGAGACTTGACTTATAAGCGACTTGATTTGGAAAGGAGAGGTAGTAACAGATTTAAGTATAGGTTACTTGTTTTGAAAAGAAGTAAGTTACTTGGGTTTTAAAGTATACTTGATGTTGTTTTAAAAGAAAAGCACTTGGTTTTAAAAAGTATGAGAGTACTTGATTTTAAAAGTCTTGTAAAAAGATTTCACGAAGAAGGTTTGAAAAAGAAAAGCGTGTTTTGATCTTACGAGTGATAGTATCGTGTGGCTTTACGAAAAAAAGTGCTTTTGAAAGAATGAAAGTAGAAGTAGTATTTTGGGGTTGAAACGTATTGACTGACATAAAATGCAGAAATCGTTGAGCTTGCCTATGCTTGTTGTGATAAGGCTTTATTTGTTGTGCAAGTGTTGTATTTACATGCTCTTTGCGTCTCTCGATGGAGTAGTAGGTTATATGATTGATTCGCTTGGACATCGCGGCGCGTTGGATGGTCACGGGTATCTCGTCCAGCTGAGTATTATCTTGTTATTTCTTTTTGGACATCTTGACCGTTGGATGGTCCGCGGGTATCGTCGGCTTTGAGTATTATCTTGTTATTTCCTTTGGACATCACGGCGCGATGGATGGTCCCGCGGGTATGCGACTCGATGGGATGGTTTTCCTTATGCCCGTCATTGTCACCCAGGTAAGTGAATCTTGGCGTGCGTGATCGTTAATGAGGGGTTAAATCCGGGTTATATTATTAGTCCATGGGCCGGCCCAATCAATGAAACACAGCGCATGATGTGGCCAATGATCCGCGGGCTTGATTTATACACCATTATGGTTCTGGTGTGAGCCGCGCTTTAGATACCACTTGTCATAGTGCGTTTTCTGGAGTGCGTATGTGAGAACACGGTAGATGGGCAAGATCACTGCCCGCGATGCATTATCTCGTGAGACGGTAGGCTCTGGTAATGTTAGCTTAAGATCACTTACCTCGACGATTGCGTGGGTAGTTTTGGATGCACGGTAGTTGGCTTGAAGTGCTTGGCGGCAGTGAAGTTTTATGACTAACGCCCGGATCAGTGGTAGCTTCAGCCACAATACTGTAGCGATCGGTTTTATGGCCTTGAGCGGGATCTAGTGTTGATTCCTGCGTATGGGTGTTGTTTTTACATGTCGTATGCTTCTTTGTGAGTGAGGGAAAAAGGAAGTTCCACGAACGCAGATTGATATTGTATGAAGCGTAGAGACCCGTAGATTATGTGTAGTGATTATTTTGAGATATCGTCCGCTGCTTAAACATGCCTTTGTTTACTTATTGCGAAATAGTTTTATAAAATGATAGAAATGTGATTTCATTCTGATATTCCGATTTCACGTACTTGGTACCATGTTATGCTTGACCTTCTTGAAGGCTGCGTTCATGCTGCGGTAGTGAAGTACGCGTTTTGTTGATCCTCGACTCTTGGTCATCGATTCAGCGTTTGGGAAGCTCACTTTTCTCGGAGGAACATCTTTTAGTATAGTCCTCTGCGTCATTTGTAGGTACCATGCATTCATTAGGTATGGCGGGGCCTGTCCGGAAGTCATAGTTGTTATTACATTCTTAGAGTGCATGTAAATCTTATTGTGGAAATGAGTTTGTAAAAGGATTTTAAGCTATTCGGTTTATATATATACTATTCAGGAAGGTGGTAGTGGTTTGGATTAGCATGTTTCTTACTTTATGTCTTGTTTCATGTTTAGCGTTTTTATTCCGTGATTTTCTTTTGATGTTGTATCCACTAGGGTGCCGGGGTAAGGCACGATCGCCCGGTCCAAGATCGGAGTCGTGACAATGGGCGAATATTACTGCTTGATCATTAAGCGGCCTAGGAAAGGCAGGATTTGCGTTACACGCAATTATTCTTGCTTATGTTGTGGCACCATTATGCGGTTAATTAGTTTTTCATACATATACAGCCAGATTTTGGTTTGGAAATGTTATGATTTCATTCACGGTATTTTGATTTAGCGTCACGATGCACTGTTGTCTTGGCGCTCAGCCCGGAGCTGCGTTTATCTGCGCGGTCGAAGTCATCGGTTGTTGATCCTCATTTCTTGGATCAGATTGCCTTTTAGGAAGCCAGTTTCTCGGAGGCTTATCTTTTGGTATGTTTTCTGTCATTGTAAGGTCAATTTTATTCGGAAATTATGTGGGGCCTGTCGATCATAGATTTGTTACAAGCTGCAGAAGTCTGTAGTCTGTTGTAGTGGGTTTCGT
>JAQGDG010000593.1:0-103124 GCA_029844215.1 Przewalskia tangutica | reverse complement strand
CAAGTCAACCAAAACTCACATTTGGAAAACTTGGCGATAAATCGCCAAGGTCTCGAGAATCACTGCCGTCATAGCCTCAACGCCCGCGACGCTTCCTCGCCTCTCGAGCGAGAATAAAACAAGATATCATCAATGAACACTATCACAAACGTGTCCAAAAATGGTTTGAACACTCGCTCATCAAATCCATGAATACCGAGCATCGTCAACCCAAAAGACATGACCAACTTCATAATGCCCGCATCGTCCCAATGCAAATTCTAGTGGACATCCACCTCTCGACTCGCACTGATGATAGCCCGATCGCAGATCAATCTCGAGAAACATCTCGCACTCGCAAATCGTCGAACAAATCATCAACTCGTGGTGGGTATCTGTTTAATGGTCACCTTGTTCACCGTCAGAATCAACACACACGCGCAGCCGCCCCGCCCTTCTTCTTCACGAACAATACCGCGCCCTGCGGAGAAACACTGGGCCTAATGGCCCTTCTCTAGCAAATCCCTGCCGATCTCTTCGCTTCTCTCTCAACTCTGGCAGTGCCATTCTCAGAGTGGCGAATGGAAATAGCCGAGTATCCGCAATAAGTCAATACAAACTCAATCTCCTCTCGGGAGGATACCCGAGGTCATCCGGGAACACGTCTCGGGAACTCGACTACGGAATCGATCAAAATCGTACCACAGCCTCGTGATCAAACACTGAACTAGATGGTAGATATACCCTTCTCGCGACCATCTTCCTAGCCTCGAGGTAGGAAATAAACCTACCCCTACGATACCGCCCTCTCCCACTCAACAACCGGCCTCGTGAAATCGAACTGCATTACTTTCTTCTCGCCTACATTGGCATAGCAAGAAGCTAGCCAATCCATCCCCATGATCACGTCAAGTCAATCATCTCCAACTCTATCAAGCCTGGCCAGTGGTCCGGACGATCAGAATGGTCACAGGACAAGCTCTATATACCCGCCGAGCTACCACCAATCACCCATCGCGTAGCTACCTCGAAAGTGGTCCATGGACTCGTGCTCTATCCCTATCCTACTAGCAACAAGCGGGAGATATATGTGATGTGTAGTAACCCGATCTATCAAAGCATACACATCAAACCCAGAACCGAGCAAGGTACCCGTGACGACATCAGCGAGGCCTCCCGATCCTCGCTTACCGACAGCATATACGCGCTCGAGGACCGCGACCGACTCGCGCCACGACCGCCACGACTGGCCGACCCACGAGCACCCTCGCCCGGCGAGTAATCGCAGGAGATGATGGCCGCCACGTAACTCGGGCGCCCTTACCACCGCCACGCCGGCTTCTGACAGCCTCTCGCAGTGACCTGCCGCTACAATCAGAATAAGATCCATAAGTAGTACCACACTTCCCGAATGGGATCTACCGACGGCCACACCGTGGGCGGTCCCGACGGCCGCACTCGCTACTCGACGCTCAAGCCCTGGCTCGTCCGCCTCAAAACTCGCCGCGGCCGGCGACGGCAGAGTGCTTCCGAGCTGGCCGTAGGTGCGACCCAGATCGCCGCTGAGGCCGCCACCACGATAACCACCGTAAGCACCTCCCGCCCCGCCTTCTTCCGCCGCCGTTCGCCCACTGGCCGACCTGCGCCTCGCATCCGCGGCGCGAGCTCGCATGCGTAATGTCCATACCCGCCGGAGAGAAACCCGCGACAAGACTCGCCATATAGTCGCTTAGCCCGTGACATAGCAGTACCTATCCTCCATATCTCGCTATTAATGCCGGGACATATCGAGCCAATGAATCAAACTCGACATCAGACTCCGACAAGGCCCTTCCTCTCGCCAAGAAAGTGAAAAATCTATCACCGCGCCTCCTCATCCGCGAGGCAAGAAGTGAGCGAGGAAAGCCTCCGAGAACTCATCCCAAGTACTGGGACGCTGCTTTCCACGGATAACTCCCACGAATCAAACCAATCGATCGCGTGATCACGCACTTACGTGGAACTAAAGATCACGGACTCGGGTCTCCGACGCTCGATCACTCAAAATCCTTCGACCGACGGATGAACTCGCGGATCATCCTCCGCCACCCATAAAACTCCGGCGGCTACAACTCAAGAAATCTCGTGAGTTTCAAACTCTCTCGCCTCGTGAACAACGGTACGACCGAGCTGAGCTGAATCGCTGTGATCCAATTCTCTCAGACGGGCTACAACTTTAGCCAAAAGTCACATCTCTCATTTCCTAACCTCCGCCACAGCCGCGGGATGCGAGGCGCTGGTACCGTGGTCTGTGCTTGGCCGGGCGGCGCTATAGTAACTCGCCGCCTCGTATAGACTGGCCTCGAGCCTCGTGGACTGGTGTCTCGCTAGCGCCTCACGCCGCTTCTTCGGGCCCGGCCGTTTTACGCGAGGCATAATCATGTGAAAGGAATACGTTGGCGGGTCCAACCTATAACATGCCTTTCTACAAAGACGATCTCGTAACGAGAAGAATGGAAACCAATCCTAAATATCCTATAGCCTCGACATTATTGTGGGGCGACAACACACCGATAATCAAGACTCTACTAGATACGTCAGACACTTTCCGAGGATTAATCGCTCGATACCACTTTTGTCACGACTCCGCTCGGCCCGTGGATCGTGCCTTACCGGCACCCAAGTAGTCATACATCGAGAAATCAATGGAAATATAAAACAAGACATGAAATAGCTTTATAAAATAAGATACGCTTATGTGAGAAAAACATCGCTTTCGCATATATATAATCATAGTTCAAAGAGCTATATCCGACAATCGCATAACATGACTATGCACTTCTAAGTGAAATATATAACTATGGCGGACAGGCCCGCCATACCCTCGACTGCATAAAACTATCTACAACAGGAGATCATACCAAAAGTAGAGCTCTCCCAAGAGACTTCGAGCTCCCGACACTCAACGTAGTAGATCCTAGGAATGCGGATCTAACACTGCTTGCCCTTACTGCAGATGAACGCAAATTTCAAGGAGGTCGATAACAGTACTAAGTAATGCTAAATCAGAAAGTACTTAAATGAAACATATCATTTTTTAAAACCACTTACAAATATGTATGAAACAACTATGAAACCGCACATAAGTACACATCACAAACAAGAGCAACAATAGTAATCAGAATGAGTCTTGTCTAGGCCGCAATGATCGAAACAGGCCACTCGCTCATCATCATTCTCGCAGCCTAACTCGACTCCCGAGTCCGCATAGGCCACCACGGGCCCGCATGAGGTATAACCCCGCATCGAGGGTAGCTACTCGCGATCGCCCCGACTCGCCGTCCGCATGGCCACGCATCGCATGAGGTATATCCCCGCATACTAACTCGAACTCTCGTGAGTTCGCATAGGCCCCCGACCCGCATGCAGGTATTCTCGAATCACGGTCCTGCATCGCCGAGCCTACCTCCCAGCACGGAGGGGGCTTAACCCCTGTATCATCTCAAGAGGCGAGTGATAAGATACTAACATAACAACTTATCTTTAAACAACATAAGCACAACAAGGATACTCACCTATACAAACGTATACAAGATACTAACACACATAGCATCATATCACGCTCATTTATCAAACCATCTTTATTATTCTTTTCACAATACAAGTCTGCTATAAACACATAGGCAAACTTGTTTCTTTTATAAATCTTGTGGTTATACTTACTTCCCATAAAGCTTAGTATAATTCTTAAGCTTCCGCTTTAAAACCAATTAGTTCTCTTCATAATATGATTCAAAGAGTCTTTTGAAATGTTTTAGCTTCTTATTATTCAAAGCTTACAGGCATCTGAGTATTATTCAAAGCTTAAGCCGAGGCATTGCCGTAAGTATTATTCAGCTTAAGCCAGGCATTGCCGTAAGTATTATTCAAAGCTTAAGTCAAAGACATTGCCGTAGTTATATGGTAAAATATCATGCTTAGGAAGAATCACATACCTTCTCAAAAAAACCACCTCGCCAAGTCAATATGTCGCGCAGCAGAGTCACTCATAATAGTCACGTATATCTATTAAAGACTACTCAAGGTCATTCTAAACAGGGTTCATAATTCTACTGTAAGTCGGGCAGCACTTCCCTACCCACGAGCTATATAAGTTCATCAGAAAACAAATTCTATGTAAGTACAGCTTGATTATTCTTCTTTAAACCCTTCTAAGTGATTAACACTTCAATTCTATTCATCGTGATATACTTCTAAGTATTTATACTTATTCTTATACTATAACAAAGAAGTATTCTCTAATTCAAAAGAGGGTTAGGATTATTACCGGTAAGCCCAATAATATCCTAGAAAAGTCGCTACCGAGCAAGGTTTTGCTCCTAAGTCAGATGCTCCAAGAACCTTAGAAGTTCTCCACAACTTCTACTAAGTACTAAGGCATTTGGGCTAGGTATTTTGGGCATTATAACGACATGTTAAGGTAACTTTTCTACCGGGCTTATGGGGTAGATTTTTGGCCAGTTAGGGGTATTCGGCCAAGGCCACCTTCACAAGTGGAGGGGGAGGTGTTTGGACGAAATGGCTACAAAGGGAGAGGAGAGGATTTTAGACTTGAAGATAACTTTGTGGACGTAAGAACTCTTCATCAAAGGGGTATTTATAGTTCAAGCCTCACAACCAACGGCCAAGATTTAAGACAAGTGCAAGTGTGTAGGTGAGGATTAACTAAACACAAATATCCTACCAACTCTTGATTTGTGCCATGGCACAAAAACGTGCCAATGTTCTCCATTTTCGCCCAACGGATTTATCTGTCCATCAATGGAGGTGCTGTTGTTGCCTCCCGCTGGTCCAAAATGTTTCGCCTTCTGAAAAATCCAAAAATACTTAATGACATAGCCGAATTTTCTACGAAAGCCGTGGAAACGCTTTCACGGAAACGATTCTTTTAGCGAAGTTGTGTACAAATTTCAACTCGGCCTATCTTAAGGCTAACCAGACGACGCCCTCACGCATATACTCCGAAATACGGTATAACATATTTAAGAAGAACCAAGGGCCAAGATCAATATAAGTGTAGGGTCAAGATCGGGCCACGCAGGTGTGGTCCCACCACACCACATGGCCAAACGAAATGGTGCTAAGTGCGAGGGCCATGCTGTCGGACAAGCCCAGCCACTGTCCACCCATTTCGCCAAGTGCCACGGGGGTGACACTGTCGCTCAATTCGGCCCAAAATATTTCGTCTTCCGAAAATATCCAAAATACCGGAAATCTCAAAACAGCCCCCACAAAACCAAATTTTCCCGTGGTCCCACGTGACCATTTCAAAATAAAACCTCAAAATTTAATATAATCCAAGAAGTCCAAATACCAAACTGGGAATCCACTCCATTAACGAACCTTTTTCTTCACAAAACCTAACTTTTCCGCCAAAAAAATCACCGCTTCCTTTCTTTCCAAAATTTCTGTCGTATTCTCGTACGTACGTCCTCACATACATACCCTGGAACTACGGGGTATAACATTGTGAGTGCCAAGGTTGACATCTTAGTATAAGTATTGTTATGCGCCACGAAGTGCATACGTTGTACGGCGGCGTAGTAGCCGAGACCATGTCGCGCTTCTAATTAGATCGATTCTGAAAGAACATTCGAGGACTAATGTTTCTAAGGGGAAAGAATGTTACACCCGTAAGTCCAGTGACATGTTTAAGAGAATGTACGTAAGAACTCAAGACTTGAAAGGTGGCACGAAATGAAGAATTATTTTTTCGACGGAAAATCTTCCGAACGCCTGAAAGGAGAAATGTCGTTGGTGAGAATTAGATTCTCAAAATGCATTATTTGAAGAGTATGGAACTTATTAACATTATGGAAATTTATTTTACGGATTTGGTCGCGTAGGCCCACCCGAGGAATTTTTACGCTTATACCCACGAGGGTTACAAAATTTTATGACGAACGGGAGGAGATACGTGGCACCGCCCACAATGGTCTTGGACGAAAATTTCAAGGATAGAATGGTCATTTGACCATTGTATAGATGAGCAAGTCTTGCTAGTATCGCTTGATTATTTTGACTAAGTCAAAAGTCAAGAGAGCTTGATAATATCGACTACATCCTAGCTTCCATTTGGATTTATCCTAGCCTTTGATTTATTTATATATACTACTACTACTACTACTAGTAGCAAGACTTCCCACACTTCAAAAATTAGCCAAGAACTTGTGTGTTCTTTTAGGAAGCTTTCGGCTATGCAAGATCTCCCACACAAAAATTTTCAATTGTCATCCATTATTCACAAGACTTTAACCCAAGGTCCCTAAGGGTATCAGAAGGATATCTCAATAGAAAGATCCCGAAAACCGCATTTTTACGTTAGTCGCAAGGCTAAAACCTAGCGTGTTCTTCAACTTCAAGTTGGAAATAGAAGAGGAGTTTTTCACAAGCTTCTAAGGGTTCAAAATAATGATCGAACGCCAAGAAAAGGAGTTGAGTTGCTAAGGATCACTTAGGGTTTGATCATTTTGAGCTACGAGGTAATAATCTCCGCCTTGCTATTAAAATTCAAGATTTCATGTTGAAGTAGTTAGAAATAATCATGTGGATTATATTATGAAGAATGATATGTTAAGGAATATTTGGATGGAATCCGAAAAGTTGTATGATTTAGCCTTTAAGATTGTAATTCAATTTAGTTACTAGTTTAGCCGCCGCATGTTATCTAAAGAATCGATTAAGGTGGTTATAATTGCTTAGTTGTTTATGACTATATAACATGTTAGACCTAAGAAGTTGATTGAAAAAGAATTGAAAGGACTTTGTGTTATCAATAAGTTAGCGAGAATGGCCTTGATTAAGACTTAGTTGGTATTAATTATGGGAATTTTACACGTATTGTAAGGCGGTAATACCCTTTGATTGGTTGTTGTATTGAGCCTTAAATGTGGCGTGTTTGGTTATTGAATTCGCCTTGAAAAGGTGGCAAAGTATGTAGAAACAAAGGAAGTGTTGTCGATTTTCCAGAATTTGGTGACTTTGCACGAATATTCTACGCTTGAAGATAGAGGTTTAATGGACGATTATGGTCATTATAGGTTGAAGTATTAATTATAGCGATTCTACTTCAAGGATGGAATAGCTATCAAGGTTGAGGTACTTTGGAGCATTTTGCTATTTATCGATAATCGTCGAGGTATGTGAACCTCTTCCTTCTTTTGACATGATTCTATGTATGGAATATACATGTAGTACTATTTCATGATTCCTTCTACTCTGAAGTTAAGAGGTACGTATGTTGATTTACTCCCACGTAAAGGTTATGTCTGTTATCCTAAGTTCTACCAAGTCTTGCTGGGGACGCTGGTAAGAGTCGCATGAGGTATTTGGAGACAAGTTGACTTGGCTAAGTTGACACAAATGAGAATAAGTATCGAACAAGCCAACCGCGCTAATAAAGGAAAATGTAATGACAATCAATTGCTAAATGAGTAGAATTCTCCATCCGCATAGAAGCTAAGATAAGACAAAATTGTATTACATTTTCTAGATCATGACTACTGATTAAGATCGTTATAAATAAGTATAACTTATTCACAACACACCAAAGTATATGTTACTTAATTTATAAGAATTTACGTGATGAAGTTTTAAGACAATGAACCTCAAATTTTTAAAAGGTTAAGGGACTTTATTTTTCAAGTTATGGAACTTGATTTTAAAGGAGAAATGAATTGATTTAAAAGTATAGAATACTTGATTTGGAAAGTATTGATTTCTTGCCATTCTAAAGATATGAAACTTGTTTTCTTAAAAGTTAAGATACTTGAAGTATTTTGAAAGCTATGTGATTTGATTTGAAAGTATAAGTCTCTGGTTATAAAAGGAATGAATTTGTCTAAGACATAAAGAGTTATAACGACTTTATGGGAAGTCAGTTATAACAACTTTATGGAAGATTAAAAGAATGGTTTTCCAAGAATGTAAGCAAAGAAATGATTTGAAATAAAGAAGGGCAAATTGTTTTAAAGGTACCAATCGCTTAAGGTTTTTAAGAAAGAAGTCACTTGATTTAGAAGCTTGGTAAATGTATTTCTAAAAAGGTATTGACTTGTCTTGAAAAGTAGATATGACTTGATACTACTTGTTAGTATCTTGGAAGTTTCATTTGTGAAAGATTCATTCTTTAGGAGTAGAGGTACGTAGTACGTGAGTTTAAATTCTGATTTTATATGACATTATCGCGTCCCGTAAATGGGTCCGGCAAGATACCTTACGGGCACTATATTGCATTATCGCGCCCCGTAAATGGGTCTGACAAAGATACCTTCACGGGCACTATATGACATTATCGCGCCCCAAAAACGGGTCGGGCAAGATACCTTATGGGCGCACTATACGACATTATCGCGCCCTAAAACGGGTCGGGCAAGATACCTTTATGGGCAGACTATATGATATTATCGCCCCGCAAACGGGCTTACAATATACCTTTACGGGCAGACTATATGACATTATCCCGCCCCGAAACGGGTCGGGCAAGATACCTATACGGGCGACTATATGACATTATCGCGCCCCGAAATGGGTCGAAGTATACCTTTACGGGCGTACTATATGACATTATCGCGCCCGTAAATTGGTCGGCAAGATACCTTTATGGGCAGACTATATGACATTATCGCGCCCGTGAATGGGCGGGCAGTATACCTTTATGGGCGTGCTATGTGATTTATCGCGCCCCAGAACGGGCCGCAAGATACCTTTATGGGCGCATTTATGACTTTATCGCGCCCATTGGGTCGGGCAGATAGGCGCCCTCCATAAAGGGCCGATTATGTTATGCAAGGTAAGTAAGTTATATGGAAATGAACTTGACGGTTTTCCGAGAGTATACGTAAAGAATGTGACTATAACTTTTATGTAAAAATGGGAAAAGATAATAAGGTACGATTAAGTTCACGAGATGGTAATGACACGATAGATCCGGTATTTACCCTTTTTATACTTTCCCCGCCATTCTTTCATGGCTTATGATTTGTTTATCGCACTTTATTTTCCGCTCAATATTCTGTAATTTGCATCAGTTGTTCGGGCTCGCGTGCGTTTATGTCCGTAGGTTTAGGTACGCAGTTGTGGATCCGCGAGCTTAGGATCCTGGTTCAGCATTTTGAGATGGCTCCAATGTTCCGGAGTTGTCATGGCTATGTATATTCAGGGGTACGGCGGGGCCTTGTCCCGCCATAGTATTTGTTCAAATCTTAGAGGTCTGTATTCATCCGTCAGGGATCAAGCAGAGTTGTTTTTACATTGTTAGCAGTGTAGACCCTTTCTGGTAAATTTTTATGTTATGGCATACTTTATAATGCTAAGACAAGTATAGTCCCAAATTCAAGGTTTCAACAAATCATAAGAGTAATAAGCATGAACGAACATCTTTTCATATTGACTATATTCTTCAAAGTTATAAGTTTTCGTGTTCTTCATTCTATTGATATGTTAATTAAATTATGTTTACTCTTGTTCTGGAATTCTTTTGTTCTCTTCAATGTTACTTCAATCCATATTTGTCCTCGTCATGTAGTACTTTCATATCACAATCGTTATCTTTCATCAGATTGTGTTCTTCTCTGTTGATAAGGAAATATATGATTATGTAACGCTCCAAACCATGGTCTTACCTGAGTCATAAAACCGTACTAACAATACTATACAATCAAACCACGGAGCTGATACGGGGCAAGTACGAAAGCCGACTACCAGATACCAAGGCCGAGTCACGTAGCTGACCGGGGCAAGTACGCAGGCTAACTACCGATACCAAGGTCAGATCACGAGACTCGCCACTCAACATCCAAACCACGGTCGACACGGGCGCGAAGCCGACTACCAGATACCAAGTCGAGTCGTGAGTCGACCGGCAAGTACGAGGGTGACCACCAGGTACCAAGGTCAGATCACGACTTCGCCACTAAACCGAACGGGGCAAGGCGAGGGCTAACTACCGGTACCAAGGTCGAATCAGCCACGAGACGGGGCAAGTACGAAAGCCGACCACCAGATACCAAGGCCGAACAAGAAACCTCACGGAGAGCTAGTCCACGGAATAACACTATCAACAGCGAGCTGCACCATGGAATTCTCCACACCGCAGACGCCCAAGTAAGTTCTCAACAAGTCAACCGACCTCCATCGAGAGACGGCAGTATAGAAACACAATTCTTGCACAACAAAGGCTATCACAATAAGCATTGGCAAGTTTCACAACAACAAGCATAGGCAAGTTATACACAACTCAAGGTACTTTCATTTTATGTCAAAGTCCTGTTTTAACCCTAAAGTACTTCACGACGTTAAATTCCTTTTAAAGATCCATTTCTTTTACAAAGGTCACCCGATACCCGTAGTATAAAAATAGAGTGTTTTTAATGAAAGGGAGTCTAATGTCATCGACAATACAAGGAACTCTATATATTTAAGGAAATTATTCTCTAATCTCATGGACCATCCTACTTTGGAAAGACTATGATTGTCTACATCAATGTGGGTTATCTTAAAAGAATCCATATACCCTCAACAATGGTAATCGAAAGCATACGACATAATTTCTTTTACGTTATACTCTATAATCCCTTATCGATCATCTAAATGCTAACCATACGATGGTTTGTTGCCATAAACCGATATTCGTGAAAGGAACATTTGCGCATCTAACAAGAGTGTCATGATACTTGGCTTCTAGAACTCAAATAGAAAGAAACATTTGGTATGACTTTATCTTGCTAAATGGGAGATGGACATACGTACTTACTTTACTATAATCCTTATTGGTGTTTCGAACATGTATTTTTGCTCTATATCGTTATATCTTTATGACAACTATAACGCTCATATAAATTTAGTTCATCTTAAGTGAAATACTAAACCCCTAATGACGATAATTCTAGAAACTAACGACATGATTCACCTTAGATAAGTGAGTATAATCCTCAACGATTATATAAGGCTTATCAGTACGACTCATCTTATGTAAGATACCATAACTTAATAACGATAATTTGGTCACTATCTATATGATTCATCTTAGATAACGATCTATGATCCATTAATGATAATTTACAAACCATCCATATAATTCATCTTCACTAGACATATAACCCGTCGACAAACATATGAGTTATCTACATGATTCAACTTTACTATAATCTATAACCAGGAAATAATCTTTCGAAAGTTAACCATGCAATTCATCTTAAGTAGTAACTATAATTCCATCAGACACCAACGATCTTAAAGGTAGCATGTTACACTACTTACATGATTGGCCTTACTTTAAGCTAACCATACGCTCATCCTAGGTATCATTCTATCATTCCTTAACACTCTTAGATCTATCAACATAGTTCACCTTGTTAGTTGCTTGTCACGACTGCCCGGTTCGTGGATCGGTGCCTTACCCGCACCCAAGTAGTCATACATCGTAGAAATCACGAATATAAAAACAAGACATGAAACATTTGTAAATGAGACACGCTTTTATCTCGAGAAAATGTCGACTTTCGCATATATATATAAACAAAGCCCTATAGCTACATCCCAACTGCATAGGACTACTGCACTTCTAAGAAGATAACAATTATGGCGGACAGGGCCCGCCATACCGAATGTACAAAACTATCTACAACAACAGAGATCATACCTAAAAGTCGAGCCTCCTATAAGATGGAGCTCGACACCAAAGTAAGGATCCAAGGATGTGGATCTAGCACTCGCTTCTTACCTGCAGATGAACGCAGCCAAGGAGGTCAAGCAATGTACCAAGTATGTGAAATCAGAAAGTACTTAAATGAAATCATATCATTTTAAAACCAATTTTACAAATATGCATTTAAACAACCAATGTAATCGCACATAGGCTACTTCACAAACAAGAGTAATAATAGGTAAATCAGAATGTGTCTTTTCTAGGTCGCGAATGATCAAGCAAGCGCCAATCGCCCATAGTATCATTATGCATGCCTAATCTCGACTCCTCAGTCGTGATAGCCACCTAGGCCCGCATGAGGTATTCTCGCATCGGTGGTAGCTACTCCGGCATCGCCCCGACTCAGAGTCCGCATGGCCACATAGACCGCATGGCCACACGGACCGCACACTAACCTCGAACTCGTAGCCCGCATAGGTCCCCCGACCCGCAGGTATTCTCAATCATAGTCACACGCATCGCCGAGGTATACTCTCATCGGGCAGCTTAACCCCTGTATATCATGTCAAGAGGTGAGTGATGTAATACTAACGAATTCGCCACCGTTAAACAACATAAGCACAACAAGAATAACCTCTTATACAAACGCATAAAGACACTAACACACATAGCATCATAATATGTCTACTCATCAAACCATCTTATTATACTTTCCAAATCAATACAAGTCTTTCATAAGCACATAAGTAAATCGCCCTTTTATATTTCTTAAGTCGTTATACCTAACTTCCCATAAAGCTAGTATAACTCTTAAGCTTTTTTTTTGTTTTCAAAACAAATATTCTTCTTCTTTCAAAAATGATTTATAATTCTTTCGAAAGACTTCAAGATTCTTATTATTTAGACTCAAGTCAAAAGACGCCAAGTAAAACCATGTTCATTAACACACGACGCCTACCGCACTATATATATATTTTAAAATATCATGCCAAGAGTATATGAAGAATCACATACCTTCTCGCGAAATCCACCGCCAAGTCGAATATGTCGCAGCAGAGTATCAACCTATAATAGTCAAATACGCCTATCAACGCCTAGACTACTCAGAGGATAATCTAAGCAGAGGGTTCTATTCTACTGAAAATCGGGAAGACTTCCCTACCCTAAACTATACAAGTCATCAGTAAATATAGTCCTATGTAAGTACAACAATCTTCTTTAATTCTTCGATGCGACATACCAATTCTCTTCTCGTAATACCCTTCTATGTATTTTATACTTATTTCTATACTTCACAATATGTATTCTCCAATTACAATGGAAGGATAAAATTATTATTTACCTCGTAAGCCCAAAATTATCCAAGATAAAAGTCGATTCGAGCAAGGTTTAGCTCCTAATCAGACGCCCAATCCGCCTCCAAGAAACCCTAAGTTTCTACACCACTTACTTACAACTTCAACCAACTATGAAGATTTCCTGTGGTTTCGCTTAGTGACTAATGGATATAAGATAGTATTTCGGGCTTTAGTATAGAGGTGACTTTGGAATACTACTAGATATACTGCTAGGGAATTTTGGGGATAGTAACAATACTGGAGAGTATTTTCTACCAAGGGGAAAGGGTTTACCGAGACTACAAGGAAAGGGGAGGGTGTTTAATAAGCTCTTCACAAAGAGGGGGAGGCTTGACGAGAGCTTCTCTCAAAGGGAAGTTTTGGAGACTTGGAAGATGATTTGTGGACGGAAGTCTTCAACCTGCTGGGTATTTATAGGACTTTCTGGGGTCAAGACGAAGGCAAGTGGAGGCAAGTGGAGGTGTGGATTAGCACAAGTGCACCCTATCCCTACTCCACAAATCACTCACAAACATTGACCTTGGTTTAGGCCTTAAAATCGTGCCAACCAAGCCCTCTTTGCCGTCCACTTGAGGGTGACAAGTGTCACCCCCTCGTTGGTCCAAAATATTTCATCTCTCGGAAAAATCCGCAAAAATTATAAATGTCGCAGCCGTAATTTTCCCTTCGCAAGCTTTGGAAGACGCTTCGCCTGAAAACAATTATTTTCGTGGTCAGGCACAAATTTTCATTCCCTATGCCTACTTTAAGGCTTAAACTTTGACGCACGCCTCACGCACATACTGGAAATACGGTATAACATTCTCCTTCCTTAGAAACATTCGTCCCAATGTTCCTTCCTAAGACAGATAACGATAAAGTTCCTCATAACTTAAACAGTTGCAAATGCCACACATGGCCACAATACAGCACTTAAGCAAAATGACAATGAAAATTTACAAGAGGAAAGTGAGTTACCCGAGGTGTGGGGAATAGGTGAGGATACTTCGCCTCATGTCCTCCTCGCCTTCCCACGCTATCTCTTCCTCGAGCTCGCTCCGCCACAATACTTTGACGGAAGCTACGCCCTGTCCGCAGACGCCTAACCCGACGCATCGATTATCGCTACGGGAATCTCCTCATACGATAACCCCTGGCCACCGACATCGCCAATCGGTGCACCCTAGATGGATCCTCGATACATCTCCTCAAAGATAGAAACATGAAAACCGGATGTATCGCTCAAGATCGGACGACAGATCCAACTCATAGGCAACCTCGCCTACCTCGCGACATCCGACACGCCAATGTACCTCGGTGAGTTTCTTTCTTCCGAATCTCATCACACCTTCATGGGTGACACCTTCAGAAAACCCAATCATCAACCTCGAACTCGCATGCCGACGACGATGATCTCGCATATGACTTCGCCGACTCAGCCGCCAATAGTCCGTCCTACTAATCGCACTCGCCACATCAAACCAGACCTATCGGCGACCGCACTTCCTCCCATAAAAGCACTTCAAGGCGCCATCTCAATACCGGAGTGGTAGCTATTATTATATGCAAACTCAACTAGAGGCAAATGATCCTCCTGGGCCTACCCACGAAGTCAATAACACAAAGCTCGCAGATATCCTCAAGAGTCCGGATAGTGCGCTCGCCGTCCGTGCTTCGAGGATGGAATGCAGTACTCAGGCTCACCTGCGTCCCTAGACCCTTCTAGAAAGACCTCCAGAAGTTAGCCGTAAACTGGGCTCCTCTGTCATATATGATAGAAATAGGGACCCCATGCAGTCTGACGATCTCTCGGAGGTAAAGTATGGCATAATCCTCAGCCGAAAAAGTCGTCCTGACGGGAAAAAAGTGGGCTGATTTCGTCAGCCTGTCGACGATAACCCAGATAGAATCATGCTTCCTCTGAGTGCGAGGTAATCCTGTGATTAAGTCCATGTTGATCACCTCCCACTTCCAGGTCGGGATCTATATCGTCTGCAATAATCCACCAGGCCTCTGGTGCTCTATCTTCACCTGCTGACAACACGGGCACTGAGCCACAAACTCTGCAATGTCCCTCTTCAAGCCATCCCACCAATACACAGATCTGAGGTCGTGGTACATCTTTGTCGACCCCGGATGGATAGAGTAACGTGCGCTGTGTGCTTCCCCTAGAACTCGCCAAGTCCCGCAATATCCGGAACACAACCTGCCTCAAACCTTAGCACCCCATCAAAGCTACTCAAAAGCGACCTTCCTTCACGTAAGAGTCAGACACGATACCGCCAAAACCGGATCTCAACCGTTTCTTCACCTCCTCGACGATGGAAGACTCGGCAACCTCTCGAACTCAACCCCACCGCTATCGTAATCAATCAATTTGACTCAAGGCTCGCTAGCCGATGCAACTCGCGACCATGCCCTCTCTCCTAACAGACATCCGATAGACTCCCATCGACCTACGACTGGCGGCATCTTCCACAACATCGCCTTCCCGGTGGTACATGTGATGTCGACATCGTAATCCTTGAGCATCTCTAACCACCGCCTCGCCGTGAAGTTCATCTCCTCCGCCGAAGATAAACCGAGGTCGTGGTGCGTATAAATATCCACATCAACCCCATACAAGTAGTGCCTCCAGATCTTCAAGGCGTGAATCACCGCCGCTAACCCAAATCATGGGTGGGGTAGTTCCTCTCATGCTTCTTGTTGTCTGGATGTGACGCTATAACCTTACTCACCGCATCAACACACATCCGAGCCCGATGCCCGACGATCACAATACACTACATAACCGTCTGACCTCCGGAAGAGTAAGAACGGGCGGTCGCCGCCTCCTTCAAAGAATCGAAACCTCGCCACAAGCATCACCATCAAACTTACCGCTTCGAGTCACCTAGTCAATGGTGCAGATAGAAGCAAACTTCCACGAACCGATAGTAACTCGCAAGTGCCCGTAAAGTCGCGACCGCTGGAGTAAGAGGTTCAGGCCAACTCTCGATCGCTTCGATCTTGGTCGATCCACCCGAATACCATCTACCATAATATGCCCAAGAAAGCCACCGGCCAACCAAAACTCACATTTGGAAAACTTGGCGATAATCGCTGGTCTCGAGAACTCTCAAGACAGCCTCAAATGCTCCGCAGATGCCTCGCTCGAAAGGAATAAACTAAGATGTCATCAATGAACACTATCACAAACGTGTTCAAAATGGCTTGAACACCTTGCTCATCAAATCCATGAATACCACGAGCATCGGTCAACCCGGAAAGACATGACTCGAACTCATAATGCCCGCATCGTCCGAATGCCCTAGTGGACATCCGCCTCTAACACGCACTGATGATAGCCCGATCGCAGATCAATCTCGAGAAACATCTCGCACTCGCAACTTGTCGAACAAATCATCAATCCCGGGAAGCGGGTATTCGTTTAATGGTCACCTTGTTCACCGTCAGAATCAACACACATGCGCAGCCCCGCCCTTCTTCTTCACTTAACAATACCGGCCTCAGTGAGAAACACTAGGCCTAATGAAGCCCTTTCTCCAAAGAAATCTCTCACCGGTCCTTCAACTCTCTCAACTCGGCAGTGTCATTCTGTATGGCGGAATGGAAATAGCCGAGTGTCCGCAAAGACATCGATACAAAACTCTATCTCCTCTCGTGAGGGATACCCGAGGTCATCCGAAACACATCCGGGAACTCTCGACTACAGTGAATCGATCAAAATCTGGTACCGTAGCCTCGTGAATAAACACCCGAACGAGATGGTAGATATACCCTTCGCACCATCTTCCTAGCCTTGAGATAGGAAATAAACCTACCCTCTACGATACAAGCTGTTCCTCCCACTCAACAACCGGCCTCAGAAACCGAACTGCACTCACTCTCTCCTCGCAGCCTACATTGGCGTAGCAAGAAGCCAGCCAATCCATACCCATGATCACATCAAAATCATCATATCCAACTCTATCAAGTCGCCAGTGGTCCGACGATCGATACGGTCACCGGACAAGCTCTATATACCAGCCGATCTACCACCGAATCACCCACTGGCGTAGCTACCTCGAAAGGGTCTATGGACTCAGGCTCTATCCCTATCCTAATATCAAAAAGGGGAGATATATAGGACAGAGTATAACCCGAATCTATAAAGGCATACACGACACAACAAGAAACTGAGCAAAGTACGCGATTTACATCACGCGAGGCCTCCCGTCCCGCCGGGCAAGGCATATATGCGTTTCGAGGACCGCTAGAATCGACCCGCGCACGACCTCGCCACACTGGCCGCCCATGAGTACCTCGCCCGGGCGATTAATCGTAGGAGATGAAGACCGCAAAGAACTCGTAGCCGACTTACCTACCGTCAGATCGCCTCTTGGTGACAGTTTCACAAAGTGACCCGGCTGGCTACAATCAAACAAACTCCCGAGCGTACCATAATTCCCGTGAATGGATCTACCGACGGCCACACCGGCGGGTGGTCCCGGACGGTTAGCACCTTCGCTACCCGACGTCCGTTTTGGGGCCCGGTCCGCCTCGAATATACCGCCGCCCCGAGGATGCAGGAGTGCTCAGCCGGGCCGTGGTGCAAATCCCAGATCGCCTGAGGCCGCCCACCCCGATAGCTACCAAAAGACTCGCTGCCCCGCCTTTCTTCGCTGCTCACAACCCGCTGCCTTACGCCTCGCATCCAAGTGTACGAGCTCGCACGCGGTAATGTCCATGCTCGATCGAAGAGCTACACCCGCACAAGACTCGCCATATAATCATCTAGCCCTGATGTAGCGGGCACCGCCCTCCATATTCGCTACCAACGCAGTGGACATATCGAGCCAACGAATCGAACTCAACGTTGTACTCCCTAATCAAGCGCCCTCTCTATCTCAAAGAATAAAAATTGTCGCCGCGTCTCTCATCCGCGGAGGCAAGAAGTGAGTGAGAAAAGCCTCGATAACTCGCCCCAAGTAGCCGGGACGCGTGTTCTCCCGACAACTCCCACGAAGTCAAACCGGCCGATCGCGTATCACGCACCGATGCGAACCAAGATCACTGACTCGGTCTTCAAGCCTTGATCACTCAGATGATCCTTCAGAATCGACGGATGAACTCCTCGCGATCATCCTCGTGTCTCGACCGTAACTCAAGGGCTACAACTCGTAAAATCTCGTAGCCTCAAACTATCCGATCTCGGTGAACCACGTGTATCGGCTGAATCTGAATCGCCAGATCCACTTATCTTCATGTTCGCCACGATCCCGCCAAGAATCGCCATCTCTCAGAACCCATCTCATCTCGATCCAGCCTGGATCGAGGCGCAGTATCGGGTCTCATCACCATCACTGGCGCTTCTAAACCTCGCTGGGGCCGCGCCGTGGAACTCGGGCCGCTGCATAGATCGGGCCCGAGCCCTCGCGACTTTGGTGTCCTACTAGCAGCTCCATCGCCGCTTTGCCTTCTCGGGCCCGGTTGCCTTACGTGAGGCATAATCATAAAGAAAGGAAATACGTTAGAGGGTCCAACTTATAACACAACTCTAAGGCACGATCTCAGAGTGAGAAGAATGGAAACTAATCCTAAATATCTTATAGCCTCCGATTATCGCGTGGTGCACAACACACCGATAATCAAGACTTACTAGATACGGCCTCAAGACACTTTCCGAGGATTAAATGCTCGATACCACTTTTGTCACGACTGCCCGGCTCGTGGATCGTGCCTTACCCGCACCCAAGTAGTCATACATCGTAGAAATCGAATATAAAAACAAGACATGAAACATTGTAAATGAGACACGCTTTATCTCGAGAAAATGTCGCTTTCAAGATATATATATAAACAAAGCCCTATAGCTACATCCTAACTGCATAATAGACTATGCAGACCTCTAAGAAGATAAACTACTATGGCGGGACAGTGCCCCGCCATACCCTGAATGTACAAAACTATCTACAACAACAGGGAGATCATACCCAAAAGTCGAGCCTCCGGAGAAGATGGAGCTCCTGACACCAAAGTAAGGATCCTAAGGATGTGGATCTAGCACCTGCTTGCCCTTACCTGCGGCATGAACGCAGCCCCCCGAAGGAGGTCAGTACAACAGGTACCAAGTATGTGAAATCAGAAAGTACTTAAATGAAATCATATCATTTTAAAACCAATTTTACAAATATGCATTTAAACAACCAATGTAATCGCACATAGTGCCACTTCACAAACAAGAGTAATAATAGGTAAATCAGTAATGTGTCTTTTCTAGGTCGCGAATGATCAAGCAAGGCCAATCGCCCATAGTATCATTATGCATGCCTAATCTCGACTCAGAGTCCGCATAAAGCCACCTAGGCCCGCATGAGGTATTCCCCGCATCGGTAGCTACTCCTCGGCATCGCCCCGACTCGTAGTCCGCATGGCCACATAGACCGCATGGCCACATGGACCGCACACTAACTCGAACTCAGAGCTCCGCATAGGTCCCCTGGACCCGCATGAGGTATTCTCGAATCATAGTCACACAGACTGCCTGAGGTATACCCCTCATCGGGGGGCAGCTTAACCCCCGGTATATCATGTCAAGAGGTGAGTGATGTAATACTAACGTAACGGCTTACCGTTAAACAACATAAGCACAACAAGAATAACCTCTTATACAAACGTTACAAGACACTAACACACATAGCATCATAATATGTCTACTCATCAAACCATCTTATTATACTTTCCAGAAATCAATACAAGTCTTTCATAAGCACATAAGTAAACTGCCCCTTTTATATTTCTTAAGTCGTTATACCTAACTTCCCATAAAGCTAGTATAACTCTTAAGCTTTTTTTTTGTTTTCAAAACAAATATTCTTCTTCTTTCAAAAATGATTTATAATTCTTTTGAAAGACTTCAAGATTCTTATTATTTAGACTCAAGTCAAAAGACGTCAAGTAAAACCATGTTCAGTTAACACACGTACGTCTACCGTACTATATATATATTTTAAAATATCATGCTCAAGAGTATATGAAGAATCACATACCTTCTCGGCGAAATCCACCTGCCAAGTCGAATATGTCGCGCGCAGAGTATCAACCTATAATAGTCAAATACGTCTATCAACGTCTAGACTACTCTGTAGGATAATCTAAGCAGAGGGTTCTCTATTCTACGGAAAATCGGGCAGCACTTCCCTACCCGGTAAACTATACAAGTCTACTGTAAATACAGTCCTATGTAAGTACAGTTCAATCTTCTTTAATTCTTCTGATGCGATTACAGTTCAATTCTCTTCTGTAATACCCTTCTATGTATTTTATACTTATTTCTATACTTCTACAGTATGTATTCTCCAATTACAATGGAAGGATAAGATTATTATTTACCTCGGTAAGCCCAAAATTATCCAAGATAAAAGTCGATTCTGAGCAAGGTTTAGCTCTAACTGCACGCTCCAATCCGCTCCAAGAAACCCTTAGAAGTTTCTACACCACTTCTACTTACAACTTCAACCAACTATGAAGATTTCCCCAGGGTTTCGTTTAGTGACTAATGGATATAAGATAGTATTTCTGGGCTTTTAGTATAGAGGTGACTTTGGAATACTACTAGATATACGGCTAGGGTATTTTTGGGATAGTAACAATACTTGGAGAGTATTTTCTAAGTGGGAAAGGGCTTTGCCGAGACTACAAGGAAAGGGGAAGGGGTGTTTCATTAAGCTCTTCACAAGAGGGGAGGCTTGACGAGAGCTTCTCTCAAAAGGGGGGAAGTTTTGGAGACTTGGAAGATGATTTGTGGATGAAGAAGTCTTCAACTCAAGGGGGGTATTTATAGGACTTTCAAGGGTCAAGATGAAGGCAAGTGGAGGGCAAGTGGAGGGTGTGGATTAGCACAAGTGCACCCTATCCCTACTCCACAAATCACTCACAAACATTGACCCTTGGTTTAGGCCTTAAAATCGTGCCAACCAAGCCCTCTTTGCCGTCCACTTGAGGGTGACAAGTGTCACCCTCTCGTTGGTCCAAAATATTTCATCTCTCGGAAAAATCCGCAAAAATTATAAATGTCGCGTAATTTTCCTTCGCAAGCTTTGGAAGACGTCATTTCGAAAACAATTATTTTCGTGGGTTGTGCACAAATTTTCGTCCCTATGCCTACTTTAAGGCTTAAACTTTTATACGTACGCCCTCACGTACATACTCTGGAAATACGGGGTATAACATTGCTATATCCCGATTCTGATCATATTATAACTATCAACATGTTCATCTTAGACAATGACCTATAATTCCTTTAGCCATACTTCAAAAACCATCGATATCATTCCACTTATAGGAGAAACTCTAATCCCATAAGGGTGACCTGATAACTTGACATTAAGAGTAATACGCTTGAATGATGAACTGATTTATAAAAACGTAGTATATATCTCTTTTAACTCACGGAACTTGTGACATTAGGCTAATACATTTTCATAAACTCTAGACTTTGTAACCCATCAATGACTATCTAAACGATATTGATACGATTCAGTTTACGTAATGATCTACACCCTAATGACGATCATCCAAAATTATTCATATGATTTATCTTACGTAACACTAAATCATCTATCAATGATACTTTGAAAGCCATCACACAATGCATCTTAAGTAGCATTTAGTCATCCATTTACAATCCTTAAAAGCTCCCAAATGACTGATCTTATTAAACTCTCTACACTCCCACAATAACTAAGTAGAGCTGCCAATTATATGTTCCTCTTACGTACCTTCTACTATCCCTTTTAATGATACTCTAGAAACTCTCAACACCCATGATCTTAATCATGTCCTATGCCCCATTTTTATATGATTCTTTGTAACTCACATTTGGGAAAGGACCATTTGAATGGAGTATCGATATAAAACAATACACCTTTTGTAACTCTAGACTTCATAACACATATAAGGGGATAAATAACGGGGTCGTATCAGAGTGGTGAGTCAAGAAATAGCCTTACATACCTTTATTTTCGAATCATCAACGATAGAAATAGAACAATCTCCTTTTGTACTTAAACTAAAATAAGGAAAACAAGTCTAGTATCAATAAAAGGAACACACCAACTAGCTTATGAGTGACAAACGTAATGTACAAATGTTTCTACGGTGATTATTCAAGCGTATATCCTTTCTAATTCTTGAAACACTCTTAATAACATGTGAATACAAGTTCAACAATACTTCCAGCACATGCATACAACAAGAACATTCCCATCATGCTATACAACACAACTAGTAATGCAACTGCTCAGTCAGTCTTCAACTTACCAACTAGTAGCAACTAAGCACATTTAAATGATCAACTAACTCATCTCCAACATGCTAATAATCTCAGCTACTTCAATCAACCTTCAACTTATAACTTACAATAACTCAGCATATTTAATTATCAAACTAACCCATATACAACATGCTAATATTTCTAGCATCTAAAGCATGGCAGGAACAACCCACAACTTTTCACAACAACACTCCTTAACTTAACTTCAACATATAAATGCCAATCTATACTTTCACAGCAACTAAACACATCTAGAACTCAGGTAAACCTATAAACATGAAATAAAATATGATTCTTAATTTAAACGTGAGAAAAAAAGGCAGCGTCTTGGCTGCAAACACAACTACTCCTTCCACTTACTTATCTTGTAGGAATCTCTCAATTACCTAAAGTCATAGGGGAGAGGAGATGATTTTATGGGCTATTAGAAATAAAATAGAAGAACAACACAAGAACCCTAAGTGGAATAAAGGGGCGGCTGCCTTTTTTGTATCAGAGAAAGAGAGAGAATTACCTTGAACATAGAGGAGGAGGGAGAAGCATACATGGCTGCCATGAGAGCTTCAAGCTCAACATAAAAAAGATGGAGAACGGGAGAAATGTACACATAGTTGTTGGTTGTTGGGGACAGAGCGTAGAGAGATGAGAGAGGGTTTCCCCATCTCACCCTTTTCTTTCCCTTTTATTTGGGTCACTCATTATAAGTATGTGATGTATCTACTTGTCACTTACGTAATCTAGAAGATTGTCAATTTCCTCTCAACATGTGTGTCATCCTTATTTAACAAGTAGGACGGAAAATAAGTAGCTCAAACAAGTAGGACGTGTAAATAAATAGCTTAAGCAAGTTGGGTGTATAAGTAAGTAGGATATGTAAGCAAGTATGACATATAAGTAAGTAGGATGTGTAAGCAAGTAGGATGGGTAAGTAGTAGCTCAAACATGTAGGACATCTAAGAAAGTAGGTGAAACACATAGGTGAATCTATTAGGTCCTCTACCTTTATCTGACGTCTCATTCTTTTGTGAATCTCATTCACCTTAACTAGAATTAACATTTAAATACACTTGGACCTTAAACAATAACTATAATATTATTCCTCTATATTTAAGAAAGTTCGTCAACTTCAACTTAGTCATATATACTTTGAGACGCTACAAGTGTTACATCAACCTAGAGAATCAATGTAGACTTCATAAGGCTAAATAGCTTCACTATGAAGAACATGTATTCAATCCCTATGATTGATTATTTGTTGGATGAACTGTTTGGAGAAATTGTAGTCTCCAAGGTAGATCTCAGGGCTAGTTACCATCAAGTGAGAATGAAGTCTGGATATGAGTACAAAATTACAATTAGAACCCATCATGGGCTTTGATAGTTTAAAGTTATGCCTTTTGAACTGACTAATGCTCCGACCCCACCTTTCAATCCTAAATGAACTCTGTTTAGAATGAGCAATTAAGAAAGTACATATTAGTGTTCTTTGATGACAACTCATATAAAATAGGAATATGGAGGAGTGTGTGAGACACCTTAAAGTTGTTCTTCAATTACTAAGGATGGACAAGTTATTTTCTAATAGGAGTAAGTATGAGTTTGGGCAACCACAAATTGAATACCTTGGTGTTCTCGCTCCATTGTTTTGCTCCTGCCATTTTATCAGCTGCTGAAATCGGGAGACAAATTGATTCCTTAACTCAAGCGATTTGGGCTAGAAATGGAAATCAAATTTCAAGCAATGGGTTCCTCAACTACTCTAGAATGAGTTAGGACGATGTAATTAACTAAGAGGTAAGAAAGCATGAACACAGTCGAGTAAAGTAAAGGAAAATGTAAAGGATAAAGTAAGGATAGATAATAGGATTGTGTGTCGTAATCTGTATAAAATGAGTATTTATATTACAAAAAGAGAAAAAATTGTCCAAAACGTGCCTCCCACGCTTGGCCGTCAACAACCCACTAAGTACCACTGCTGACTATGGGGGAGGTGGTGCCAACTTTCTCGCCATCCCTCCTTTTTCTTGGACAATGGCCCTACTATTTAGCTGTTGTTGGTCGTTACCGCTTTTGGAGGTCTGGAAACCCTTTTGAATTGGTCGTTGAGGCACTTGTATTTGAGTGGATCCCAGTCATGCCTCTAACTGATAGCTTCAGCTAATATGCCGTAGTAGTCGATAGAGCTCTTGTCATCGAGGGTTAGGTGTAAATTCGGCTCCTGAATAATTCAGTTGTGAGTGACTTCGGCTAAACACTTAAATTATTTTTTAGTGTTAACAATTGTCTCCCTACATTAACTCGAGAGTAAATTAAGTTGATGTATCCGAAAATAGCCATCGTTTCAGTCTGACAGTCGCGCATATCACTTCAATTGTCTTGTCTCCTGTGCACGCAACGATGATAATAAGGGAAGCTCTTCTTTCCTTCTGTAGAAACGCCTCGACTTCCACAAACAATTTATGACAGATTCTTAGCCGCACGTTTTGTGTGAAAATAAAGTACTTTAGTAGAAACATCCCATACGAGGTTCCCCATTCAATTTTCGGTCATTTCCAAATTTCTTTGCCTTTTTCCCAGAGGAAACCTTATTTCTTTACCAGCAAAAACCATGTTTTCATCTTCTTCTATATCTCTGGGGTTGGACAATACTGATTTGGCTTGTGATGACCTAATCCTCGCTTTTGCCTTCATAAATGAGCAACTAGTTCTTGCCATTTTGGGCACATCTGAACAAGGTGACCTCCTTCTTTCACAACATCTAAACCCGACAAACTATGACCTTCCGATTACTTGTGATTGGTTTACCGGTAACCGTTGTCCGACTAGTCTATGCACCTGGCCGACCAAGATTGCCAACCATTCAGTTTGGTTGGATCGAGTGAAATTGGCCAAAGAAGTTGAATGAGTGCGTACAAGTCTCTATGATGCCATTATGTTGTCGTAGTTTGACTTCCCCTACAACATAAGTCTTATATATGCTTTTCTTGTTCACTGGTCGACCACTTTCAATGCCGTTATTTTCCCTTGGGGAATGATAACCCCCATGTTTCTTGATGTGATGGCGATATTTGGCCTTCCCATTCTGGGAGCCGAAGCGCATGTAGTGATATCGATATTGCCGATTTATGCATCATAGTCTCAAATACTTCTTCAGGTTACGACCAAATATAGCCAACAACCGCCAGATATCGCCTTGTCCAGTCGATGATGCCAAGCATTATGATTTTCTGCTTTCTTAGTTCAATCGATACTTTGTCTGTACGGGCTCTTGTTCAGTTATGAGTCAGCCAATATGGATTCATCATCTGAGGCTGTTGTTCCATCCATTGTTCAACAGATATCGGTTAGTACTCAGGTCTCATCAATTTTTGTGGTTGAACCTCTGTTGGGTGCTGAAAAAGAGGTCCATGTGGGAGCCGATGCGGCTGAGGTAGTGGTCGTTGTTGAAACTGAGATAGGAAGGGTGATTACAGGTATTCAAGAAGTCCAAGAAGCTGTGGGTTTGGCTAATCCTGAGACTTCTATCAATGGTGTTATGTTGCAACCTTTATCTAGCAGAATACCGACCGACCCGACTTCCTAGTGTTATTGATACCAAATTGAAGGGTGTGTTTCTATGACTAATCAGTCGGTCTGTGGCTGTTTGATAACTTATGCCTGCCCAAAGGGTAATGTTCTTTCACCTATGTCTTACCCCTTTATCTTTCTTTTCCTTGCATAGTTATCGCTTGATTCATATTACCGGCAACCTGTGGGTTCGCTACGAAGTGTCCCTTCTAATTTGGTGACCATTCTCCGAATTTTTTATCTTAATAGGCAAAACGGTTTTCCAAACTAAGTCTCATTTGACAAACCTCTTAGGCTTGACATATTTATTTTATGCTGTAGCCATTTTACATTTACCCACTTTGAATCTTTCTATGGTTGTCAGTCGACTTTAATCCAACTGACTCAACTCCATTAGCACGGCTTGCTGATATTCGTCCAAACTTAGAAGCTTTGGTTTGGTCATCCTTAATGATATTAACTCCCGAGGACAATGCTACATCTTGGCCATAGATTTAGCCGGCAGGATGTCATCCCCGTAGCTGTAGTTTTTTAGAGTTTTCTAATTGCCCACTTTATTTAAGACTTTAATTTGTAAAACGTGTTTATTCAAACTTTGCACAAAACATACATAACATGAGATATTTAATATCACTCGAGTTTTGTACAAGTGTAAAACAAAGATAAATAAAGTTATGTGTAAAATTTCCCATTGGCAGCTCAAAATGTTGTTGGCCGCCAGATCTGGCTTTCTGTCATGGTTCTCCATTTGTGACGCCTCGGCTATCCTTGCCTCAGAACTTTAGGGCAGTCAGCCGATGCTACAGGTCATGTATGATTTAGGTTTTCTCAACCATATAAATCCTCCAAAGTAAGATGTGGTTCGACTAATTATTTTATTTCAAACCCTCGAGAGGTAAGATTACATGATTCTCAAGACCCTTCTTCAGAAGGTGAGTAGAGGATGGCCTCTACATTCTGAACCCCTGGCCGGAACGAGTTATCATCCGTTAGGAAAATTCCAATCTTATCTCATTCTCAAAAGATGAGCTTCTGATGCAGGGTAGAAGGAAGACATCGGCTGGTGTGAATCCAGTCCTGCCCAGCAAAATGGTATAGGATGGATTTTCATCTATCACAAAAAAGGCAGACTTGACCTTCTTAGGACCCACGGTGATTTCTGCCACTAGAATCCCCAATGTTTCTGATGTCTCTCCCATAAAGCTAGCCATTTTCATGTTAGTTGGGATGCGATCCTTCTTTGATTTGTTGAGATCCTTAAAAGTAAGCAGCATCACATTCAACATAGCCCTATTATCGACGAACACTCAGTTAATAGCTTTGCCATTGATGTAAGCCTTCACATAGAGGGGCTTGATGTGTTTAACCATATTTTTTGTAGGCGTGCCAAATACGCCGCTTAAAGTGTCCCTAGTCGGGGTGTGGGCTATTGTTCCCATTCTGTGTCTTCTACACAAACATCACCTTCTAGGCTATCCGGCGCAGAGCGGCTGACCCATAACTCACATGGGATTAGGCTGACCATTTCAATGTCTGCCCTCATATCTTCAACTGTCACGACCCATTCCGGGGCCTGTGACTGGTGCCTTACCCGGGCACCCAAGTAGTCATACATCAGAGTAATCAGCGGAATATAAAAACAAGACATGAAACAAATGTAAAATGTAAATACGCTTTATCTGAGGAAAACTTGCCTTTCGGCATATATATATAAACCAAGTCTGGCAGTTACATCCCAACTTTACAACATGACTACAGACCTCTAGGAATATAAACAACTATGGCGGGACAGGGCCCCGCCATGCCCTGAATGTACAACAAAAATATCTACAACACAGGGAGATCATACCCAAAAGTCGAGCCTCCGGAGAAATGGAGCTCCTGACACCAGAGTAAAGATCCTAAAACTGAGGATCCGCTACCTGCTTCCCTTTACCTGCGGCATGAACGCAGCCCCCCGAAGGAGGTCAGTACAACAGGTACCAAGTATGTGAAACTTTAAAGTACTTTAAATGAAATCATACCATTTTAAAAGCAATTTTAACAAATATGTACGAAACAACCAATGTAACCTCACATAGTGCCACAGCATAACCAAAAGCAAAATAGATATAACATAACTGGTCTTTTCTAGGCCGCTAATGATCGAAGCAAGGCCAATCGCCCATAGTATCATTATGCGAGCCTAATCGAACCGCACCGCATAGGTCACACACAGACCCGCATGAGGTATTCCTCGCATCGGGGGTAGCTAGCCCGCGGTATCCTCCTGGACTCCCGCAGTCCGCATAGTCACTGTTATACCCCGTATTTCCAGAGTATGTACGTAAGGGAATACGTACAAAAAGTTTGGCCTTAAAGTTTAGGCCTTGGACGATTTTTTTTGGGCACAACTCACAAAACGAATAGTTTTCCGACGAAACGTTTCCACAGCTTTCGTAGGGTAAATTCCGGCTATGCCATTTCTAATTTTTGCGGATTTTTCCGAGAGACGAAACATTTTGGACCAACGGGAGGGCGACACTTGTCACCCTCCAATTGATGGACTTGAAATCGTCCATTTGGACGAATTGGACTTGGTGTTGCACGTTTTTTGTGCCTTGGCACAAGTCAAGGATTAGGTAGGATATTTTGTGTGCAAGTTGGCCAAGGACACTTGCCCTAATCTTGGCCTTACACTTGCCTAGCACTTGGCTTAATCTTGGCCATTGGTTGGCCACTTCTTGACCTATAAATACCCCTCTTGAGATGAAGAGTTCTTCATCCACAAAAGCTTCCAAGTCTAAAGATCCTCTCCTCTCCTTTTGTAGCCTTTTCGTCCAAACACCTCCCCCTCCCCTTGTGAAGGCCCTTGGCCGAATACCCCCCCCCCCTCTAGCCTAAGTAGTTTGGCCGAGGCCCCCCCCTAGCCTAGCCAAAACCTACCCCCCCTCCCTTGGTAGAAAAGTTGCCTTCTTGTATTGTTATAATGCCCAAAATACCCTAGCCCAAATCCCTTAGTACTTATTATAAGTTGTGAAGAACTTCTAAGGTTTCCTTGGAGCATACAAATTAGGAGCGTAACCTTGCTCAAAGCGCGACTTTATCTAGGATATTATTGGGCTTACCGAGGTAACTAATCCTAACCTCTTTTGAATTAGAGAATACTTACCGTTGTAGTATAAGAATAAGTATAAAATACTTAGAAGAATATCACGAATAGAATTGAACTGTTATCACAGAGAAGGGTTTAAAAGAAGAATAATCAAATTGTACTTACATAGACTGCTTTCACAAGAGACTTGAGTAGCTCACCTGTAGGGAAGACGCCCAATTTTCCGTAGGATATAGAACCCTCTGCTTAGAATCACATAAAGTAGTTCAACGTTGATAGACGTGTTCGACTATTATAGGTCGATTCTCTCGCGCGACATATTCAACTTGGTGTGGTTTTCACCGAGAAGGTATGTGATTCTTCCTAAAGCATAATATTTTACAATATATATGTAGTACGGTAGACGCATACGTGTTAATCGAATAATACTTACTTGAATGCCTCACGGCTTAAGCCCGAATAATACTTACGCAATGCCTCACGCTTAAGCTCAATAATAAAGAATCAAAACATTTCAAAAGAATATCAATCATTTTTAATGTAAGAGAACTAATTGGTTTTAAATGAAGCTTAAGAGTTATACTAGCTTTATGGGAAGTTAAGTATAACCACTTAAGAGTGATAAAAGAAACAGGTTGCTCATGTGTTTATAATGACTTATATTGAACTGTGAAAAGAATAATAAGATGGTTTGACAAGTAGACATGATATGATGCTATGTGTGTTAGTGTCTTGTAACGTTTGTATAGGAGAGTATTCTTGTTGTGCTTATGTTGTTTAAAAGATAAGTTGTTATGTTAGTGTACTATCACTCACCTCTTGACATATTACCGGGGGTTAAGCTGCCCTCCGATGCGGGGTAGACTCAGGCGGTCTGGGACCATGATTCGAGAATACCTCATGCGGGTCCAAGGGACCTATGCGGAGCTACGGGAGTTCCGGGTTAGTGTGCGGGGTTATACCTCATGCGGTCTATGTGGCCATGCGGACAACGAGTCCGTGACGATGTCGAGGAGTATCTACCCTCGACGCGGGTTATGTACCCATGCGCGGCCTATGTGAGTGGCCTACGCGATCACGAGTCCGTGATTAGGCTTGCATGGTGATACCACGCAATTGGCCCGCCGATCATTCGCAGCCTAGAAAAGACCCGCTATGCTTACCTATTGTTGCTCTTGTTTATGATACGGCACTATGCGCAGCCTCGTTGTTTCATACATACTGCACAACCGATTTTAAAATAATATGTTTTCATTTAAGTATTTTACGCTTTCATATACTTAGTACCGTTGATCGACCTCCTTGGGGCCGCGCTCATGCCGCAGGTGGCAAAGCAGTGTGCTAGATCCACATTCTTAGGATCTCTACGTTGGTGTCGGAGCTCCATCCTTTCCGAGGCTCTACTTTGGGTATGATCTCCCGTTGTAGATAGTTTTGTATACAGTGGTATGACGGGGCCCTGTCCCGCCATAGTTGTATATTTCCTTAGAGGTCTGTAGTCATGTTGTACAGTATCGGATGTAACTGCTAAAACCATGTTTATATATATATGTCAAAAGGCGACGTTTTCTCACATAAACGGTGTCTTATTTTATAAATTGTTTCATGTCTTGTTTTATATTTCCGCCGACACGATGTATGACTACTGGGTTCCCTGAGCACTACCACGCCCCTGAATGGGTCGTGACAAAAGTGGTATCAGAGCAGTTAATCCTCGGAAAGTGTCTACAGACCGTATCTAGTAAAGTCTTGATTATCGGTGTGTTGTGCACCACACCAATAATCAGGAGGCTATAAGATATTTAGGATTGGTTTCCATTCTTCTCACCGAGATCGTGCTTTAGAGTCGTGTTAAAGTTGGACCTCTAACGATTCCTTTCAGAATAGCTTATGCCTCCACGTAAGGCAACCCGGCCCGTAAGGGCAAGGCAACCGAGGAGCCGCCACGACATCGAGTTACGAGGGCTCGTGCCCGCCTCTACCGAGACGGCGAAGTTCTACGACGCCGCCAAATTTCAAAGAGACCACGCACCCACACCTCCCGCCCCACACCGGGCGGAGGAGTTAGGGTACAAGGAGATGGCCCACTATTGGCAGAGTTGTGGCTGATACGAGGATAGGCCGATGCGCGCCAGCTCGGCCCAGCCCTGGCCGCACTGGTGCACCCGAGGCGTATAGTTTGAGGCTACGAGATTTCGAGTTGTAGCCCGCCAGAGTTTTACGGTCGAGGCCGGAGGATGATCCGCAGGAGTTCATCCGTCACCACAGGATCATGCGCGAGTGATCAAGGCCTCAGAGAGTCCGTGACTGGTTCGCATCGGCCGCGTGATACCGCAGCCGATTGGTTTGATTCATGGAGTTATCCCGGGAGAGCACGTCCCCGCCTACTGGGATGAGTTCTCGAGGCTTTCTCACTCACTTCTTGCCTCCACAGATGAGGAGGGCGCGGTCGATAGATTTTTACCGCCGAGGCGCAGGACGACCGCCGTGAGTACAATGTCGAGTTTGATTCATTGGCTCGATATGTCCCGGCTTGTAGCGCGCATGGAGGATAGGTGCACCGCTACGCCACCGGCTAGATGACTATATGGCCGAGTCACGGGTGTTTTCTTCACCGGTATGGACATTACCCGCACGCAGCTCATGCTCGATGGATGTGAGCGCAGAGACCGCCGCCGACAAGCAAAGCAGGTAAGACCAGACGGCAGGTCTTTTGGTGGCTATCGTGGTGGCGGCCTCGCCAGCTAGCCTAGATTTGCACCACGCCACCAGAGCACTCTCGCACCGCCCTCAAGACACCAGATATTCGAGGCGCATCAGGCCCCGTGACTTCGTGACGCCGAGCAGCAGAGGATCGCCGACGGGACCACCCCTCAGTGGCCGACGCGCAGATCCCACTTCGAGTTGTGGTGCTACGGAGCTTGTTTGATTGGCCAGGCCGCAGGTCACTATGCGAGGAACCGTCCACCGACAAGGGCTGATGGTAGGGGTTCACCACAGTTCTTTCGCCTTCTTCATCCTCGACAGCTTTCGCCGAGGGCAAGGTACTCATGGACCAGCCAGGTCGCGGCAGGTCGTGGGCGCGGTCTCGCTTCTAGCGGTCCTCGAACCGCATTTATGCTTTGTCCACCGACAGATCGTGAGGCCTCACCGATGTCGCCATGTACCTTATCGCTTCGGGTTTGATGTTTATGCTTTGATAGATCCGGTTCTACTGCCCTATATATCTCCCTTGTTGCTAGTAGGATAAGGATAGAGCCCGAGTCCATAGACCCTTTCGAGGTAGCTACGCCTGGGTGATTCGGTGGTAGCTCGGCGGGTATATGAGCTTGTCCCGTGACCATTTACGTCGGACCTCAGCCGACTTGATAGAGTTGGAGATGATTGACTTCGACGTGATTATGGGGACGGATTGGCTAGCTTCTGCCACGCCAATGTAGACCGCAGAGAGAGTAGTACGGTTCCAGCTCGGCGAGCCATTGTTGAGTGGGAGGAGCACGGTACGCCGAGGGTAGGTTTATTTCCTACCTCAAGGCTAGGAAGATGGTGCGCATGGGTATATCTACCATCTCGCTCGGGTGTTTGATAATCGTCGCGTACCAGATTTTCCATCGCCCAAAGTGGTCGAGAGTTCCCGCACGTGTTTCCGCACGACCTCCGTATCCTCCGAGAGGAGATTGAGTTTTGTATTGACATATTGCTGCACACTCGGCTATTTCCATTCCGCCATACGTAACGGCACCGCCGAGTTGAGAGAGTCAAGGATCAACTTAGAGATTTGTCGAGAAGCGGCTTCATCGTGCCTAGTGTTTCTCCCCGGGAGCGCCAGATTGTTCGTGAAGAAGGACGACGCCGCGCATGTGTGTTGATTACAAACGGTGAACAAGGTGACCATTAAGAACGTATACCCCTTCCCGTGATTGATGATTTGTTCGACCCGGTTGCGTGGTGCGAGATGTTTTCCAAGATTGACCGCGATCGGGCTATCATCGTGAGAGTCGAGAGGTGGATGTCCCTAGATCGCATTCGGACTCTGACGCATTATGAGTTCGTGGTCATGTCTTTGGTTGACCAATGCTCCGCAGATTCATGGATTTGATGAACCGAGTGTTCAAACAATTTTGGACACGCTTGTGATAGTGTTCATCGATGATATTCGGTTTATTCGGCCAGAGCAGTGAGCACGCGAGCATTCGGCGACCGTGGCCGACGCTTCTCAGATCAGCAGCTTGTACGCCAAGTTTTCCAAATGTGAGTTTTGCTGACTTCGCATGCTTGGGCATATTGTCGGGCCGATGGCATTCGAGTGATACGCCAAGATCGGCGCAGTGACTTGGCCTGCACCTACCACTCCGGCAGAGGTTCGCAGCTTTCGGGCCTGCAGATATTATCGGCGGTTCGTGGAGAAGTTTGCTTCTATCTTCGCATTCATTGACTAGGTCGACTCGTAAGGCGCCAAGTTTCATGGATCGATGCTTGGAGCGGTGGTTTCCATTTTTGAAGAGAGACCGACGACCGCCTCGCTCTTACTTCCGCAGGTCCAGATGGTTATGTCGTATCGTGACGCGTCAGCATCGGGTTGGGATGTGTGTTGACGCAAAGATGGTTATAGCATATGCATCCCGACACCAAGAAACACGAGGAATTACCCCACCCATGATTTGGAGTTGGCGGGCCGTGATTCACGCCAAGATCCTGAGGCACTATTTGTATGGGTTCACGTGGATATTTTTACTGCACCACAAGAGCCTCCAAGATATCTTCACCGAGGAGCCGAACTTACGATAGAGACGGTGGTTAGAGTTGCTTAAGGATTACGATGTTGATATCCCGTATCACCCGGGAAGGCCAATGTCAGTGCGTATGCCTTAGTCGTAGGTCGACGGGAGCCTATCGACGTGCAGCAGAGAGGAGGACATGGTTCGTGATTTGCATCGCTTAGCGAGCCTTGGTGTCCATTTGATTGATTCTCGATAGAAGTGGGGTTAGAGTTCGCGAGGTTGTCGAGTCTTCCATCGCCGAGGAGGTGAAGAGGCAATACCGAGGATCCGCTTTGACACGTTATCGGATACGCCTCTTCGTGAGGCAAGCGGTCCTTGAGGTAGCACCGATGGGGTGCTAAGGTTTGAGGGCGTTGTGTGTTCCGGATGTTTCAGGACTTGGCAGCAGGTTCGGGAAGCACACAACGCGTTACTACTCTATCCATCCGGTCGACCAAGATGTACCACGACCTTAGATCCGTATTGGTGGATGGATTGAAGAGGACGCTGCAGAGTTCGTAGCTCGCGCCCGTGTTGTCGCAGTGAAGGTAGAGCACCGAGGATTGGTGGTTTGTTACGCATTTATCGAGATCCCGACCGGAAGTGGAGGTAATCAACATGGACTTCATCACAGGATTACCTCGCACTCGAGGAGACATGATTCTATATGGGTTATCGCCGATAGCCGACGAAATCAGCCCACTTTCTTCCCGTCAGACGACTTTTTCTACCGAGGATTATGCCGACTTTACATCCGAGAGATCGCCGATCGCATGGAGTCCCTACTGATCATATCGCATGCAGGAGCCCGGGCCACGCTAACTCGAGGTCCTTCCAGAGGTTTAGGACGCAGTGAGCTCGAGTACTCGCATTTCATCCACGCATGCAGACGGACAGCAGAGCGCACTATCCGCACTCTCGAGGATATGCCGCGAGCCCGTGTTATTGACTCTGGTAGTTGGGAGGATCATTTGCCTCTAGTTGAGTTCACAGATAATAATAGCTACCACCCAAAGATTCAGATGGCGCCTTATGAGGCCTTGTATGGGAGGAAGTGCAGATCGCCTATAGGTTGGTTCGATGTGGGCGAGGTGCAATTAGTGGGACCAGATTTGGTACAGCAGGCAGTGGATAAGGTGAAGCTTATCCGAGAGCGGCTATTGATACCGTAGTCGCATGAAGTCGATGCAGATCATCGTCGCCGACATCCGAGTTTGCGCTGATGATTGGGTTTTCTCAAGGTGTCACCCATGAAGCGGTGTGATGAGATTCGGAAGAAGGAAACTCACCAAGGTACATCGGGCCGTTTCGCATTGTCCGCAGGGTAGGCAAGTTTGCTATGAGTTGGATCCGCCGTCCGATCCGGAGGCAGGCATCCGTGTTTCACGATCTACGCCGAGGAGATGTCTCGGGATCCATCTGGTACACCCGATTGACGATGTCCAGTGTGACCGGGTTATCGTATGAGGAGATTCCCATAGCGATAGTCGATCGTCGTTAGGCGTCTGACCAAGGACGTGGCTTCCACAAAGTCTTGTATGAACGAGCTCGTGGAGATGACGACGGGAAGCCGAGGAGGACATGAGGCAGAAGTATCTCACCTATTCCCCACACCTCCGTAATTCACTTTCCTACTTGTAAATTTTCGTTATCGCTTTTGCCTAAGTGTTGTTTTGTGGCCAGGTGTGGCTTTTGCAAACTGCTTAAGTTATGAAGAACCTTATCGTTATCTATCTTGGGAAGGAACATTCGACGAATGTTTCTAAGGAGGAGAATGTTATACCCGTATTTCGCAGTATGTACGTAAGGGAATACGACAAAAGTTTGGCCTTAAAGTTTAGGCCTCGACGATTTTTGGGCACAACTCACAAAACGAATAGTTTTCCGACTAAACGCTTTCCACACTTTCGTAGGGTAAATTCCGCTATGCCATTTCTAATTTTTGCGGATTTTTCCGAGAGACGAAACATTTTGGATTAACGGAGGGCTTACACTTGTCACCCTCCAATTGATGGACTTGAAATCGTCTATTTGGACGAATTGGACTTGGTGTTGCACGTTTTTTGTGCCTTGGCACAAGTCAAGGATTAGGTAGGATATTTTGTGTGCAAGTTGGCCAAGGACACTTGCCCTAATCTTGGCCTTACACTTGCCTAGCACTTGGCTTCATTGGTTGGCCACTTCGACCTATAAATACCCCTCTTGAGATGAAGAGTTCTTCATCCACAAAAGCTTCCAAGTCTAAAAATCCTCTCCTCTCCCTTTGTAGCCTTTTCGTCCAAACACCTCCTCCTCGTGAAGGCCCTTGGCCGAATACCCCCTCTAGCCTAAGTAGTTTGGCCGAGGCCCCCCCCTAGCCTAGCCAAAACCTACCCCCCCTCCCTTGGTAGAAAAGTTGCCTTCTTGTATTGTTATAATGCCCAAAATACCCTAGCCCAAATCCCTTAGTACTTAGTAGAAGTTGTGAAGAACTTCTAAGGTTTCCTTGGAGCATACAACTTAGGAGCAGAACCTTGCTCAGGCGCGACTTTATCTAGGATATTATTGGGCTTACCGAGGTAACTAATCCTAACCCTCTTTTGAATTAGAGAATACTTACTGTTGTAGTATAAGAATAAGTATAAAATACTTAGAAGAATATCACAGAATAGAATTGAACTGTTATCACAGTAGAAGGGTTTAAAAGAAGAATAATCAAATTGTACTTACATAGACCGCTTTCACAAGTGAGACTTGAGTAGTTCACGGGTAGGGAAGTACGCCCAATTTTCCGTAGGATATAGAACCCTCTGTTTAGAATCATGCAAGTAGTTCGAACGCTGATAGACGTGTTCGACTATTATAGGTCGATTCTTCGCGCGACATATTCAACTCAGGTGGTTTTACGGTAAGGTATGTGATTCTTCCTATAGCATGATATTTTACAATATATATGTAGTACGGTAGAGACGATACGTGTTAATCGAATAATACTTACGGAATGCCTCACGCTTAAGCTCTAATAATACTTACGGAATGCCTCACGCTTAAGCTGAATAATAAAGAATCAAAACATTTCAAAAGAATCAATCATTTTTAATAAGAGAACTAATTGGTTTTTAAATGTAAGCTTAAGAGTTATACTAGCTTTATGGGAAGTTAAGTATAACCACTTAAGAGTGATAAAAGAAACAAAGGTTGCCTATGTGTTTATAACGACTTATATTGAACCGTGAAAAGAATAATAAGATGGTTTGACAAGTAGACATGATATGATGCTATGTGTGTTAGTGTCTTGTAACGCTTTGTATAGGAGAGTATTCTTGTTGTGCTTATGTTGTTTAAAAGATAAGTTGTTATGTTAGTGTACTATCACTCACCTCTTGACATACACCGGGGTTAAGCCGCTCCGACGCGGGTAGACTCAAAGGTCCGGGACCATGATTCGAGAATACCTCACGCGGGTCCAAGGACCTACGCGAGCTACGGAGTTCCGTGTTAGTGATGCGGGTTACACCTCACGCGGTCTATGTGGCTATGCGGACTACGAGTCCGGACGATGCCGAGGAGTAGCTACCGACGCGGGTTATGTACCCTACGCGCCTATGTGAGTGGCCTATGCGGACTACGAGTTCAGGATTAGGCTTGCATGGTGATACTACGCACCGGCCCCGCTCGATCATTCGCACCTAGAAAAGACTGCATAGCTTACCTATTGTTGCTCTTGTTTATGATGTGGCACTATGTGCGCTCCTCGTTGTTTCATACATACTTGCACAACTGATTTTAAAATAATATGTTTTCATTTAAGTATTTTACAGTTTCATATACTTAGTACCTGTTGTACTGACCTCCTTCGGGGGGCTGCGTTCATGCCGCAGGTAAGGGCAAGCAGGTGCTAGATCCACATTCTTAGGATCTCTACGTTGGTGTCGGGAGCTCCATCCTTTCCGAGGCTCTACTTTGGGTATGATCTCCGTTGTAGATAGTTTTGTACAGTTGGTATGGCGTGGCCTCGTCCCGCCATAGTTGTATATTTCAGAGGTCTGTAGTCATGTTGTACAAGATCGGATGTAATCGCTAAAACCATGTTTATATATATATGCCAAAAGGCGACGCCACATAAATCGTGGTCTTATTTTATAAACTGTTTCATGTCTTGTTTTATATTTCCGCCGATTACTCGATGTATGACTACTTGGTGCCGGTAAGGCACCACCACGGCCCCTGAATGGGTCGTGATACCACATAGACCGCATAGTCACTGCATCGCATAAGGCATTCTCGTGACGGATAATACACCCTAATGATCAATCTCGAACTCCCGCACCCGCATAGTCACACAGACCGCATAGGCCGTATAGACCGCATCAAGGGTGGCAAGCCCTGTATAACAAGTCGGGGGTATGTGATATAATAATAAGATAACGGGCTTAACGCTTAACAACGTAAGCACAACAAGAATAACCCCTTACACAACATCACAAGACACTAACACGCGTATCATCATAACATGTTTACTTATCAAACCATCTTACTACACTTTTCGTAAATCAATACAAGATTTTCATAAACAAATAAGTAAAACCGCCTTTTATCTTTCTTAAGTCGTTATACCTAACTTCCCATAAAGCTAGTATAACTCTTAAGCTTTCGCTTAAAAATCAAGTATTACTCTTCTTTAAAAATGATTCATAATTCTTTGAAATACTTCGTTCTTATTATTTAGACTCAAGTCAAAAGACGTCAAGTAAAACAATGTTCGCTTAACACACATACGCCTACCGCACTATATATATATTTTAAAATATCATGCTCAAGAGGATAGGAAGAATCACATACCTCCTCGAAATCCACCGCCAAGTTGAATATGTCGCGCGCAGAGTATCAACCTATAATAGTCAAATACGCCTATCAACGCCTAGACTATTCTCAGAGAATATTCTAAGCAGAGGGTTCTTAATTCTACGGAAAATTGGGCAAGATTTCCTACCCGTCATACTACACAAGTTCATCAGAATACACCCCATGTAAGTACAGTTCAATCTTCTTTAATATTCTTCTGATGTGATTTCAGTTCAATTCTCTTCTGTAATATCCTTCTATGTATCTTATACTTATTTCTATACTACTACAGTATGTAATCTCCAATTACAATAGAAGGATAGGATATTTACCTCGGTAAGCCCAAAATTATACAAGATTAAATATCGATCCTGAGCAAGGTTTAGCTCCTATTCTGCACGCTCCGATAGCTCCAAGAAACCATTAGAAGTTCTACACAACTTCTACTTACTACTTCAACCAACTATGAAGTTTCTCCTAGGGTTTCGTTTTGTGACTAAAGGATATAAGGTAGTATTTCTGGACTTTTAGTGTAGAGGTAACTTAGGAATACTACAAGGTATATGGCTAAGGTATTTTGGTATAGTAACAATACTTGGAGAATATTTTCTACCAAGGGGGGGGGGGGGGAAAGAGGGCTTGGACGAGAACAATACAAGGGAGAGGGAGTTTTTGAGACTTGGAAATTGTGTTTGTGGATGAAGAAGACTTGCACAAGAGGGGGGTATTTATAGAGCCCTCAATGGCCAAGATTAAAACAAATGGAGGGTGGGGATTAGGATCCATATGAAGAGTGAGGTCTTCCAACCAAGTTTCCACCACAATGTTGGGACATATGTCCACCACAACATTGGGACATATGTCCCCCACAACAAAGAGCCATGTGGCCTCCACTAACACAAGAAAACCGTCCACTCCACCTACCCCCACTAACCCAAAAAATATCTTGCAAGACTTGACCATTTGACCTTCTCCACTTGGCCACATTTTCGTCCAACCCATGCCAACTAAGGGTGACACTGTCACCCTCCTATTGGTCCAAATATTTCGTCTCTCAGAAAAATCCGTAATCGGTTAAAATATTAAAAACGTAGAATTTTCTTCACAAGGTTCGGAATCTTTTCCGTTGAACGTTCACAAGTTCAATCTTAACCTAATTAGGGTTTGTACAAATGTACGTACGTCCTCACATACATACTCTGGAAATACGGGGTATAACATTCTCCCCTCCTTAGAAACATTCGTCCCGAATGTTCCTTCCTACGACAGATAACGATAAGGTTCCTCATAACGTAAACAGTTTGCAAATGCCACACATGGCCACAATACAACACTTAAGCATATATGGTAATTGAAATCAACAAGTAGGAAAGTAAGTTACCTGGAGGTGTGGGGAATAAGTTAGGATACCTCTGCCTCATGTCCTCCTCTGCTTCCCACGTCATCTCCTCCATGTTCTCGTTCCGCCATAAGACCTTGACGGAAGCCACATCCTTCGTCCGCAGACGCCTAACCTGACGATCGAGTATCGCTATGGGACTCTCCTCATACGATAACCCCTCGGTCACCTGGACATCGTCAATCGGGTGTACCCTAGATGGATCCCCGATACATCTCCTCAGCATAGAAACATGAAAAACCGGATGCACTGCCTCCAGATCGGACGACAGATCCAACTCATAGGCAACCTTGCCTACCCTGCGGACAATCTGATAAGGCCCAATGTACCTTGGGCTGAGCTTCCCTTTCCTGCCAAATCTCATCACACCCTTCATGGGTGACACCTTCAGGAAAACCCAATCATCAACCTCAAACTCCAGATGCCGACGACGATGATCCGCATATGACTTCGCCGACTGAGCCGCAAGAACCGCTCCGGATAAGCTTCACCTTATCCACTTCACTGAACCAGTGCGGTCCCACTAATCGCACTCGCCATTATCAAACCAGACTATCGGCGATCTGCACTTCCTCCCATACAAGGCCTCATAAGGCGCCATCGTAATCTTGGAGTGGTAGCTATTATTATACGCAAACTCAACTAGAGGCAAATGATCCTCCCCTACCCTCGGTCAATAACACAGCTCGCAAAGATATCCTCAAGAGTCCGGATAGCGCGCTCTTCCCGTCCGTCTGCTCTGAGGATGGAATGCGTGACTGTGCTCACCTGTGTCCCCTAAACCTTCGAAAGACCTCTGGTTAGCCAGAATCGGCTCCTCTGCGATATGATAAAAATAGGGACCCATGCAGTCTCACGACCTTCTGATGTAAAGTCCGCATAATCCTCACCCGAAAAGTCGCCCCGACGGAAGAAAGTGGGCTGATTTCACACTGCCGACGATAACCCGGATAGAATAATGCTTCCTCCGAGTGAGGTAATCCCGTGATAAAGTCCATGTTGATCACCTCCCACTTCCGTGCTCGGGATCTCTATCGTCGCAACAAACCACCGTGCCTCCGTGCTCTACCTTCACCGACAACACGCACCGAGCCACAAACTCGCAATGTCCCTCTTCAAGCCATCCCACCAATACACGATCCGAGGTCGTGGGTACATCTTTGTCGACCGGATGGATAGAGTAACGCGCGCCGTGCTTCCCTAGAACTCGCCGCCAAGTCCTGCGATATCCGGAACACACAACTCGCCTCAAACCTTAGCACCCCATCGTGCTACCTCAAAAGGACCTTCCTCACGAAGAGTCAGATCACGATACGCGTCACAAACCGGATCCTCAAATCGTTGCCTCTTCACCTCTCGACGATGGAAGACTCGGCAACCTCTCGAACTCGAACCCCACCGCTATCGGAACCAATCAAACGGACTCAAGGCTCACTAATCGATGTAACTCGCGACCATGCCCTCCTCTCGGCTGCACATCCGATAGACTCCCATCGACCTACGACTAAGAGCATCCGCCACAACATTGGCCTTCCTGTGGTACAGATATCGACATCATAATCTCGAGTAACTCTAACCACCGCTCGCCGTAAGTTCACTCCTCTCGGCCGAAGATATACTAGAGGCTCTTGTGGTCTGTATAAATATCCACATGAACCCCATACAAATAGTGCCTCCAGATCTTCAAGGCGTGAATCACCGCTGCCAACTCCAAATCATGGGTGGGGTAGTTCCTCTCATGCTTCTTAAGCTGCCGGGATGCGTACGCTATAACCTTGCCCTGCTGCATCAACACACATCCAAGCTCGATGCCTGACGCATCACAATACACCATATAGTCGTCTAGACCCTCTGGAAGAGTAAGAACCGGCGCCGCCGCCTCTCCTTCAAGAACCAAACCCCGCCACAAGCATCACCCACAAACCTAGCTCCTTTCTGAGTCAACTTGGTCAAAGGTGCCGAAATAGACGCAAACTTCTTCACGAACATCCGATAGTAACCTGCAAGGCCCAGAAAGCTGCGCACCTCTGTCGGAGTAGTAGGTCTGGGCCAACTCCTGACTGTCTCAATCTTGGCCATATCCACCCGAATACCATCAGCCCCTACAATATGCCCAAGAAATGCCACCGAAGCCAACCAAAACTCACATTTGGAAAACTTGGCGTATAACTGCTGGTCCTGGAGAACTCTCAAAGACAGCTTCTTCAAATGCTCCGCATGCTCTCGCCCGAAGGGAATAAACCAAGATGTCATCAATGAATACTATCACAAACGATCCAAAATGGCTTGAACACTCGCTCATCAAATCCATAAATACCGCGAGCATTGGTCAAACCGAAGACATAACCTCGAACTCATAGTGTTCGCATCGTGTTACACCGTAGTTCGTCATGCGCTTGAGAGCGTACGAAAGGGGGTAAGACTTAAAATTTTCTAAGGATAGGTTGACGGATCGTTCCGGACGGGTTTTAGTCAAGTTTGAGGCGAGTTATGACCCGATACATTGAGAGTTCCTAAGTGTTTCAAAGGCCTGGGGCGTAGTTCGTTGAGTCTAGATTCCAACGCAACCAATCGTTCGTCGATGGGACATCAGAGTAGGAAGTTATGAGAGTTACAAGTTCGCTGGCGCAGACGCGTAAATGCATTTCGTAAAAGCAGTACATGGCGCCGGATGCGGGTCGCGCGCCGAAATCGAGGGGTCGCTGAAGTTTCAGCGCGCGGCCGAGGAAGCGAGGCCGCGCTGGAAGATCCGAGAGGTCCGTAGAGTGCGCGCGCGCCGGGCATGGCCGCCGAGGCGGGATTCTGGGCGGAAAAACTTAGGAAAAGGCAGATTTTTCTTTTAAAAGACCTTGGGAGGGTGACAAGTGTCCCCCCCATCTGATTTCTTGCATGCAATATATTGACCAAGTCTTCAAGACTTGGTCATCTTCCAATCTCTCTCTCTCTAAAGCAAAAGTTCCTCCTTCTCTCTACATTTCCAAAGGAAATCCAAGCCTAAGAAAATCTGAAAAATTAAGAACACAAGAAGGAAGCTTGTGGCTAGCTTGTGGTGGTGTTCTTGGCAAGAAAGCTAGCAAAGTCTTTGGAATAAGTTTGGCTAAAACTTTAAGGTAACATTTCTTCCTTTAGAATTAGTTCTAGTGTTGCATGCTTAGAAGAAAGAACTTGTGGTAGTAAAATAATGCTCTTAGAGTCATTGCATGCTAGAAAATGTGGTTTGGATATGAAGAATGGGTTAAGAAGAGATTATGAGCATGTTGTAGCCTAAAAACTACCTTAGAATTGTTAAGTGAATTGTTGTAAACTTATGGGACAGAATTTTGGGTGTGTAATCCCCTTTGAATTGTTGGATTGATTGAGCCTTAAATGTGGTGTTTGGATGATAAATTCGGCCTTGTGAAAGGTGGCAAAGTATGTAGAAACAAAGGAAATGCTGCCCAATTTTTCCATAGAATTTAGTGGCTTTGAGTTTAGATTATTCTACATTGAAATTAGAGGTTAATAAACGTATCATGGTTATTTTAGGTTGACATATTACTTGCGGTAGTTTGGACTTAGCAAGTGGATTGATCAAAAAGGTATGTGAAGCTTTCCTATCTTTTGAGCATGAGTATTTGTATCTATGTAGTACTAGACGACAAGATTTAGTATTCTTACTTGTTTAAGTATAAACAAAGACTTGTTTTGTTTTAAGAAGTATAAGTCCTTGGGTAAGGGAAAAGTATGATTTTACAAAAGTATAGAGTACTTGGTGTGAAAGTATTGAGTATTGAATTATTCTAAAGATAAGAGGCTTGAAGTATTTTTGAAAGTTGTGTAGATTTGTTTGAAGTATAAGTCTCTTGGTTAGTAAAAGAACAAAATGGTTTATAAGGAGTTATAACGGCTTTATGGGAAGTTAGTTATAACGGCCTCATGAAAAGATAAGAAGGTCTTAATTTCTAAAGTATAAAGATAGTATAACGGCTTTATGGGAAGTTAGTTATATTAGCTTTATGAAAGGTTAACAAAAAGATATTTACTCTAAGTAAGATAAGCAAGGACAAATGATTTGATTTATGAAAGGCAAATTGATCTTTAGGCATCAATTGCCCAAAGGTTTTATGTATGAAAAAAGTCACTTTTAAAAGAGTTGAAGTATGTGGTACTTGGGTTAAATTCCCGGTTTTTCTTTTATTAAAGATATGATTAAGTGCCTTAAGTAAACTAAAATGAGAGGGTATATGAACAAGACTAATAAGAAGTTATAAGTTTTCTTAACTTAATTATGATTATGATATGATGACAGTTTGATCTAGGGTAAGAGTATATCTGAGGGGCAGGCCCAAGATCGTTATACCATCTGCACCAGTGTAAGAGTATGTCTGAGGGGCAAGCCCCAAGATCGTCATACCATCTGCTCCAGTATAAGAGTATATCCGGCGAGTACACCAAGATCGTTATACCATCCGCTCCAGCAAAGAGTATATCCAGGGTAAGTCCCCAAGATCGTTATACCATCCGCTTCGTGGTAAGAGTATATCCGGCGGGTAAGTCCCCAAGATCGTTATACCACTGCCGTGGACTTGCTACCCACGATGCGAGGAATACCTCATGCGAGTCCCATGGGCTTATGCGGGTGAAATAGTCCCACGCGGGCGGCACGCCTATGCGAGGAATACCTCACGCGGGTCCACAGGACCCATGCGTGAAATAGTCCCGAGTATGGGTGCTTATTGATACTACGCAGGTACCCTATTTTGATCCTAAGGCCCCTATTTTATGCAGGTTATATATATATATACTTGTCACTCTCATTGTTAGTAAGGCACGAAAAGGTATTTGATTTTCTTCCATGACCCGGCTTATTTTCGCACTTATGATTTCATTACGATTTTCGCCACATACTGTACCGTCAGATCGACCTCCCTGGGCTGCGTTCATGCCGCAGGTTAAGATACGTAGCTTGTTGGTCCGCACTCTTAGGACCATTGTTCATTTCCTGGAAAGCTCCATCCCTTCGGAGGCTTTGTCTTTTTGGTATGATTCCCTGAGGTTATAGACTTTTGTACATTCAGGGGGTATGGCGGGGCCCTGTCCCGCCACAGTTGTTATTCCTAGAGGTCTGTAGTCACGTTTGTGGTTTGGGCTGTAAGCACTAGTAGTACTGTTTCACATTTGATTAAGTTATTTTATGAAAGGCGGCCTTGCTTGGCCATAGTGATGTTTACCTTGTACGCATTTTGTATTATGTATGCTCCGCTATTCTACGATGTAGACTGACAGGTGCCCCTGCAGGCACCGGGCCGCGCCCCGGCCGGGTCGTGACACCGGTCCGAATGCACCTAGGGACATCCGCTCTCTAACTCGCACTGATGATAGCCCGATCGCATCAATCTTGAGAAACATCTCGCACTCGCAACCGGTCGAACAAATCATCAATCCCGGAAGGGGTATTCGTTTAATAGTCACCTTGTTCACCGTCTGAATCAACACACATGCAGCTGGCCCCGCCCTTCTTCTTCACGAACAATACCGGCGCTCCCTGGGAGAAACACTAGGTCCGATGAAGCCCTTCTCCAAAGAAATCTCTCATTGGTCCTTCAACTCTCTCAACTCGGCGGTGCCATTCAAGATGGCGGAATGGAAATAGGCCGAGTGTCCGGCAAAGACATCGATACAAAACTCTATCTCCTCTCGTGAGAGATACCCGAGGTCGTCTGAAACACATCCGGGAACTCTCGACTATCGAATCGATCAAAATCTGGTACCGCAGCCTCAGTATCAAACACCCGAATGAGATGGTAGATATACCCCTTCTGCACCATCTTCATGGCCTTGAGGTAAGAAATAAACCTACCGGCCTACCACGGTGTTCCTCCCACTCAATAACCGCCTCAGAAACCGAACTGCACTCAACTCGCCTCGCACCCACATTGGCGTAGCGTAAAGCCAGCCAATCCATACCCATGATCACATCGAAATCAGTCATGTCCAACTCTATCAAGTCGGCTAGGGTCTGACGACTACATAAAGTCACTGGGCAAGCTCTATATACCCGCCGAGCTACCACCGAATCACCCACTGGCGTAGCTACCTCGAAAGGGTCTATGGACTCAGGCTCTATCCCTATCCTACTAGCAATAAGGGGAGATATATAGGACAGAGTAGAACCCGGATCTATCAAGGCATACACGTCACAACATGAAACTGATAAAGTACTGCGGACGACATCGTGACGCCCCGTCCCGCCGGCCGACAAGGCATAAATGCGTTCTCGAGGACCGCTAGAATCGGGACCCGTGCACGACCTCGCCGCGACCGCTGGTCCATGAGTACCCCGCTCCGGCGAGTAACGGTAGGACGAAGACCCGCGAATGCACTGTAGGTGACTCCTCCCATCGGGCGCTCGCCTGACAGCCGCATAGTGACCCTGCTGGCCACAAGTATAGAAAACTCCCGAAGTAGTACCACAACTCCCTGAATGGAATCTACCACATCGACACACCGAGCGACCTCGATCGGTTAGCACTCTTTCTACCCCGAAGTCCAAGTCCCGGGCCCCGACCGCCTCGAATACCTCGTTGTACCGAAGACGGTGCAGAGTGCTCAGCCGGCCGTGGTGCAAATCTAGATCGCCGAGGCCGCCCCGAGAGCTACCAAAAGATCTCGCCGCCCCGCCTTCTTCTCGCTGATATCCGCCGACCCGCCGCCTCTACGCCTCGCATCCGTGCATGAGCTCGCATGCGCAATGTCCATGCCCTACCAAGAGCCACACCGAGCAAGACTACGCCAAGTAGTCATCTAGTCCCATAACGTAGCGTGCACTCGGTCCTCCATATCTGCTACTAACACGTGGGACATATCAAGCCAACGAATCGAACTCAACGTTGTACTCAATCGCGCGCCTCTGCCTCAAAGATCAAAAATCGTCGGCGTGCTCCTCATCCGCGTAGGCAAGAAGTGGGTGAGAAAAGCCTCCGAGAACTCGCCCCATACTGCCGAGGTGCATGCTCTCCCGGATAGCTCCCACGAATCAAACCGATCGGCGTATCACGCACCGACGCGAACCAAGATCACGACTCGGTCTCCAAGCCTTGATCACTCACGATCCTTCAGAATCGACGGATGAACTCCCGCGGATCATCCTCGTGCCTCGACCCGTAGAACTCGCGGCTACAACTCAAAATCCCGTAGCCTCAAACTATTCGATCTCGGGTGAACCACGGTGCTATCGAATCGCCGGCCCACTTATCTCATGTTCGCCACGATCACGCCGCAGAATCGCCATCTCTCAGAACCCATCTCCGCCTGTGCCGTGGACCGGAGGCGCAGTATCGTGGTCTCATCAGCCATCGCCGCTCTAAACCTCGTTGGGCCGGGCGTCGTGGAACTCGCCGCCCGAGGTATCGCCTGTATAGATCGGGCACGCCTCGTGGCCCTCTCTGTTCTACTAGCAGCCTCCTACGCTTTGCCCTTCTCGGGCGGGTTGCCTTACGCGAGGCATAATCGTAAAGAAAGGAAATACGTTAGATTGGTCCAACTTATAAAACAGATCTAACGAACGATCTCAGAGTGAGAAGAATGGAAACCAATCCTAAATATCCTATATCTTCCTGATTATTGGTGGTGCACAACACACCGATAATCAAGACTTACTAGATACGGTTCAGTAGACACTTTCCGAGGATTAATCGCTCGATACCACTTTTGTCACGACTGTTCCGGCTGGATCGTGCCTACCCGCACCCACGTAGTCATACATCAGAGTAATCAACGGAATATAAAAACAAGACATGAAACAAATGTAAAATGTAACACAGTTTATCTGAGGAAAAGTTGCCATTCGGCATATATATATAAACCAAGTCTGGCAGTAACATCCCAACTTTACAACATGACTACAGACCTCTAGGAATATAAACAACTATGGCGGGACAGGGCCCCGCCATACCCTGAATGTACAACAAAAATATCTACAACACAGGGAGATCATACCCAAAAGTCGAGCCTCCGAAGAAATGGAGCTCCTGACACCAGAGTAAAGATCCTAAAACTGAGGATCCGCTACCTGCTTCCCTTTACTCGCGGATGAACGCACTCAAGGAGGTCAGTACAACAGGTACCAAGTATGTGAAACTTTAAAGTACTTTAAATGAAATCATACCATTTTAAAAGCAATTTTAACAAATATGTACGAAACAACCAATGTAACCTCACATAGTGCCACAGCATAACCAAAAGCAAAATAGATATAACATAACTGGTGTCACGACCCGTTCCGGGGCCCGTGACTGGTGCCTTACCCGGGCACCCCAGTAGTCAAACATCAGAGTAATCAGCGGAATATAAAAACAAGACAAGAAACAATATGAAAAGAGAAACAGTTTATCTGAGAAAAAGTGTCCTTTCGGCATATATATATCCAAAGTTTGGCAGTTACATCCCAACTGCATAACAGACTACTGCACTTCTGGAAGTAAACAACTATGGCGGACAGGCCTCGCCATACCCTGAATGTACATATATCTACGACACCAGGGAGAACTAGACCCAAAGTCGAGCCTCCGGAGAAGATGGAGCTCCTGACAACAAAGTAGAGATCCTAAGGATGCGGATCTAGCACCTGCTTCCCTTACTCGCATGAACGCGGCCAAGGAGGTCGATAACAGTACCAAGTATGTGAAATCGTAGCATCAAGTAAAATCAAAGTATTTAAAACCATTTGCAAATACAACCAGCCAATCGCACATAGTGCCACAACATAAACAAGAGCAAAATAGATATAATGTAATCGGTCTTTTCTAGGCCGCGAATGATCGAAGCAAGGCCAATCGCCTATAGTATCACTATGTGTGCCTAATCTCGACTTCCCGATCCGCATAGGTCACACACGCACCGCATGAGGTATTCCTCGTGATCGGGGTAGCTAACCCGCGGTTCTCCTCGACTCCCGCGGTCCCCATAGTCTCATAGATCGCATAGTCACGCATCCGCATAGGCATCCCCGTGACGGATAAAACACCGAATGACCAACTCGAACTCCGCACTCGCATAGTCACATAGATCGCATAGCCGTATAGACCCGCATCAAGGGGTGGCAAGCCCTCGTATAACAAGTCGAGGGGTATGTGATATAATAACAAGATAACGGTCTTAACGTTTAACAACGTAAGCACAACAAGAATGACCCCCTTACACAACATCACAAGGCACTAACACACGTAGCATCATAACATGTTTTCCTATCAAACCATCTTACTACACTTTGCAGAAATCAATACAAGATTTTCATAAACAATAAGTAAAACCGTCCCTTTTATCTTTCTTAAGTCGTTATAACTAACTTCCCATAAAGCTAGTATAACTCTTAAGCTTTCTGTTTAAAAATCAAGTATTACTATTCTTTCAAAAATGATTCATAATTCTTTTGAAATACTTCAAGGTTCTTATTATTTAGACTCAAGTCGAAAGACGTCAAGTAAAACCATGTTCAGTTAACACACGTACGTCTACCGTACTATATATATATTTAAAATATCATGCTCAAGAGGATAGGAAGAATCACATACCTCCTCGGCGAAAACCACCTGCCAAGTCGAATATGTCGCGCACAGAGTATCGACCTATAACAGTCAAATACGTCTATCAACGTCTAGACTATACTGTAGAATATTCTAAGCAGAGGGTTCTCTATTCTACGGAAAATTGGGCAGCATTTCCCTACCCGTCAAACTACTCAAGTCTACTATTCTTTTATACCCTTCTACTGTGATTACAGTTCAATTCTATTCTTTAATATCCTTCTATATCTTATACTCAAATCTTAACTATTCTTATATGTAATCTCCAATTACAATAGAAGGACAAAAGTGTTTACCTCGATAAGCCCAAAATTATCCAAGTTAAATGTCGATCCTGAGCAAGGTTTAGCTCCTAATTTGCACGCTCTGATAGCTCCAAGAAACCCTTAGAAGTTCTACACAACTTCTACTCAAATACTATAAGGGATTTGGGGCTAGGGTATTGTCACAACCCGTTCTGGGGCCCGTGACTGGTGCCTTACCCGGACACCCAAGTAGTCATACATCAGAGATATCAGCGGAATATAAAACAAGACATGAAACAATATAAATGAAAAACAGTTTCTGGGGAAAAGTTGCCTTTCGGCATATATATAAATACCCAAAATGAACAGTTACATCCCAACTTTACAACAGGACTACAGACCTCTAAGAGTTTATAACAACAATGGCGGGACAGGGCCCCGCCATACCCCTGAATGCAAATACCTACAACGACAGGGGACCATACCAAAAATGCTAAGCCTCCGGAGAAACGGAGCTTTCCCAAACGCTGAAACGGTGATCCTAAGAACGGGGATCAACAGTAGGAGTACCTCTACCTGCGTTTAACGCACTTCAAGGAGGTCGATAACAGTACCAAGTATGTGAAACTGTAAAGTACCTTAAATGAAATCAAAGTATTTAAAACCATTTGCAAATACAATTAGTTCAATTTGCACATAGTGCCATATCACAAACAAGAGCAATAATAGGTAAACTGTAACAGGTCTTTCCTAGGCCGCGAATGATCGAAGCAAGGCCAATCGCCCATAGTATCATTATGCATGCCTAACCACGACTCCCGCACCGCATAGTCACACATAGACCCGCGTGAGGTATTCTCGCATCGGGGTAGCTAACCCGTGCCCTCTCGACTCCGCACCGCATAGTCTCAATAGACCGCGTAGTCACTTGCACCGCATAGGGCATCCCCCGCATCGGGCTAAAACACCCGGAATGATCAATCCTGGAACTCCCGCAGCTCCGCATAGTCACACAGACCGCATAGGCCGTATAGACCCGCATCAAGAGTGGCAAGCCCTCGATATAACAAGTCAATGGGGTATGTGATATAATAACAGTACAACAGTCTTAACGTTTAACAACGTAAGCACAACAAGAATAACATCACAAGACACTAACACACGTAGTATCATAACATGGGTACTTATCAAACCAGCAGGAAGGTATCACAAGGCTATTACCAGCAAAACATAGACAAGCTAACCACACAAGGTACTTTAATGTTTACGTTAACAAAACCAAGTTCTAATTCCAAAGTACTACATACATTAATTCTTTAAGAGATCCATTTCTTTTATAAAGGTCACCCGATACCCGTAGTAATAGAGTGACTAACATTTTTAAGTAAACCAGAACACTTTCCTTTTTAAAATCAAGTAACAACATTCTTTTCTAAACGTTCAAGTTTGCCTAATTTCAATTACTCAAGTCTTTTATTTTAGAAAGGTTTCATAACTCATAGACTTGATCATTTAAAACGTAATCTCTTTTTAAAACAAGTTGAGCAATATGCCTTAGGTGTGAGTAGGTTTATTCTCGTTTATAACAATCTTATTAAAGCAGCCATGATATAGGAATTGTAATATCATTTTGTCTCATCTTAGCTTCTACGCAGATGGAGGTTTCTACTGGTTTTAATAATACTTAAATAGTCAATACATTTCCCTTTATTAGCGCTGCAGTGGTTTGTTCGGTACTTATTCTCATTTCCAAAATCAATACAAGGCTTTTATAAACAATTAAGTAAACCATTCATTTTATCTCTCTTAAGTCGTTATACCTAACTTCCCATAAAGCTAGTATAACTTCTTAAGCTTTCAAAAATCAAGTATTATCCTTCCTTCAGAAAGGTTCCTTAATTCTCTTGAACTACTTCAAGATTCTTATTATTCAGGCTTAAGTCAAAAGACATTGCCGTAAAACTACGTTCAGTTAACACACGTACGTCTACCGTACTATATATATATATATTCTTTTAAAATATCATGCTCAAGAGTATAGGAAGAATCACATACCTTCTTGGCGAAATCCACCTGCCAAGTCGAATATGTCGCGCGCAGAGTATCAACCTATATCACCAAATCGTATATCAACGTCTAGACTAATCTGAAGAATATTCTAAGCAGAAGGTTCTTATTGCTACGGAAAATTGGGCAGCACTTCCCTACCCGACAAACTACACAAGTCTCATCAGAATACGATCGTATGTAAATCTATTGAATTCTCTTATTTTATTCAGTGAAATTACAATCCAATTTCCTTCTTTAATAATCTTCTGTAAGTGTAATTACAGTTCAGTCTTCTTCTTTAATGTCCTTCTATATCTTATACTCAATTCTAAACTACAATATGTAATTTCCAATTACACTAGAAGGACAAGAGTATTTACCTCGATAAGCTCAAAATTATCCAAGTTAAATGTCGATCCTGAGCAAGGTTTAACTCCTAATTGCTCGCTCCGAGTGCTCCAATTCGCTCCAAAAAACCCTTAGAAGTTCTACCCAACTTCTACTTAATACTTCAACTACTTATGAAGATTTTTCCAAAGGGTTTTGTTTTTGGCTAAAGGAAAGTATAGTAGTATTTTCCGGGCTTTTCGTATAGAGGGTACTTGGAAATACTACAAAGGTTTTGGGCTAGAGTATTTTGGCATTATAACAATACTTGGAGAAGTATTTCTCAACCAAGGGGGAGGGGTGTTTCACGAGAACAACACTCAAGAGAGGGGGGGTGTACTCGGCCGAAACCACTAGGCTAGAGGGGGGGAGATGGGTGTTTCGGCTAGGCTCTTTACAAGGGGGGAGGGGTGAAGGGTGCTCTCGTCTAGAGCTCTCAAGAGGGGGGAAGGGATTTCAAGACTTGGAGAGTGATTTGTGGATGAAGAAAACCTTCAAGTTAGGGGGGGTATTTATAGGTCAAGCAATGGCCAACCAATGGCCAAGATGAAGCCAAGTGCAAGGCAAGTGTAGGGGGAGGATTTACCCAAGTGTCCTTATCCATCTACTACACAAAAATATCCTACCTAACCTTGACTAAAGAAAGGCCAAGAAATCGTCCAACCAAGGCCATGTTTGCCGTCCACTTGAGGGTGACAAGTGTCACCCTCTCGTTGGTCCAAAATGTTTCATCTCTCGGAAAAATCCGCAAAAAAATATAAATGACATAGCCGTAATTTTCCCTACGCAAGTCTTGGAAAACATTTCGTCGGAAAACACTTCGTTTCGTGGGTTGTGTACTAATTTTCCGTCCAATGCCTAACTTTAAGGCTAAACTTTTGTACGTACGTCCTCACGTACATACTCTGGAAATACGGGGTATAACATTCTCCCCTCCTTAGAAACATTCGTCCCGAATGTTCCTTCTTAAGACAGATAACGATAAAGTTCCTCTTAACTTAAACCAGTTGCCAATGCCACATATGGCCATAAAATAACACACGCGCGAATACTTCAATCCGAGCCAACGAGGAATCTCCTCTATCATCACAAAAGCCCCTCCTCCAGGTCTAAGAGATTCTATCTTCATATCTTTACTTCACAAAAGAACGGTCACTTCTATTTCCTTAACACATGATCACTTCTTCCCTTACTCGTCGCACCCTCTTCGTACAAATAAACTTACCACAATTCTGATATTGCTTCGATTTCCAAAATCCCGGAATTACTATCTCCAACTTGGTCATCATCAACCGGGAGTACTCTGAATGGATCTCTAACACTTCCGAATATCGCAACACGAAAGACCGGACGTACTGCCCCCTAAGTCGGACGACAATGCTAACTCATAGGCAACCTGGCCTATTCTACAAACAATCTAAAAGGCCCAAAGTAACTCGGGCTAAGCTTCCCCTGCTTTCCAAATCTCGTCACACCCCTCCGGGGTGGTACTTTCAAGAAGACCCACCATCAACCTGAACTCCAAGTGTCGACGCAGATCATCCGCACGACTCGCTGACTCGAGTACACAATAACTTCACCCTATCCACGTCCTCTTGAATCAAGTATGAACCCACTGGTGAACGCGCGATATCGAACCAATCGATCGGCAACCTACACTTCCGCCATACAAGGTGACATCGAATCAAACGGTAGCTATTAGAATACACACTCAACAAGAGGCCCTCAACAAGAGGCGAATAGTCCTTACAGCTACCCCTGAAATCAAAACACCGGCCCGAATACTGGGCGAACACCTCCACGAACTGGTACGATGGTTAACATAATTTGGGCCTAACATCCTCGTGATCCTACCACCTGGAGGGACCACCACAAGCTGACCCAACCTCAAACCGGGCTACGGGTTGACCCGCAACGTGGCCTCAACCCGACCCACTTCTCGCGCCAAGTTCTTGTTCCCCGATCCGGAACAATCTTAATAACCAAGTCATGAAAACCTAGTGGTCATTCTTAGCTCAACTACCCTCTTTCATTTCACACTACTCAGGGACTTATATCACGGATATATCCCACGTATACTATTCCCACTGGTAAAGGTCAAACACAAAAAAAAAATCTTCCACGCAAGATGGCCTCGCCTTTAAGGTTTCTACGTAATACTCTAAGGCTCACACTTCCCCTATCCCCAATCTTACCCTTTTTCCTAACCAGGATTTCTAATCACAATTAACACAATGCTATCTGAAAATAATACTTAAGATATTCGCATCTTATCATACATACAAATCTCTAGAGGGTTAAGGATATACCTGTATCTCCTGCTTCACTCTCCTTTGTCGTTCTAATCAAACCTGCCCTGTTGGGCGCATAGCTGGGGAAGGTGATGAACTAGCCACTGATCCCGAAGGCTGAGTCTCCACATCCGCACCACCCTTGGTCGGACAATTCCTCGCAAAATGGCCCTGCTGGCCGCAAGCATAACAAGCTGTCGAAGTAGTACGACACTCCCCCGAATGATACCTACCACAACGGCTACAACGAGGTGGGGGTGGCCTCCTCTGGCTAACACCCCTTCCTCTCCGCACCACTGAATCCGCAACTGATCTGGTAGGCTGAGTCCTCCTTCTTGCACATTCTTTCGTCACATGGCCCTGACGGCCGCAAGTAAAACAAGCACCAGTAAAAAGACGACATTCCCCGGGATGACGCCTGCCACACTGTGAACACTGAGGGAAAACTGAACCCGGCTGGCTAGAACCTACGTATAGCTGTGAACCAGAAGCCCTGGAGTTCTGACCAACTCTGGCATACCCCGAACGTCCTGAACCCTGTGGAGGAACACTCTGCACTGGCGGAGGCGCATATCTAATCTGCTGCTGAGGCGGTTCGCCTCGAACGTTACCAAAGGACTCTGCTGATCTGGCCCTCTTCTGCTGCCCTTGATTAACCTGTCGATCTCTACGTTTCTCAACCTGTTGCACATAAGCCTGAACGCAGGCCATGCTCATTCCCGATGAAGAGCTACTTCACAACCCTCTTAGATAGTCACCAAGACCCGTGATAAATCGGTACATAATATGTTCTCGGTTGCTATATCCATAGCTCGTAACGGTCGTCTTTGCAATCCATATTCCCCTGTTCGCCGGAATCAAGGCTCATACATCATGGCGCGGTAGGAGTATTCTTCTTTGTGTTAAACTGCTGGGTGGTGACGCAGAACTCCCCGAATGAAGCACTCCGCCGGTGATGATTGGGCTGTGCCTCGTAATCCTCTCAGTACTCTACTCGCACTCCTCGGCTGCCTTGCCCCAGGCCGGGTTGCCTTGCGGAGGCATAGCGGTAAAGGAAAGGAATACGTTAGAGGGTCCAACTTATAACACGACTCTAAGGCACGATCGAGTGAGAAGAATGGAAACCAATCCTAAATATCCTATAGCCTCACGATTATTGGTATGGTGCACAACATACCGATAATCAAGACTTACTAGATACGGCCTGTAGACACTTTCAGAGGATTAATCGCTCGATACCACTTTTGTCACAACCTGCTGGGCCGTGGATCGTGCCTTACCCGACACCAGTAGTCATACATCGGAGATATCGTGGAATATAAAACAAGACATGAAACAATATAAATGAGACACGGTTCGGGGGAAAAGTTGCCTTTTCAAAGATATATATAAATACCAAAATGAATAGTTACATCCCAACTTTACAACGGGACTATGCACTTAAGAGTTTATAACAACAATGGCGGGACCGGGCCCCGCCATACCCCTGAATGCAAATACCTACAACGACAGGGGACCATACCAAAATGCTAAGCCTCCGGAGAAACGGAGCTTTCCCAAACGCTGAAACGGTGATCCTAAGAACGGGGATCAACAGTAGGAGTACCTCTACCTGCGGCATGAACGCACCCGGGAGTCGAAGATAACAGTACCAAGTATGTGAAATCAGAAAGTACCTTAAATGAAATCAAAGTATTTAAAACCATTTGCAAATACAATTAGTTCAATTTGCACATAGTGCCATATCACAAACAAGAGCAATAATAGGTAAATCGTAATGTGTCTTTCCTAGGCGCGAATGATCGAAGCAAGGTCAATCGCCCATAGTATCATTATGCATGCCTAACCTCGACTCCGCATCCGCATAGGTCACACATAGACCCACGAGGTATTCCTCGACGGGGTAGCTAACCCCTGCCCTCCTGGACTCGCATCCGCATAGTCTCAATAGACCGCATAGTCACACGCACCGCATAGGCATCCCCGCGTCGGGCTAAAACACCGGAATGATCAATCTGGAACTTCCAGCGACTCGCATAGTCACACAGATCGCACAGCCGTATAGACCGCATCAAGGTGGCAAGCCCTGTATAACAAGTCAAGGGGTATGTGATATAATAGCGATAATGATCTTAACGTTTAACAACGTAAGCACAACAAGAATAACATCACAAGACACTAACACACGTAGTATCATAACATGGGTACTTATCAAACCAGCAGGAAGGTATCACAAGGCTATTACCAGCAAAACATAGACAAGCTAACCACACAAGGTACTTTAATGTTTACGTTAACAAAACCAAGTTCTAATTCCAAAGTACTACATACATTAATTCTTTAAGATATCCATTTCTTTTATAAAGGTCACCCGATACCCGTAGTAATAGAGTGACTAACATTTTTAAGTAAACCAGAACACTTTCCTTTTTTAAAATCAAGTAACAACATTCTTTTCTAAACGTTCAAGTTTTCCTAATTTCAATTACTCAAGTCTTTTATTTTAGAAAGGTTTCATAACTCATAGACTTGATCATTTAAAACGTAATCTCTTTTTAAAACAAGTTGAGCAATATGCCTTAGGTGTGAGTAGGTTTATTCTCGTTTATAACAATCTTATTAAAGCAGCCATGATCTAGGAATTGTAATATCATTTTGTCTCATCTTAGCTTCTATGCAGATGGAGGTTTCTACTGGTTTTAATAATACTTAAATAGTCAATACATTTCCCTTTATTAGCGCTGCAGTGGTTTGTTCGGTACTTATTCTCATTTCCAAAATCAATACAAGGCTTTTATAAACAATTAAGTAAACCGTTCCTTTTATCTCTCTTAAGTCGTTATACCTAACTTCCCATAAAGCTAGTATAACTTCTTAAGCTTTCAAAAACCAAGTATTATCCTTCCTTCAGAAAGGTTCCTTAATTCTCTTGAACTACTTCAAGATTCTTATTATTCAGGCTTAAGTCAAAAGACATTGCCGTAAAACTACGTTCAGTTAACACACGTACGTCTACCGTACTATATATATATATATTCTTTTAAAATATCATGCTCAAGAGTATAGGAAGAATCACATACCTTCTTGGCGAAATCCATCTGCCAAGTCGAATATGTCGCGCGCAGAGTATCAACCTATATCAGTCAAATACGTCTATCAACGTCTAGACTAATCTGAAGAATATTCTAAGCAGAAGGTTCTTATTGCTACGGAAAATTGGGCAGCACTTCCCTACCCGACAAACTACACAAGTCTACTGTAAATACAGTCCTATGTAAGTACAGTTGAATTCTCTTCTTTTATTCAGTGAAATTACAATCCAATTTCCTTCTTTAATAATCTTCTGTAAGTGTAATTACAGTTCAGTCTTCTTCTTTAATGTCCTTCTATATCTTATAATCAATTCTAAACTACAATATGTAATTTCCAATTACACTAGAAGGACAAGAGTATTTACCTCGATAAGCTCAAAATTATCCAAGTTAAATGTCGATCCTGAGCAAGGTTTAGCTCCTAATTGCACGCTCCGAGTGCTCCAATTCGCTCCAAGAAACCCTTAGAAGTTCTACCCAACTTCTACTTAATACTTCAACTACTTATGAAGATTTTTCCAAAGGGTTTCGTTTTTGGCTAAAGGAAAGTATAGTAGTATTTTCCGGGCTTTTCGTATAGAGGGTACTTGGAAATACTACAAAGGTTTGGGGCTAGAGTATTTTGGCATTATAACAATACTTGGAGAAGTATTTCTCAACCAAGGGGTGGGTGTTTCACGAGAACAACACTCAAGAGAGGGGGGGGTGTACTCGGCCGAAGCCACTAGGCTAGAGGGGGGGAGAGGGGTGTTTCGGCTAGGCTCTTTACAAGGGGGGAAGGGTGAAGGGTGCTCTCGGCTAGAGCTCTCAAGAGGGGGGGAAGGGATTTCAATACTTGGAGAGTGATTTGTGGATGAAGAAAACCTTCAAGTTAGGGGGGTATTTATAGGTCAAGCAATGGCCAACCAATGGACAAGATGAAGCCAAGTGCAAGGCAAGTGTAGGGGGAGGATTTACCCAAGTGTCCTTATCCATCTACTACACAAAAATATCCTACCTAACCTTGACTAAAGAAAGGCCAAGAAATCGTCCAACCAAGGCCATGTTTGCCGTCCACTTGAGGGTGACAAGTGTCACCCTCTCGTTGGTCCAAAATGTTTCATCTCTCGGAAAAATCCGCAAAAAAATATAAATGACATAGCCGTAATTTTCCCTACGCAAGTCTTGGAAAACGTTTCGTCGGAAAACACTTCGCTTCGTGGGTTGTGTACTAATTTTTCGTCCAATGCCTAACTTTAAGGCTAAACTTTTGTACGTACGTCCTCACGTACATACTCTGGAAATACGGGGTATAACATGTATTTTGGAATAGTAACTATACTAGAAGGCAACTTTCTACAAAAGTGGGGAAGGGGTCTCGGCCGAAGCCACTAGGCAAGGGGGGGGGAGAGGGCTTTGGACGAGAGAGCAACTAAGAGGGAGGGATTTTTGAGACTTAGAGAAGTGTGGAGAGGATGAAGAAGTCTTCACTCAAGGGGGGTATTTATAGAACACTCAAGGGACAAGATTAAAACAAGTGGAGGGTTGGGATTAGGATCCAAGTGAAAGATGAGGTCTTCCAACCAAGTGTCTCCCACAACATTTAGACATATGTCCACCACAATATTGGAACACTTTCCCACCACAACAAAGAGCCATGTGGACTCCACTATCTTCACAAAAAACGTCCCACTCTACCTACTCCCACTAACCCAAAATATCTTGCAAGACTTGACCAATTGACTTGTCCACTAGGCCATTATTTTCGTCCAACATAAGCCAACTAAGGGTGACACATGTCGCCCTCCCATTGGTCCAAAATATTTCGTCTCTCGGAAAAATCCGTAATCGGTTAAAATATTAAAAACGTAGAATTTCCTTCACAAGGTTCGGAATCTTTTCCGTCGAAAGCTTACAATCTCACTCTTAACCTAATTAGGGTTTGTACAAACGTACGTACGTCCTCACGTACATACTTCGGAAATACGGGGTATAACATTCTCCCCTCCTTAGAAACATTCATCCTGAATGTTCCTTCTCAAGACAGATAACGATAAAACTCCTCACAATTTAACAGTTTGCAAATGCCACACATGGCCACAATACAACACTTAAGCAAATATGATAGTTAAAACCAGCAAGTAGGAAAGTAAGTTACCTGGAGGTGTGGGGAATAAGTGAGGGTACCTCTGCCTCATGTCCTCCTCTGCTTCCCACGTCATCTCCTCTCTGTTCTCGTTCCGCCATAGGACCTTGACGGAAGCCACATACTTCGTCCGCAACCTCCTAACCTGACGATCGAGTATCGCTATGGGACTCTCCTCATACGATAACCCCTCGGTCACCTGGACATCTTCAATCGGGTGTACTCTACATGGATCCCCGATACATCTCCTCAGCATAGAAACATGGAAAACCGGATGCACTGCCTCCAGATCGGACGGCAGATCCAACTCATAGGCGACCTTGCCCACCCTGCGGACAATCTGATAAGGCCCAATGTACCTTGGGCTGAGCTTCCCTTTCCTGCCAAATATCATCACACCCTTCATGGGTGACACCTTCAGGAAAACCCAATCATCAACCTCAAACTCCAGATGCCGACGACGATGATCTGCATATGACTTCGCCGACATCGAGTCAATAGCCGCTCTGGATAAGCTTCACTTTATCCATCGTCACTGAACCAGTGCGGTCCTACTAATCGCACTCACCCACATCAAACCAGCCTATCGATCCGCACTTCCTCCCATACAAGGCCTCATGGCGCCATCCGAATCGAGTGGTAGCTATTATTATACGCAAACTCAACTAGAGGCAAATGATCCTCCCCACTACCTCGGTCAATAACACAGGCTCGCAGCATATCCTCAAGAGTCTGGATAGTGCGCTCTGCCTGTCCGTCTGTCTGATGATGGAATGCAGTACTCAGGCTCACCTGCGTCCCTAAACCCTTCTGGAAAGACCTCCATAAGTTAGCCATAAATTGGGCTCCTCTGTCTGATATGATAGAAATAGGGACCCCATGCAGTCTGACGATCTCTCGGATGTAAAGTCTGGCATAATCCTCAGCCGAAAAAGTCGTCCTGACGGGAAGAAAGTGGGCTGATTTCGTCAGCCTGTCGACGATAACCCAAATAGAATCATGTTTCCTCGGAGTGCGAGGTAACCCTATGATAAAGTCCATATTGATCACCTCCAACTTCCAGGTCGGGATCTCTTTCGTTTGCAACAAACCACCAGGCCTCTGGTGCTCTACCTTCACCTGCTGACAACACGGGCACTGAGCCACAAACTCTGCAACGTCCCTCTTCAAGCCATCCCACCAATACACTGATCTGAGGTCGTGGTACATCTTTGTCGACCCCGGATGGATAGAGTAACGCGCGCTGTGTGCTTCCCCTAGAACCTGCTGCCGAAGTCCTTTAATATCTGGAACACATAACCTGTCCTCAAACCTTAGCACCCCATCAGGTGCTATCTCAAAAGGACCCTTCCCCTCACGAAGAGCCGTATCACCATACCGTGTCAAAACCGGATCCTCAAACTGTTGCCTCTTCACCTCCTCGACGATGGAAGACTCGGCAACCTCTCGAACTCGAACCCCACTGCTATCAGAATCAATCGGACTCCAAGGCTCGCTAACTGATGTAAATCGCGAATCATGCCCCTCCTCTCTGGCTTCACATCTGATAGACTCCCCATCGACCTACGACTAAGAGCATCTGCCACAACATTGGCCTTCCCCGGGTGGTACAGGATATCGACATCATAATCCTTAAGCAACTCTAACCACCGTTTCTGTCGTAAGTTCAGCTCCCTCTGGCTGAAGATATACTGGAGGCTCTTGTGGTCTGTATAAATATCCACATGAACCTCATACAAATAATGCCTCGGATCTTGGCGTGAATCACCGCCAACTCCAAATCATGGGGGTAGTTCCTCTCATGCTTCTTAAGCTGTCGGGATGCGTACGCTATAACCTTGCCCTGTTGCATCAACACACATCCCAACCCGATGCCTGATGCATCACAATACACGACATAGCCGTCTGGACCCTCAGGAAGAGTAAGAACGGGGGCGGTCGTCAGTCTCTCCTTCAAGAATCGAAACCCCGCCACAAGCATCACCCATCAAACTTAGCCGCTTACGAGTCAGCCTAGTCAATGGTGCAGAGATAGAAGCAAACTTCTCCACGAACCGCCGGTAATAACCTGCGAGGCCCAGAAAACTGCGAACCTCAGTCGGAGTAGTAGGTCTAGGCCAACTCCTGACTGCCTCGATCTTGGCCGTATCCACCTGAATACCATCAGCCCCGACAATATGCCCAAGAAAAGCCACCGATGTCAACCAGAACTCACACTTCGAAAACTTGGCGTACAACTGCTGGTCCTGGAGAACTCTCAACACAGTCCTCAAATGCTCCGCATGCTCCCGCTCGGAGCGAGAATAAACCAAGATGTCATCGATGAATACTATCACAAACGTATCCAAAAATGGTTTGAACACTCGGTTCATCAAATCCATAAAAACTGTCGGAGCATTGGTCAAACCGAACGACATAACCCTGAACTCATAGTGTCCGTACCGCGTCCGAAATGCAGTCCTAGGGACATCCGCCTCTCTGACTCGTACCTGATGATAGCCCGATCGCAGATCAATCTTGGAGAAACATCTCGCACCCTGCAACTGGTCGAACAAATCATCAATCCTGGGAAGGGGGTATCTGTTCTTAATGGTCACCTTGTTCAGCTGCATGTAATCAACACACATGCACAGCGTCCCATCCTTCTTCTTCACGAACAATACCGGCGCTCCCCAGGGAGAAATACTAGGTCTGATGAAGCCCTTCTCCAAAGAAATCTCTCACTGGTCCTTCAACTCTCTCAACTCGGCGGTGTCATTACGTATGGCGGAATGGAAATAGGCCGAGTGTCCGCAAAGACATCGATACAAAACTCTATCTCCTCTCGGGAGGGATACCCGAGGTCGTCTGAAACACATCCGGGAACTCGTGACTACCGAATCGATGAAAATCTGCATCGCATCCTCGATGATCGAATACCGAATGAGATGGTAGATGTCCCCCTTCTGCACCATCTTCCTAGCCTGGAGGTCGGAAATAAACCTACCCCTGGCGTCTGATGTTCCTCCCACTCAATAACCGGCCTCAAGAAACCGGAACCGTACCACTCTCTCCTGCCTACACCGGCGTAGCGAAGCTAACCAATCCATGCCCATGATCACATCGAATCGGTCATGTCCAACTCTATCAAGTCGGCTAGGGTCCGACGATCGTGATAAAGTCACTGGGCAAGCCCTATATATCCGCCGAGCTACTACTGAATCACCCACCGGCGTAGCTACCGCAAAAGGGTCTATGGACTCAGGCTCTATCCCTATCCTACTAGCAATAAGGGAAGATATATAGGACAGAGTGGAACCCGGGTCTATCAAGGCATACACATCATAACCAGAAACTGATAAAGTACCTGTGACGACGTCAGGCGACACCTCCTAGTACTGCCGGCTGGACAAGGCATAAATGCGGTTCTGAGGACCGCTAGAACTGGGACCCGTGCCACGACCTCTGCCGCGACCTGCTGGTCCATGAGTACCTCGCCCGGCGAGTAATCAGGAGATGAAGACCCGCAATGCACCGTAGTCGACCCTACCATCGCGCTCGCCTGACAGCTCTCGCGATAATGACCTGGCCGCCACAAGTGTAGCAAGCTCCCCAAGTAGTACCACAACCTCCTGAATGGAATCTACCACATCGGACACACTGAGCGGACCTCGATCGGTTAGCACCCTTGCTACCCTGGAATTCCGAAGTCCTGGGGCCCTGACCTGCCCCCGAATACTCTGGCTGTACCGAAAACGATGTAGGAGTGCTCTGAGCTGGATGTGGTGCAAATCTAGACGTCTGCTGAGGCCGTCCACCCCGAGAGCTACCAAAAGATCCGGCCGTCTTGGCCCGTCGGTCTCTACGCTCCTCGCATCCAAGTGCATGAGCCTGCATGCGGGCAATATCCATGCCCGGCTGAAGAGCTACACCAGCGCACGACTCTGCCATATAATCATTTAGCCCGGTGACGTAACGGTGCACCCGGTCCTCCATATTTGCTACTAGTGCAGGGACATATCGAGCCAAATAATCGAACTCGACGTTGTACTCCCTATCTGTGCGCCCTCTCTGTCTCAGCAACAAAAATTTGTCGGCCCGTGCCCTCCTCATCTGCGGAGGAAAGAAGTGAGTGAGAAAAGCCTCCGAGAACTCGTCCCATACTGCTGGAGGCGCATACTCTCCTCGGGATAGCTCCCACGAATCAAACCAGTCGACTGCGGTATCACGCAGCCGATGCGAACCGAAGATCACGGACTCGGTCTCCGAAGCCTTGATCACTCGCATGATCCTCTGTAACTGACGGATGAACTCCTGCGGATCATCCTCAGGCCTCGACCCGTAGAACTCTGGCGGGCTACAACTCAGAAAATCCCGTAGCCTCAAACTGTCCGATCTCGGGTGAACCACAGTCTTGAATCGAATCGGCTGTGATCCACCCTATCTCATGCGTTCGCCACGATCTGGCGATCGGGCCATCTCCTTGTACTTATCTCTCTCGCGGCCTGTGGATGGAGGCTCGTGCCGTGGTCTCGCTTTGGGGCCGGCGGCGTCATGGAACTCGCCGTCTGAGGTATCGCCTCGGGTAAGAACTGGGCCTGTGCCCTCGTGACCCTCTGTGTCAAACTAGCAGTGTCACGACCCGAACCGGGGCCCGTGACTGGTGCCTTACCCCGGGCACCCAAGTAGACATACATCAGAGTAATCAGCGGAACAAACACAACAACATGAGATAATAGAAGTATAAAACAAAAATCTGAGGAAAACTTGCCTTTCGGCATATATATAAATAACAACTTTCAACATGAACAGTTTAATCCTTTTTACAAACCCTGCCCACAACAGTACTACAGACCTCTAAGAAAAGATACGACAACAATGGCGGGACAGGGCCCGCCATACCACGAATGTAAATACCTACAACGCAGGGACTATACTAAGATAAGCCTCCGAGAAACGGAGCTTTCCAACCATTGACTGTGACCTAAGAGCGAGGATCAACGATCGGTGTACCTTTACTGCGGCATGAACGCAGCCCGAAGGAGGTCGATACAGTGTACAGTATGTGAAATCGAAAATAAATCGTAAATGAAATCATAGTAGTCTATATAAAGCGGGAGACATGTATGATAACCAAACTACGATTCACAATAAATAGCGAATATGTCAAGTCGTGGACTCACGCCTCAAAGTTATCACAATAAAACCGCACGGCAAGTACGAAGGCATAGCCGACTACTAAGACCCACGTACCAAAAATACCACAACCGTATCCCGAGGTCTTTCTGCATCGCACCACATGATCGAAGCCGCCACTCGCCCGCAATATCAATGTGCACGTCTATCCACGAACTCGCAGCCCGCATAGGTCCCACACGGACCCGCATGAGGTATTCTCGAATCATGGTCCTGCATCACCGAGGTATACCCCGCATCGAGGGCGCCTTAACCCCGGATCCGCTTAGGCTCCCGCAACCCGCATAGTCTCAAAAGACCGCATAGTCTCAGCGGATCGCATAGGAATCCCCATCGGGCTAAACACCGGAATGATCAATCCTGGAGCTACCGCGACTCGCGTAGTCACAAGGACCGCATAGGCCGTATAGACCGCATCGCGGTGGCAAGCCCTCGTATAATAAGTCAAAGGGGTATGTGATACAATAATAGTACAATGGCTTAACGCTTAACAACGTAAGCCCAACAAGAATGACCCTTGCATCACGATCATACAAGATACTAACACACGTAGCATCCTAACATGTTTACTTATCACATCAACAAGAAAGTATTTACAAGGCTATCTCAAACCAACACAATCAAGTTATTCACACAAGGTACTTTATGCTAACAAGTTCGGGTATCTATCCCTAAAGTACTTCACACATTAAATCCTTTAAAAGATCCGTTGCTTTCACATAAGTCACACAATACCCGTAGTAAAAAAATAGAGTGATCGCCCTTTTTAAGTAAATCAAAATACTTACCTTTGTAAAATCAAGTAACACATTATTTTCCAAGCGTTCAAGTTTGCCTAATTTCAAATGTTCACGTTTCTTATTTTAGAAAGGTTCCGTAGTTCATAGTCTTATTCATTTAAGAATATAATTCTCTTTTAAACAATCTGAGAAACATAAGTCTTATATGTGAGTAGGATATTCTTGTTTATAACAATCTTATTACCGCAGCCATGATCTAGGAAATATCATTTTGTCTTATCTTAGCTTCTATGCAGATGGAAGTTTCTACTGGTTTTAATAATACTTAATTATTCAAAACATTTCTTTTTTATTAACGCTGCAGTGGTTTGTCGATACACATTCTGATTTCCGAAATCAAGAAACATTCTTAAGCCGTTATACCTAACTTCCCATAAAGCTAGTATAACTCTTAAGTTTTCAAAACCAAATATTACTTCTTCTTTCAAAATGATTCAAAAATCTTTTGAAATACTTCACGTTCTTTATTAACACATAACAAGCCGCTTATAGTTCTAATCGATACCTTTTAAAACCACATGTATTTTCTTACCAACATAAAGTTGTTATAACCAACTTCCCACAAAGCCGTTATAACACTTTATGTTTTACACCAATCAAATACATTTAGCACATGTACGTCTACCGTACTACATAGTTCACACATATCATGCTAGAAGATATAGGAAGAGGTTCACATACCTCGCGACAGTATCGACTAATAGCAAACGCCCAAGTACTTCCAAACGTCGCTACTCCTTAAGCCAAGTAGATCGCGCCACACGTAGTACTTCAACCTATAAGGCCACAAGGCGCTTATTAACATTTAGATCCTCGTAGTACATCCTACGTAAAATTCGGCAAAGACCTCCCCGCAACAACGTAAATCTCCTCCTCTATCGAGGCGGCTACCAAGCCAACCGGGGGTTATACGCCTAACCCTAACTGTACAATTCTACTCCACGGTACTACTACACAAGTTCATGTAATACGCCCCTATGTAATTACAAAGATTCTTCTTTAAATTCAGCTTAAGTCGCAAGACATTGCCGTAAGTATTATTCAGGCTTAAGTCAAAAGACATTGCCGATAACTACGTTCAGTACTATATATAGTATACTTCAACTATATATTCTAACAATATGAAATTTCCAAATACAATAGAGGGACAAGATATTTACCTCGATAAGCCCATAATTATCCAAGTATAAAGTCGATCCTGGGCAATCGTTTAGCTCCAACTCCGAGCGCTCCAACCCGCTCTAAACCACCCTTAGAAGTTCTAACCAACTTCTACACAATACTCCAACGGACTATGGAGATTTTCCTAGGGTTTCGGTTTTGTGACAGACGGGAAGTATAATAGTATTTCTGGGCTTTTCGTATAGGTATAACCTTAGAATACAACAAGGTATACGGCTAAGGTAATTTGGGCATTATAACAATACTTTTGAGAGTATTTCTACCAAGAGAGGGGGGTATTATACGAAAGCAACTAGGCTAGGGGGGGTACCCCACGGCCACACTACTAGGAGGGGGGGTAGAGGGCTCTCGGCCAAGGGGGCCTTTCAAAGGGGGAGAGGGGCTCTTGGACGAGAGTCAACAAGAGGGGAGAGGGAGGGATTTTACACTTAGGATTATTTAGGAATGGATGAATAAGTCTTCAAAGGGATGGGTATTTATAGGCCAAGTGAAGGCCAACCAATGGCCAAGATTGAGCCAAGTGCTACACAAGTGTAAGGCCAAGATTCACCCAAGTGTCCTTGACCAACTAACACACAAAATATCCTACCAACTCCCCTTGACCAACAAGGCCAATTCGTCCACTACACTACCGCCCACTCCCACCAATTAGAGGGTGACAAGTGTCGCCTCTTGTTGATCCAAAATGTTTCGTCTCTGGAAAAATCCGCAAAAATTATAAATTTCATAGCCGTAAATTCCCTACGAAAGTCGTGGAAAACGCTTTCGTCGAAAAACGACTCTAACCGTGTTGTGCACAAATAAAATTCGTCCAAGCCACTTTCTCAAGTTTCATATTTTCTACGTACGTCCATACGTACATACTCTGGAAATACGGGGTATAACATTCTCCCCTCCTTAGAAACATTCGTCCCGAATGTTCCTTCTAAGTCTCAAAACAAACGTGCGCCAGTATAGTCTTCACTACCATACTTACGAAACAATCCTGCCACAATGGCCACAGCAACAACTGCGCAAAACGCTTACATCCAAGTCCACGAGGAATCACCTCTAACATCATCACAAACACCTCTCTCCGGGGTCTAAAATATACTTCCTCCACACTTTTTCCAAACAAAAGAGATGGTCACATCTATGCTCGCCATACATGCTTGCTTCTTCCCGATACCACTTTTGTCACTTTGCCGCGAGGTTCTAGTGTCACTCCGGCGACCCAACACATGGTGCCGGGACTACATGCGATCCACGAGGTCGCCGTACACTCGAACTCTTACCACATTTACATCGTGAGTCTCCAAAACTCGGGGTTATCATTTTCAACTTGGTTATCATTAGCTGGGAATACTCTGGATGGATCTCTGATTTCCATCTCGAACATAACACGAACGACTGGACGCACTGCCTCCTAAGTCGGACGGCAAATGCTAACATATAGGCAACCTGGCCTATTCTTCACATGAACTTAAAAAGGCCCAAAACAACTCGGGCTAAGTTTCTTCTGTTTTTTTTTCCCAAAGCTCGTCACACCCAATCCGGGGTGGTACTTTCAAGAAGACCGACCGTCAACCTGAACTCTAAGCGTCGTCGCCGATTATCCGCACGATTTCCTCTGAGCTGCCAGAACTTCTTCTAGACAAGCTTCACACTATCCACAGTCTGCTGGAACAAGCCTGAACCAACTGTCTGAACCTTGCCAACATCGAACCAATCGACCGGCATCTCACACATCCGCCCCTACAAGGCTTCATAAGGCGACTTCCGAACCGAAATGGTAGCTCAAACACTCCTTCAGAAGACAACAATTCTCGCAACTATCCTCGAAATCCAAACACCGCCCGAGGCGAATGTGATCGAGACTCACGAGTTCTTAACACATGCTGGCAAAACTTCCAAAACAACAACGACCTCTACCGGCTCCACTGCTTCGCCATAAGGTGAAGGTAGGCACCCGTGCAGCCTTACAACCTTTCGATAAAACAACACCGCCGAGTAAACGGTCTTTGCTGAAAACAAGGCGGTGACCTCGGCCCGACCATCGGTCGAATCGTCCATGAATTCCAGACGTTGGCTAACTAAACTCGCCTAACACCTCGTGACCCTAACACAAGGCGGACCACCACAACCCGACCCCACCACCAAACCTACTGCGGGTTGACCCAACGTGGCCTCAACCCGACCCGTGAATGCGCACAATACTAGCTCCCCGAAGGAAAACTCTCACTAATCACGTTACGAAAACCTAGCGGTCTTCTTAGCTCAACTACCCCCTTTCATTCCACACTACTCAGGGACTTATCCCACAAACATAGCTCATGTGCACTATGCACTCCTATAAGGATCAAACATAACACTACACCTTTACTCGAGATGGCCTTACCTCTAAGGTCTTTACGTAAAACATTCTAAGGCTCACACCTGATCTATCCCCCAAAATCTTACTCGGTTAACCCACCATGATTTCTAAACACAACTAACACACCGCTATTAGAACATAGCACTTAAGGTATACTCACCTTATCACACATACTGATCTCTAGAGGGTTAAAGATATATCTAGATCTCCGCTTCCCCTTAGTCGTTCTAATCAAACTGCCTGTAGGCGATATAGGGAAGATGACGAACTACCCACCGATCCTGAAGGCTAAGTCCTCCTACAAGGACACTCTATCGACATCGACTCGACGGCCGTAGTACAACAAGTACTAACTAAAAGGCGGCATTCCCGATGATGGCGTCACATCGGAGCAGGAAGCCACGAGTTCGACTAACTCTGCATACTCGAACATCACGATATCCGTGGAAGACAACTCTGCGATCGCGGAGGTGCATATCAAATCTTGGTGAGGCGACTCGCCGAAAGTTACCAAAGGACCTTCCGCTCGCCCTCCTCTCGCCGCCCTTAACCGTCGATCTCTACGCTTTCGGCTGCGCGCATAAGCCCGCATACGTGCCATGCTCAAGCCCAATCAAGAATTACTCTTGCACAACCTCTTTTAGATAGTCCTCAAGACTCGCGGTACATCGGTATACTCTTCCGGTAGCCAAATCTATAGCTAGTAGCAGGTGGTCGCCTTGAAATCTATATTCTCTTTCCGGTCGTGGGCGAAGGTTCAAATATCATGGCCGCAGAGGGAATCGCCGCCGGCGTGCTAAACTCTGCTGGGGCTAGTGACGCCGCAGAACTCCCGAATGAAGCACCACCCAAGGTGATAATTGGGCTGTGCCCACGTAACCCTCCTCGAACTCTACTCGCAGCCTCACCGCCTTGTCCTCCCGGGCGGGTTGCCTACGCGAGGCATAGCGGTAAGGAAAGAAATACGTTAGAGGTCCAACTTACAACACACTCTAAGGCACGATCTCGAGTGAGAAGAATAGAAACCAATCCTAAATATCCTATAGCCTCACGATTATTGGTGTGGTCACAACACACCGATAATCAAGACTTCGGATCGATACTGTAGACACTTTCCGAGGATTAAGCGCTCACGATACCACTTTTGTCACGACTAACCGGCCCGTGGATCGTGTCTTACCGCACCCAAGTAGACATACATCGAGTAATCGTGGAACAAACACAACAACATGAGATAATAGAAGTATAAAACAAAAATCTGAGAAACTTGCCTTTCTAAGATATATATAAATAACAACTTTCAACATGAACAGTTTAATCCTTTTACAAACCCCGCCACAACAAGATTACTGCACCTCTAAGAAAAGATACGATAACAATGGCGGGATGGGGCCCGCCATACCTCGAATGTAAATACCTACAACGACAGGGACTATACCAAGATAAGCCTCCGAGAAACGGAGCTTTCCCAACCACGAATCGTGACCCTAAGAGCGAGGATCAACGATCGTGTACCTTTACTGCGGCATGAACGCAGCCCAGAAGGAGGTCGATAACAGTACCAAGTATGTGAAATCAAAATAAATCGTAAATGAAATCATAGTAGTCTATATAAAGCAGAGACATGTATGATAACCAAACTACGCTCACAATAAATAAGCAAATATGTCAAGTCGTGGACTCACGCCTCAAAGTTATCACAATAAAACCGCACGGGCAAGTGCGAAGGCATAGCCGACTACTAAGACCCAGCACCAAAAATACCACAAATCGTATCTCCGAGGTCTTTCTAGATCGCACCACATGATCGCTCGCCACTCGCCCGCAATATCAATGTGCACGCCTATCCTCGAACTCGCAGACTCGCATAGGTCCCACACGGACCCGCATGAGGTATTCCTCGAATCATGGTCCTGCATCACCGCGAGGTATACCCGCATCGAGGCGCTTAACCCCAGTATCCGCCAGGCTCCCGCAACCCGCATAGTCTCAAAAGACCGCATAGTCTCAGCAGACCGCATGTGGAATCCCGCATCGGGCTAAACACCCGAATGATCAATCACGAGCTACCGCGACTCGCATAGTCACAAGGACCGATAGCCGATAGACCGCATCGGGTGGCAAGCCCTGGTATAATAAGTCAAAGGGTATGTGATACAATAATAGTACAATGGCTTAACGTTTAACAACGTAAGCCCAACAAGAATGACCCCCTTGCATCACGATCATACAAGATACTAACACACGTAGCATCCTAACATGTTTACTTATCACATCAACAAGAAAGTATTTACAAGGCTATCTCAAACCAACACAATCAAGTTATTCACACAAGGTACTTTATGCTAACAAGTTCGGGTATCTATCCCTAAAGTACTTCACACATTAAATCCTTTAAAAGATCCGTTGCTTTCACATAAGTCACACAATACCCGTAGTATAAAAAATAGAGTGACTGTCCTTTTAAGTAAATCAAAATACTTACCTTTGTAAAATCAAGTAACACATTATTTTCCAAGCGTTCAAGTTTGCCTAATTTCAAATGTTCACGTTTCTTATTTTAGAAAGGTTCCGTAGTTCATAGTCTTATTCATTTAAGAATATAATTCTCTTTTAAACAATCTGAGAAACATAAGTCTTATATGTGAGTAGGATATTCTTGTTTATAACAATCTTATTCATGACCATGATCTAGGAAATATCATTTTGTCTTATCTTAGCTTCTATGCAGATGGAAGTTTCTACTGGTTTTAATAATACTTAATTATTCAAAACATTTCTTTTTTATTAACGCTGCAGTGGTTTGTCGATACACATTCTGATTTCCGAAATCAGTAAAACATTCTTAAGCCGTTATACCTAACTTCCCATAAAGCTAGTATAACTCTTAAGTTTTCAAAACCAAATATTACTTCTTCTTTCAAAATGATTCAAAAATCTTTTGAAATACTTCACGTTCTTTATTAACACATAACAAGCCAGTTATAGTTCTAATCAGTTACCTTTTAAAAACCACATGTATTTTCTTACCAACATAAAGTTGTTATAACCAACTTCCCACAAAGCCGTTATAACACTTTATGTTTTACACCAATCAAATACATTTAGCACATGTACGCTCACCGTACTACATAGTTCACACATATCATGCTAGAAGATATGGAAGAGGTTCACATACCTCGCGACAGTATCGACTAATAGCAAAACGCTCAAGTACTTCCAAACGCCGGCTACTCCTAAGCCAAGTAGATCGCGCCACACCTAGTACTTCATCCTAAAAGGCCACAAGGCGCTTATTAACATTTAGCTCCCCTCGTAGTACATCCTACATTAAATTCGGCAGCACCTCCCCCCCCCCCGCAACAGCGTAAATCTCCTCCTCTATCGAGGCCGGCTACCAAGCCAACCAGGGGTTATCGCCTAACCCTACCCGTACAATTCTACTCCACTACACTACTACACAAGTCTCTGAATACAACCCTATGTAATTACGTTCAAGATTCTTCTTTAAATTCAGCTTAAGTCGCAAGACATTCAGTAAGTATTATTCGGGCTTAAGTCAAAAGACATTGCCGATAACTACGTTTCAAGACTATATATAGTATACTTCAACTATATATTCTAACAATATGAAATTTCCAAATACAATAGAGGACAAGATATTTACCTCGATAAGCCCATAATTATCCAAGTATAAAGTCGATCCTGGCAATCGCTTAGCTCCAACTCAGCGCCCAACCCGCTCTAAACCACCCTTAGAAGTTCTAACCAACTTCTACACAATACTCCAACTGACTATGGAGATTTTCCTAGGGTTTCGGTTTTGTGACAGACGGAAGTATAATAGTATTTACGGCTTTTCAGATAGGTATAACCTTAGAATACAACAAGGTATACGGCTAAGGTAATTTGGGCATTATAACAATACTTTTGAGAGTATTTCTACCAAGAGAGGGGGGTATTATACGAAAGCAACTAGGCTAGTGGGTACCCACTACCACACTACTAGGAGGGGTAGAGGGCTCTCGCCAAGGGGCCTTTCAAAGGGAGAGGGCCCTTGGACGAGAGCCAACAAGAGGGGAGAGGGAGGGATTTTACACTTAGGATTATTTAGGAATGGATGAATAAGTCTTCAAAGGGATGGGTATTTATAGGCCAAGTGAAGGCCAACCAATGGCCAAGATTGAGCCAAGTGCTACACAAGTGTAAGGCCAAGATTCACCCAAGTGTCCTTGACCAACTAACACACAAAATATCCTACCAACTCCTTGACCAACAAGGCCAATTCGGCCCACTACACTACCGCCCACTCCCACCAATTAGAGGTGACAAGTGTCGCCTTTTGTTGGTCCAAAATGTTTCGCCTCTCGGAAAAATCCGCAAAAATTAGAAATGTCATAGCGGAAATTCCCTACGAAAGTCGTGAAAACGTTTAGCCAAACACGACTCTAACCGGGTGTTGTGCACAAATAAAATTCGGCCAAGCCACTTTCTCAAGTTTCAAATTTTCACGACGTCCATACGCATACTGAAATACGGTATAACAAGCGGCTCCTACGCTTTGCGCTTACGGGCGGGTTGCCTTGCGCGAGGCATAACTGCACGTAAAAGGAATACGTTAGAGGGTCCAACTTATAATACAACTCTAAAGCACGATCTCGAGTGAGAAGAATGGAAACCTATCCTAAATATCCTATAGCCTCCGATTATTGGTGTGGTGCACAACACCGATAATCAAGACTCTACTAGATGCGATGTAGACACTTTCCGAGGATTAATCGCGCTCGATACTACTTTTGTCACGACGCTCGGTTCGTGGATCGGTGCCTTACGGCACGGTAGTCAAACATCAGAGTAATCGGCGGAATATAAAAACAAGACAAGAAACAATATGAAAAGAGAAACAGTTTATCTGAGAAAAAGTGTCCTTTCGGCATATATATATCCAAAGTTTGGCAGTTACATCCCAACTGTACAATAGGACTACAGACCTCTAAGGAAGTAAACAACTATGGCGGACGGTGTAACGACTGCCGGCCCGCATCGTGCCTTACCCCGGGCACCCTAGTGACACAACATCAGAGAAAACCAGCGGAAAATAAAACTTTAAACAAGAAACAAGATATATGATCATAAAACAGGCCAACCCAATGGTTACCTTCCAATAACATATATAAATACAACTCTTTCAAAATGAACAGTTTAATCCTTTTCACAAACTGTTATACCCCGTATTTCCAGAGTATGTATGCGAGGACGTACGTACGAGAATACGGCAGAAAGATTGGAAAGAAAGAAAGATGTGAGTTTTCGACGGAAAAGTTTCCGGTTATTTGTGAAGAAAAAGGTTCGTTAATGGGAATTGGATTCCCAGATTTGGTATTTGGACTTCATAGATTATATTAGAATTTTGAGATTTTATTTTCGGAAATGGTCACGTGGGGCCCACGGGAGAAATTTACGGTTTTGTGGGGCCCGCTTTGTTTTTGAGATTTCCGGTATTTTGGATATTTTCTGAAGACGAAATATTCGGCGACCGGGGCGACACGTGTCACCCCCATGTGGCACCCTTGGCCGAAATAACATTTGTGCACAACACCCGGTTAGAGTCATTTTTCGACGAAACGTTTTGCGTAACTTGCGAAGGGAAAATTCCGGCTATGTCGTTTTGTATTTTTGCGGATTTTTCCGAGAGACGAAACATTTTGGACCAACGGGAGGGTGACATGTGTCACCCTCACAATGGAGACAAGTGGGGCGGCACTTGGCCGAATTGAGGGGGCTTGTGGTGCTAGATATTTGTGTAGATATTTGTGAGGGTTTTAAGGAGTAGGGGCTAGGGTGCACTTGGCTTGATCTTGGCCTTACACTTGCCTTGCACTTGGCTAGATCTTGGCCATTGGTTGGCCTTTGGGTTTGCTATAAATACCCCCTTAGTTGATGAACTTTCTTCATCCAAAATCATTTTCCAAGTCTTGAAATCTCTCCCTTTGTGAGTTGAAATCGCCCAAAGCCCTCCCCTTGTGGAGCTTTGGCGAGAGGCCCCCTTTGAGTGAGTCTTGGGCGTGGGGTACCCCCCCCCTAGCCTAGTTGTGTTCGTATAATCCCCCTTGTTGTGGTATAGAAATACTCCCCTAGTATTGTTATAATGCCCACAATACCTTAGCCTTGTACCTTGTAGTATTCCAAAGATACCTCTTTACGTAGAGTCCTAAATACTACCTTTTGTCCTTTTTAGTCTCAAACCGAAACCTCAAGGAAATCTTCATAGTTGGTTGAAGTATTTGAGTAGAAGTTGGTTAGAACTTCTAAGGGTTGTTCGGAGTGGTTTGGAGCGCGCGGAATGAGCTAAACCTTGCTCAGATCGACATTATAACTTGGATAATTTTGGGCTTATCGAGGTAATTATCTTGTCCTCTATTGTAATTGGAAATTACATGTTTGTTAGCATATATAGTCAAGTATACTATATATAGAACTACTTAGTATTCGCAATGTCTTTTGACTTAAGCCCAAGAATAAAGAATCGAATCAATCAGATTTACATAGGTGTATTGCGAAAGAGACTTGTGTAGAATTGTACACGCCGGGTAGAGCGTGTAAACCCCACTGGTTGGCTTGGTAGCCTCGATAGAGAGAGGAGATTTACTGTTGCCAAGGGGGAGGTGCCGAATTTTCTTTAGAAAGATAGAAAACTTGTGTTTTGGGGTTAATAGACGTTTGTGACCTTTATAGGTGAAAGTACTAAGAGTAGCGTATTCTACTCGAGGAGTGGAAAGGGCTAGCAAGGTTGTAGTACTTGGAGCATTTTGCTTATTGTCGATAAATCGTCGAGGTATGTGAACCTCTTCCTATCTTTTCTAGCATGATTGTTGTGAACTATGTAGTACGGTAGACGCATACGTGCTAAGTGATTTGGTTGATTTAAAACATAGGTGTTATAATAGCTTTATGGGAAGTTAGTTATAACGACCTTATGTAAGTGAAAATGGTTTCTCGATGTTAGAAGTTAAGAGACTTGATCTTATAAGATAAGAGACTTAACTTATTTGTTTTAATGTGGATGTTTGTGTGAAACCTCATTCGTGAGTAATGAGTACTTGGTTTTAAAGGGATAATGTTTTACTGATTTCGGGAATCAGAATGTGTATCGACTGCACTGCGGCGTTAATAAAGGAAAATGTATTGAATAATGATGTGTTGTATTAAAACCGTAGAAACCTCCATCTGCATAGAAGCTAAGATAAGACAAAATGATATTACATTTTCTAGATCATGGCTGCTGTAATAAGATCGTTATAAACAAGAATAAACTACTCACATATATGACATATGTTACTCAATTGCTCTAAAAAGGAATCAAGTGATTAAGTTTGGGAACTATGAAACCATTTGAAAATGAGAAGCTTGAGTAATTGAAACTAGGCAAACTGGAACTTAGGAAAAGAATGTTGTTACTTGATTTTGAAAAGGAAGGTGGGTTGGTCATTCTAATACTACGGGTATCGGGTGACTTTTATAAAAGTAATGGATCTCTTTTAAAAGAACTTAACGTATGTAGTACTTTGGGGTTAAAAACCCGGACTTTGGCATAAAATGAAAGTACTTTGAGTTGTGTGAAACTTGCCTATGCTTGTTGTTGTGAAACTTGCCTATGCTTGTGATGATAGCCTTTATTGTACAATCGTTGTGTTTCTGTGTTACCGCCTCTCGACAGAGGTCGGTTGATAGTTGAGAACTTACTTGGACGCGGCGTGGACGGAGAAATTCCACGCACGCGTTCTCGCTGATAGTATTATTGTTATCGCTTTGGACATACCGACACGACGATGCGCGCGCGGGTATGCTTCCATTTTGGTTAAGGTCTGGTTAATCGCTTTGGATATCTTGACACGATGCGTGGCGCACGGGTATGTTTCCATTTTGATTATCGCCTTGTGATTTCCACTTTGGACATACCGACACGACGCGTAGCGCACGCATGCGTCCATTTGGAATGTTGTCTTATTTTTCCTTCGACATACCGACACGACGCGTAGCGCACGTATGCGTCCATTTGGAATGTTGTCTTATTTTTCCTTTGGACATATCGACCACGACGCGTAGCGCACGGGTATCGTCCATTTGGAATGTTGTCTTATTTTTCCCTTTGACATACCGACACGATGCGAGCGCGGGTATGCTTCCATTTGATTCTTGTCTTATTGTTGCATCATGGACATGTCTACACCGATGCGATTCCGGTACGCGCCATAATGCGAACTGATTGATGTTGTGGGCGTGAGACCCATAGTTATATTGGAGTGATGATCGTTTTATGTTGTGAATCGTAGTTTGGTTATCATACATGTCTCCCGCTTTATATAGACTAGTATGATTTCATTTACTGATTGCAGTTTCACATACTTGGTACTGTTGTCGACCTCCTTCGGCCGCGTCATGCCGCAGGTAGAGGTACATCGGCCGTGGTTCCTCGCTCATAGGATCACAAGCCAACAGATTGAAGCTCCGTTTCTCCGAGGCTTATCTTTTGTAGTGTTCTCGAGTTGTAGGTTCTTGTACATTCGTGGTATGGCGGCCCCGTCCCGTCATAGTCATTGTATATCTTAGAGGTCCGTAGTAATTGTTGTGGTTGTAAAAGGATTAAACATTCGTGTTTTATGTATATACCAAGGCAATTTTGGTTGCTTTGCTTATTCATTTATCTCTTGTTAAATGACTCTTGTTTTGTGTTCCGCTGATTTTCTCTGATGTTTGTATCACTAGGGTGCCCAGGGTAAGGCACCAGTAACGGGCCCCGGAACGGGTCGTTACAAAAGTGGTATCAGAGCAGTTAATCCTCGGAAAGTGTCTACAGACCGTGTCTAGTAGAGTCTTGATTATCGATGTGTTGTGCACCACATCTATAATCAGGAGGCTGCAGGACATTTAGGATTGGTTTCCATTCTTCTCATTCTGAGATCGTGCCTTAGAGCTGTGTTGTAAGTTGGACCCCTCTGACGTATCTCGTTTTTACCAGTTATGCCTCCGCAAGAAGGCAACGAGCCCAGAAGGGCAAGGCAGCCGAGGAGCGCTAGTGAGATACAGAGTTCGAGGGCGCAGCCCTGGCCAAGAGCAGAGGTTAGAGCCACAGCAATGGCTGCTGAGACCGCAGTACCTGAGCCTCCAGTCCCACAGTCTGGGGCAGAGGAGATGGGTTACAAGGAGATGGCGGATTCTGGCCGCCGTGGTCGTGGCCGATATGAGGATAGGCCGACGCAGCAGATTCCAGCCCAGAGCACCGATGGTTGACCCCCGAGCAGATATTTTGAGGCTACTGGACTTTCTGAGTTGTAGCCCGCCAGAGTTTTATGGGTCGAGGCCTGAGGATGATCCGCAGGAGTTCATCCGGCAGTTACAGCGGATCATGCGGGTGATCAAGGCTTCAGAAACCGAGTCTGTGACCTTTGGTTCGCATCGGCTGCGTGATACCGCAGTCGATTGGTTTGATTCATGGGAGCTTTCCCGGGGAGAGCATGCACCTCCAGCAGAATGGGATGAGTTTTCGGGCTTTCTCACGCACTTCTTGCCTCCGAGATGAGGAGACGGCCGGCAGCATTTTTGTTCTCGAGGCAGAGAGGCGACCGTCGTGAGTACAATGTCGAGTTCGATTCTTGCTCGAGCATGTCCCTCGCGCTTAGTTGCAGATATGGAGGATAGGTGCATCGCCACGTCACCGGCTAGATGATTATATGGTCGAGTCTTGTGCGGGTGTTTCTCTTAAGCCGGGCATGGACATTGCCCGCATGCGTGCTCATGCACTAGGATGCGAGGCACGAGGGGTCGCACGGAATGACCGATCGCCAGAAGAGGCCAGACGGCAGGTCCTTTGGTGGCTTTCGAGGCGGACCGCCAAGAAGAGCTAGTTATATACCCCACCGGCATGCAGTGGTCCTCCACCGCCTTGAGGAGCAGTCGTGGCTCAAGGGTTCAGATTTTCGTGAGAGCAGGGGTGTTAACCAGCTGAAGCCACCCCTACCTCGTTGTGACCATTGTGGTAGACTCCATTTTGGAGAGTGTCGTGCTAGATTGGGAGTTTGTTTTGCATGCGGCCAGCAGGGCCATTTTGCGAGGAACTGTCCGACCAAGGGTAGCGCGGATGTTACGACTCAGCCTTCAGGATCTGTGGCTGGTTTATCACCTTCTACAGCTATGCGCCCTGCAGGGCAGGCCTATGATTAGAGTGGAGCGGTAGCTTCAGGTATATCCTTAACCCTCTAGAGTTTTGGTATGCTTGTTATGATGATCTCATTATTGTGTGCTATGTACGGATAGCATTGTGATATGTGTGAGTTAGAATGCATGGTTAGTTGGAAGGATACGTATGGAGGCATGGTAAGTGTGAACCTTAGACTATTTCACGACTGAGACCTTAGAGGTAAGGTCGTCTTGAGTAAAAGATTTGTTTTATGTTTGACCTTTATAAGGGTGAGTAGTATACGTGGGATTTATTTGTGTGATAAGTCCATGGGTAGTGTGAGATGGAAGTGGTAGCTTTCATGATGTGAATTAGTAAGATTGTTCGGACGGGAACAAGAGTTCAAGCGATTGTGAAGTCGGGTTGAGGACCATTTGCGGTCAACCCGTAACCCGGTTTGGGGTGGGTCGGTTCGGGTGGTCCCGCCAGGTGGTAGGGTCACGAGGGTGCTAGGCCCAAGTTTGTATGATCATCGTATGAGTTCGTGGACGCGTTCGACGAAGCGGTTCGTAAAGGCCGGGAATGGCCTTAAGGAAGTTTGAGGTTAGTAAGATGACCAAGTTCGAGGTAGTGACTCGAGATTTTCGAAGCGGAAGTAATGATCAAGTATGGTACGTAATGGGAGAGTTCAAGCGTTCGAGAAGGGTACGCCGAGTACGGAAGGAAGATAACGTGTGTTATTTCGTGACTGCCGTAATGGCGTTGGCAATTTGTTAGAAGAGCTTCATCGATATCCGTCTTGTGAAGGAACATTCGGGACGAATGTTTCTGGCGAGGGGAGAATGTTATACCCGTATTTCCGAGTATGTATGCGAGGACGCACGTGCGAGAATACGCAGAAAGATGGAAAGAAAGAAAGATGTGAGTTTTCACTTTAAAAGTTTCCGGTTATTTGTGAAGAAAAGGTTCGTTAACGGGAATTGGATTCCCGATTTGGTATTTGGACTTCATAGATTATATTAGAATTTTGAGATTTTATTTTGGAAATGGTCACGTGGGGCCCACGGAGAAATTTACTGATTTTGTGGGCCCGCTTTGTTTTTGAGTTTTCCGGTATTTTGGATATTTTCGGAAGACGAAATATTCTGGGCGAATCGGGGGGCGACACGTGTCACCCCCATGTGGCACCCTTGGCCGAAATAACATTTGTGCACAACACCCGGTTAGAGTCGTTTTTCGACGAAACGTTTTGCGTAACTTGCGAAGGGAAAATTACGGCTATGTCGTTTTGTATTTTTGCGGATTTTTCCGAGAGACGAAACATTTTGGACCAACGGGAGGGTGACATGTGTCACCCTCACAATGGAGACAAGTGGCGTGACTTGGCCGACCGAGGGCTTGTGGTGCTAGATATTTGTGTAGATATTTGTGAGGGTTTTAAGGAGTAGGGGCTAGGGTGCACTTGGCTTGATCTTGGCCTTACACTTGCCTTGCACTTGGCTAGATCTTGGCCATTGGTTGGCCTTTGGGTTTGCTATAAATACCCCCTTAGTTGATGAACTTTCTTCATCCAAAAATCATTTTCCAAGTCTTGAAATCTCTCCCCCTTTGTGAGTTGAAATCGTCCAAAGCCCTCCCCCCCTTGTGGAGCTTTGGCCGAGAGGCCCCCCCCCCCTTTGAGTGAGGCTTGGCCGTGGGGTACCCCAGCCTAGTTGTTTTCGTATAATACCCCTTGTTGTGGTATAGAAATACTCCCCTAGTATTGTTATAATGCCCAAAATACCTTAGCCTTGTACCTTGTAGTATTCCAAAGATACCTCTATACGTAGAGTCCGGAAATACTACCTTTTGTCCTTTTTAGTCTCAAACCGAAACCCTAAGGAAATCTTCATAGTTGGTTGAAGTATTTGAGTAGAAGTTGGTTAGAACTTCTAAGGGTTGTTTGGAGTGGTTTGGAGCGCACGGAGCGAGCTAAACCTTGCTCAGATCGACATTATAACTTGGATAATTTTGGGCTTATCGAGGTAATTATCTTGTCCTCTATTGTAATTGGAAATTACATGTTTGTTAGCATATATAGTCAAGTATACTATATATAGAACTACTTAGTATTCGCAATGTATTTTGACTTAAGACTGAAGAATAAAGAATCGAATCAATCAGTATTTACATAGGGTATTGCAGAGACTTGTGTAGAATTGTACACGCCCGGTAGACGTGTAACCCCCGGTTGGCTTGGTAGCTACCTCGATAGAGAGGAGATTTACGCTGCGGGGAAGTCTACGAATTTTCTTGAGAAAGATTGAAAACTTGTGTTTTGGGGTTAATCGACGTTTGTGACCTTTATAGGTGAAAGTACTAAGAGTAGCGTATTCTACTCGAAGAGTGGAAAGGGCTACAAGGTTGTAGTACTTGGAGCATTTTGCTTATTGTCGATAAATCGTCGCGAGGTATGTGAACCTCTTCCTATCTTTTCTAGCATGATTGTTGTGAACTATGAGTGCGGTAGACGCATACGTGCTAAGTGATTTGGTTGATTTAAAACATAGGGTGTTATAATAGCTTTAAGGGAAGTTAGTTATAACGACCTTATGTAAGTGAAAATGGTTTACTGATGTTAGAAGTTAAGAGACTTGATCTTATAAGATAAGAGACTTAACTTATTTGTTTTAATGTGGATGTTTGTGTGAAACCTCATTCGTGAGTAATGAGTACTTGGTTTTTAAAGGGATAATGTTTCATCGATTTCGGGAATCGAATGTGTATCGGCTGCACCACCGCAGCGTTAATAAAGGAAAATGTATTGAATAATGATGTGTTGTATTAAAACCGAGAAACCTCCATCCGCATAGAAGCTAAGATAAGACAAAATGATATTACATTTTCTAGATCATGGTCATTGTAATAAGATCGTTATAAACAAGAATAAACTATTCACATATATGACATATGTTACTCAATTGCTCTAAAAAGGAATCAAGTGATTAAGTTTGGGAACTATGAAACCATTTGAAAATGAGAAGCTTGAGTAATCAAACTAGGCAAACCGGAACTTAGGAAAAGAATGTTGTTACTTGATTTTGAAAAGGAAGGTGGGTTGGTCATTCTAATACTACGTATCGTGACTTTTATAAAAGTAATGGATCTCTTTTAAAAGAACTTAACGTATGTAGTACTTTGGGGTTAAAAACCGGACTTTGGCATAAAATGAAAGTACTTTGAGTTGTGTGAAACTTGCCTATGCTTGTTGTTGTGAAACTTGCCTATGCTTGTGATGATAGCCTTTATTGTACAATCGTTGTGTTTACCGTATTCTGCGTCTCGATAGAGGTCGGTTGGTAGTTGAGAACTTACTTGGAGCGTCACGGCGGTGACGGAGAAATTCCGCACGTTCTCGCTGATAGTATTATTGTTGTTAATCGCTTTGGACATCGACACGACGCGTAGCGCACGCATGCTTCCATTTTGGTTAAGGTCTTGTGGTTAATCGCTTTGGATATCGACACGACGCGATGCGTAGCGCACGTATGTTTCCATTTTGATTATCGCCTTGTGATTTCCCTTTGGACATACCGACGCGATCGTAGCGCTTGCGGGTATGCGCCCATTTGGAATGTTGTCTTATTTTTCCCTTTGGACATACGACACGATCACGCTGCGGGTATGCGTCCATTTGGAATGTTGTCTTATTTTTCCCTTTGGACATACTGACACGACGCGTAGCGCACGCATGCGTCCATTTGGAATGTTGTCTTATTTTTCCTTTGGACATACCGACACGATGCGTAGTGCGGGTATGCTTCCATTTGGATTCTTGTCTTATTGTTGCATCATGGACATGTCTACACCGACGCAAGATTCCGGGCACGCGCCATAATGCGAACGATTGATGTTGTGGGCGTGAGACCCATAGTTATATCGGAGTGATGATCGTTTATGTTGTGAATCGTAGTTTGGTTATCATACATGTCTCTCGCTTTATATAGACTAGTATGATTTCATTTACGTATTATGCAGTTTCACATACTTGGTACTGTTATCGACCTCCTTCGGGGCTGCGTTCATGCTGCAGTAGAGGTACATCTGCGTGGTTCCTCGCCATAGGATCACGTCAGCGCATTTGAAGCTCCGTTTCTCGAGGCTTATCTTTTGGCAGGTGTTCCTCGAGTTGTAGGTTCTTGTACATTGGGGTATGGCGGGCCCTGTCCCGTCATAGTCATCAGATATCTTAGAGTGCAGAGTCTGTTGTGGGCGGGGTTGTAAAAGGATTAAACTGTTCGTGTTTTATGTATATCTTGAAGGCAAATCGCTTGTTTTGGTTGCTTTGCTTATTCATTTATCTCTTGTTAAATGACTCTTGTTTTGTGTTCCGCTGATTTTCTCGATGTTTGTATCACTAGGGTGCGTGGTAAGGCACGATGCCCCGAACGGGTCGTTACACAAACCCCGCCACAACAAGATTACTGGACCTCTAAGATTTACAACAACTATGACGACAGGGCTCGCCATACCGAATGTACAAGAACCTACAACTCGGGAACACATACCAAAAGATAAGCCTCGGAGAAACGGAGCTTCCAATACGCCGAATCGAGATCCTAAGAGCGAGGATCCACGACCGATGTACTCTACCGCAGATGAACGCAGCCCCAAGGAGGTCACAACAGTACCAAGTATGTGAAACTGCATAATATCAGAAATGAAATCATACTAGTCTATATAAAGCAGAGACATGTATGATAACCAAACTACGATTCACAACATAAAACAATCATCACCCAATATAACTACGGGTCTCACGCCACAACATCAATCAGTTCAGATTATGGCCGCATGCCCTAATCTGACGGTGTATACATGTCCATGATGCAACAATAAGACAAAGAATCCAAATGGAAGCATACCCGTGCGCTACGCATCGTGTCGATGTCCAAAGGGAAAAATAAGACAACATTCCAAATGGACGATACCCGCGCGCTTACGATCGTGTCGATATGTCCAAAGGGAAAAATAAGACAACATTCCAAATGACGCGATACCCGCAGCGCCACGATCGTGTCGGTATGTCCAAAGGGAAAATAAGACAACATTCCAAATGGACGCATACCCGCGCCACGCGTGTCGCGATGTCCAAAGGGAAATCACGCGCGATAATCAAATGGAAACATACCCGCGCGCCACGATCGTGTCGATATATCCAAAGCGATTAACCACAAGACCTTAACCAAAATGGAAGCATACCCGCGCTACGATCGTGTCGAGATGTCCAAAGCGACAACAACAATAATACTATCAGCGAACGCACTGCGGAATTTCTCCGTCACCGCCGCACGCCCAAGTAAGTTCTCAACTACCAACCGACTTCTATCGAGACGCGTAACACGTAAAAACACAACGATTGTACAATAAAGGCTATCATCACAAGCATAGGCAAGTTTCACAACAACAAGCATAGCAAGTTTCACACAACTCAAAGTACTTTCATTTTATGCCAAAGTCCGGTTTTTAACCCCAAAGTACTACATACGTTAAGTTCTTTTAAAAGAGATCCATTACTTTTATAAAGTCACCCGATACCGTAGTATTAGAATGACCAACCCACCTTCCTTTTCAAAATCAAGTAACAACATTCTTTTCCTAAGTTCCGCTTTGCTAGTTTCAATTACTCAAGCTTCTCATTTTCAAATGGTTTCATAGTTCCCAAACTTAATCACTTGATTCCTTTTAGAGCAATTGAGTAACATATGTCATATATGAGTAGTTTATTCTTGTTTATAACGATCTTATTACAAAGACCATGATCTAGAAAATGTAATATCATTTTGTCTTATCTTAGCTTCTACAGATGGAGGTTTCTCTTGGTTTTAATACAACACATCATTATTCAATACATTTTCCTTTATTAACGCCGCGGGTCTGTCGATACACATTCGATTTCAAATCAAGAAACATTATCCCTTTAAAACCAAGTACTCATTACTCACGAATGAGGTTTCACACAAACATCCACATTAAAACAAATAAGTTAAGTCTCTTATTTTATAAGATCAAGTCTCTTAACTTCTAACATCAAAACCATTTTCACTACATAAGGTCGTTATAACTAACTTCCCATAAAGCTATTATAACACCCTATGTTTTAAACCAACCAAATCACTTAGCATACGACGTCACCGCACTACATAGTTCACAACAATCATGCTAGAAAGGATAGGAAGAGGTTCACATACCTCGCGACGATTATCGACAAGCAAAAACGCCCACAAGATCGTAACTCGCTAGCCTTTTCCACTCTTCAAGTAGAATACGCTACCGTAGTACTTCCACCTATAAGGCCACAAACGCCTATTAAATCTTAAACACAAGTTTCCATCTTTCTACGAAAATTCATAAAGACCTTCTCCCCACAACAGAAATCTCCTCTCTATCGAGGCGGCTACCAAGCCAACCGTGGGGTTTACACGCCTAACCGGACGTGTACAATTCTACTACACAATAATGCTACACAAGTCTCATGTCTGATCCTATGTAATTACGATTCGCTTCTCTTCTTTAAATTCAGGCTTAAGTCAAAAGACATTGCAAGCTATGTTCAGTTCTATATATAGTATACTTCAACTATATAATCCTACAACATGTAATCTCCAATTACAATAAGGGACAAGAATATTTACCTCGACAAGCCCAAAATTATCCAAGTTATAATGTCGATCCTGAGCAAGGTTTAGCTCCTACTCCGTGCGCTCCAATCCGCTCCAAACAACCCTTAGAAGTTCTTAACCAACTTCTACTCAAATACTTCAACCAACTATGAAGATTTCCTTATGGTTTCGGTTGGAGACTAAAAGGACAAAAGGTAGTATTTTGCTCTACGATAGAGGTAACTTTTGAAATACTACTAGGTAAAGGCTAAGGTATTTTGGGCATTATAACAATACTAGGAGAGTATTTCTATACCACAAAAGGGGTATTATACGAAACAACTAGCAGTGGGTACCCTACTAGCACTTCAAGGGGAGGGAGGCCTCGCCAAAGGCCACACGGGGGGAGGAAGGCTCTCGGCTAAGAGCTCACAAAGGGGGAGAGGGTTTCAAGACTTGGAAGTTTTTGGATGAATGACGTCTTCAAGCTTAGGGGGGGAATTTATAGCAAAACCAAAGCCAACCAACGGCCAAGATCGCCACGTGCAAGGCAAGTGTAAGGCCTTGATCAAGCCAAGTGCACTAGCCCCTACTCCACAAAACAATGCACAAAACATGGCACCAAACACGCCACAAAACAAGGCCAAAACAAGGAGCCAATAGGGCACAAAACGTGAGCCAAAAGATTGCCAACGTGGAACTACATCGCGCACTTCGACGCCACTGCTTCCAATGCGAGGTGACATGTCACCCTCCGTTGGTCCAAAATGTTTCGTCTCTCGGAAAAATCCGCGAAAATTAAAAAGGACATAGCCGGAATTTTCCCTACGAAAGCTGGAAACGCGTTCGTCGAAACGACTTAACCGGTGTTGCGCACAAAGGTAAATTCGGCCAAGGGTGCCCCATGGGGGTGACACGTGTCGCCCCCCGATTCGCCCAGAATATTTCGTCTTCCGAAAATATCCAAAATACCGGAAATCTCAAAAACAAAGCGGGCCCCACAAAACCGTAAATTTCTCCCGTGGGCCCCACGTGACCATTTCCGAAAATAAAATCTCAAAATTCTAATATAATTTAAGAAGCCCATATACCAAATCTGGGAAACCAATTCTCATTAACTGTTATACCCCGTATTTCCAGAGTATGTACGTAAGGACGTACGTAGAAAATTTGAGTTTGTGCCTTAAAGTGCTTGGCCGAATTTTATTTGTGCATAACACCCGGTTAGAGTCGTTGACGAAAGCGTTCACTTTCGTAGGGGAATTTCCGGCTATGTCAATTCTTATTTTTTGGGATTTTTACGAGAGAAGAAACATTTTTGACCAACAATAGGGCGACACTTGTCACCCACTCATTGGGACACCAAGCAGAATGTAGTGGCCGAAAGTTGGCCATTGTGGTCAAGGGTTGGTAGGATATTTTTTTGTGTTAGTTGGCTAGTGTGCACTTGGCAAGATCTTGGCCCTACACTTGCATAGCACTTGGCTAAATCTTGGCCATTGGTTGGCCTTCACTTGACCTATAAATACCCTCCCCTTTGATGAACTTCTTCATCCAAAAATCTCTTAAGTCTTGAAAGCTTCTTCCTCCCTTGTGTAGTGTAGTGGCCGAGAGCCCTCCTCCCCTTGGCCGAGCCCTTCCCTCCTAGTAGTGTGGCGTGGGGTACCCCTAGCCTAGTTGCTTTCAGATAATACCCTCTCTTGGTAGAAATACTCTCAAAAGTATTGTTATAATGCCCAAATTACCTTAGCCATATACCTTGTAGTATTCTAAGGTTATACCTATACAAAAGCCCATAAATACTATTATACTTCCCGTCAGTCACAAAACCGAAACCCTAGGAAAATCTCCATGGTTAGTTGGAGTAGTAGGTAGAAGTTGGTTAGAACTTCTAAGGGTTGTTTGGAGCGGGTTGGAGCGCACGGGTTGGAGCTAAACGATTGCCCAGATCGACTTTATACTTGGATAATTATGGGCTTATTGAGGTAAATATCTTGTCCTCTATTGTAATTGAAATTACATATTGTTAGAATATATAGTTGAAGTATACTATATATAGAATCAACGTAGTTATTGGCAATGTCTTTTGACTTAAGCTCGAATAATACTTACGCAATGTCTTGTGACTTAAGCCCGAATGTAAAGAAGAGTCGAATCGTAATTACATAGGGTTGTATTACAAGAGACTTGTGTAGTAGTACCGTGAGTAGAATTGTACTGATTAGGTTAGTTGTATAACCCCGGTTGGCTTGGTAGCCTCGACAGAGGAGGAGATTTACGCCATGGGGAGGTGCCGAATTTTTCAGAATGGTCTACGAAGAGAGCGTCTGTTAATAAGCGCCTTGTGGCCTTATTGGTGTAAGTACTACGCGTGGCGCGATCTACTTGGCTTAGGAGTAGCCGGCGGTTTGAGGTACTTGGAGCGTTTTGCTATTAGTCGATAATCGTCGCGAGGTATGTGAACCTCTTCCTATCTCTTCTAGCATGATATGTGTGAACTATGTAGTACGGTAGACGCATACGTGCTAAGTGTATTTGTTTGGCTTAAACATAAAGTGTTATAACGGCTTTATGGGAAGTTGGTTATAACAGCTTTATGTAGGTAAGAAAATGGGTTGTGGTTTTCGAAAGGTAATTGATTTGATTATAACTGGCTTGTTATGTGTTAATGAAGTTGAAGTATTTCAAAAGATTTGTGAATCGTTTTGAAAGAAGAAGTAATACTTGGTTTTTGAAAACTTAAGAGTTATACTAGCTTTATGGGAAGTTAGGTATAACGCTTAAGAATGTTTTATCGATTTCGAAATCGAATGTATCGACAAACCATCGCAGCGTTAATAAAAGGAAATGTTTTGACTAATTAAGTATTATTAAAACCAGAGAAACTTCCATCCGCATAGAAGCTAAGATGACAAAATGATATTTCCTAGATCATGGTCTGTAATAAGATTGTTATAAACAAGAATATCCTACTCACATATAAGACTTATGTTTCTCGAGATAGTTTTAAGGAATTATGTTCTCAAATGAATAAGACTATGAACTATGAAACCTTTCTAAAATGAGAAACTTGAACATTGGAAATTAGGCAAACTTGATCATTGGAAAAGAATGTTGCTACTTGATTTTACAAAGAGAAGTAATTGATTTACTTTAAAGGATAGTCACTCTATTTTATACTACGGATATTGTGTGACATCGCGAAAGTAACGTATCTTTTAAAGAGTTAATGTATGAAGTACTTTGGGGATAAAAACCGATTTTGTTAATCATATAGTAGAAGGTACCTGTGAACAACTTGATTGTATTGGTTTGTGATAGCCTTGTAATACCTTCTTGATTGCGTGATAAGTAAACGCGTGTTGGGACGCTACGGTGTTAGTATCTTGTGATGTTTGTGTGAAGGGGTTTCGATTGTGCTTATTAACTATCGCCGTTATGATAGTATTGTGGAATTCATCTCTTGAGATGATTCCGGGTTAAGTCGCCCTCCGACGCGGGTAGACTCAGCGGTCGATGGACCTATGATTCGAGAATACCTCACGCAGTCCCGGGGCCTATGCGGAGCTACGAGAGTTCCGTGTTAGTGTACGCCCTTATGGGCACGCGGTCCACGCGCTACGGATCGCGAAGTCCAGGACGACGCCGGGAGTAGCTACCCGACGCGGGAATACCTCATGCGGGCCGATGAGATTGGCCTACGCGAGTGCGGAGTTCCGTGGTTAGACGCAGACATCGACATCGCGGGCAAGTGGCGGCTTTGATCATGTGACGGCCCAGACAGATCTTATGATACGATTCGCGACCTTGTTGGTATGCGTGGGTTTTTAGTAGTCGGCTATGCCTTCGCATACCCCGCAGATTTATTATGACACAGTGGGACACGTGTTCATGTGTTCCTTGGTGCTTTTATATCATAGATCGCCGCTGAGGAAGGTATTCCACGCATGATTGATGTCGTGGGCCTGAGACCCATTGTTATACTTGAGTGATGACTTGAGGGCGTGAGTCCCTAACTTGACATGATCGCTGGTTGTAAATCGTAGTTTGGTTATCATACATGTCTCCCGCTTTATATGATCGCTATGATTTCATTTACGATGTATTTTCGCCACATACCTGCACGTTGTAATCGACCTCTTCGGGCCGCTCATGCCGCAGTTGAGGTACACCGCCGTTGATCCTAGCTCTCGTGGTCACAGCTTTGGGAAGCTCCGCTTTCTCCGAGGCTTATCGTGGTATAGTCCCCGTCGCCGTAAGTGTTTACATTCGTGGTTTGGCGGGGCCCCGTCCCGCCATTGTTGTCGATCATTCTTAGAGGTCTGTAGTACCGCTGTGGGCGTGGTTTGTAAAGGATTAAACTGCTCATGTTGAAAAAGTTGCTATTTATATATATACCGGGCGTAACTGCTTTAGTTAGCCTGCCTTCTTATTTCACCGTCTTATTTCACCGGTTTCATGTATTGTCTTTATGTTCCCGATTACTGATGTATGTCTACTTGGGTGCCCGGTAAGGCACTACCACGCCCGGTTCGGTCGTGACAAAAGTGGTATCGTGAGCGATTAATCCTGAAAGTGTCTACATACCGTGATCCAAGAAGTCTTGATTATCTGTGTGTTGTGCACCACACCAATAATCGTGAGGCTATAGGGTATTTAGGATCGGTTTCTATTCTTCTCACTCCGAGATCGTGCCTTAGAGCCGTGGTTGTAAGTTAGACCCTCTAACGTATTTCTTTCCCTTACCGCTATGCCTCGCGTAGGCAACCCGCCTGTGAGGGCAAGGCAGCCTTTATGAGCCGCGAGTATAGTTCAGAGGGTTACGAGGGCACAGCCCAATCATCACCGAAAGTTAGGTGCCTATCCGGGATTTCTCGCGACGTCACTAGCCCCAGAGTTTGGCACGACAGGCGCCTTCCCATCGCGCCATGATATTTGAACCTTCGCCCACGATCGAACCGTGAATATAGAGTGCAAAGAGGCGACTTTGGCATTAGCCATGGATTTGGCTACCAAAGAATATACCAAGTACCGCAAGTCTTGATGACTACCTAAGAGAAGATTGTGCAAGAGTAATCCTTCGCCAGTTTGAAGCAGGCATGGCCCGTACGGCTTATGCGCAGCAGCCGAGAAACGTAGAGATCGACGCGTTAACGAAGGACAATGTAAGAGGCCAGAGCAGCAAGGTCCTTTGGTAACTTTCGAGGCGCAGTCACCTCACCGCCAGATTTGATTATGCACATCCATCGCGCAGAGTGGTCTTCCACGAATTTCGTGACGCTCGTGGCACGCAGGAGTTGGTTAGAACCCGTGGCTTCCGGCTCACACATGATGCACGCCATCCCGGGAATGTCATCTTTAGGTTGGTACTTGTTGTACCTATGACCGCCGTGGTCCGTGTCGAAGAGTGTCCGCAGGAGGACTTAGCCTTCAGATCGGTGGGTAGTTCGTCATCTCCTTAGCTATGCGCCTACGGCAGTTTGATTAGAACGACTAAGGGGAGTGAAGCAAGAGACATAGATCTATCCTTAACCTCTGTAGTTTTGTATAGGTGATAAGTAGTATACCTTAGGTACTATGTTCTGATAGCAGTGTGTTAGTTGTGATTTTATAACATGGTTGTTTAACCGAGTAAGATTTTGGGGGATAGAGAAAGTTTGAGCCTTAGACCTTTATACGTAGAGACCTTAGAGGTGAGTCCATCTCGTGAAAAAGGTGTTGTGTTATGTTTGATCCTCATCGGAGTGCATAGTGCACGTGAGTTATGTTGGGACAGTCCCTAGTAGCGTGGAACGAAAGAGGTAGTTGAGCTAAGAAGACCGCCAGGTTTTCGTAACGTGATTAGTGAGATTGTTCCGGCCGAGAGCTAGTATGATGCGGCCACGGGTCGGGTTGAGGCCACGCGGGTCAACCCGCCGCAGTTTGGTGGTGGGGCCAGTGGTGGTCCCGCCGTGGTAGGTCACGAGGTGTTAGGCCCATGTTCGCTAACCAGACGAGTTCGTGGATGCATTCGACCGGTGGTCGGGTCGATGGGGCAGCCCATCGTGTTCTTCGCTCGACCGCTTTACCGTGTGTTGAGTTATCGAAGGGTTGAAAGGCTGACGGGTGCCTACCTTCACCTTATGTCGTGCAAGCTTCCGTGTCGCGGCTATTTTCGCTTTCTAAAAGTTTACCAGTGCAGGTTAGGAACTCGTGTGTCTCGGACCGCATTCGCCCTCGGGCCAGTGTTTGGATTTCAGGGATAGTTGTGGGGATTGTTGTCTCCTGTGGAGGTAGTGTTTGATCTACCATTTCAGTGTTCGGATATCGCCTTATGAAGCCTTGTAAGGGCGGAAGTGTAAGTTGCATGTCGATTGGTTCGATGTTGGCGTTCGCATACTTGGTTTAGGCTTGTTCCAGCAGATCGTGGATAGTGAGAAGCTTTGTCTAGAAGAGGTTCGCACTTCAGAGGAATCGTATGGATAATCGGCGACGACGCCAGAGTTCAGGTTGACGGTCGGTCTTCTTGAAAGTACCACCCCGGGGTGCGACGAGTTTTGGAAAACAGAGGGAACTTAGCCCGAGTTACTTTGGGCCTTTGTGAGTTCATGTGAAGGATAGGCCAGGTTGCCTATATGTTAGCTTTTGCCGTCCGACTTAGGAGGCAGTACGTCCGGTCTTTCGTATTGTTATGATCGGGAAAGTATCGGAAATCCATCCAGAGTGTTCCCACTTAATGATGACCACGTTAGAGATAGTAGTCCCGAGTTTTGGAACCGGCCGCATCTGAATGTGGTAAGAGTTCGTACGACATCCTCCCGGATCGCAGCAGCCGGCACCATTTGTTGGGTCGCCGGAGCAAGGCTCGCGACAAAGTGACAAAGTGGTATCTACGACAGTAAAGAGAGAAGTGAGCATGTATGGCGAGCATTGATGTGATCATTTCTTTGTAAAGAGAAGCGCGAAGAAGTATATTTTAGACCTCTGAGAAGTGTTTGTGGTTATGTTAGAGGTGTTTCCTCGTGGACTTGACGGAGGTATTTTTCTTGGGTGTTTCCGTGGCGACGTGGTGTTTGTTTTCGTAAGTATAGTAGTGAAGACTATATTGCGACGCTTGTTTTGAGACTTAGAAGGAACATTCGACGAATGTTTCAAGGCGAGGAGAATGTTATACCGTATTTCAGAGTATGACGTAAGGACGACGTAGAAAATTTGAGTTTGTGCCTTAAAGTGCTTGGCCGAATTTTATTTGTGCATAACACCTTGCTAGAGTCGTTTTCGACTAAACGCTTTCACACTTTCGTAGGGAATTTCCGGCTATGTCATTTCTTATTTTTGCGGATTTTTCCGAGAGACGAAATATTTTGGACCAACAAGAGGGCGACAGTTGTCACCCTCTCATTGGGACACCTCACATAATGTAGTGGCCGAAAGTCGGCCATTGTGGTCAAGGGTTGGTAGGATATTTTGTGTTAGTTGGCTAGTGTGCACTTGGCAAGATCTTGGCCCTACACTTGCATAGCACTTGGCTAAATCTTGGCCATTGTGGCCTTCACTTGACCTATAAATACCCCTCCCCTTTGATTTAACTTCTTCATCCAAAAATCTCTTAAGTCTTGAAAGCTTCTTCCTCCCCTTGTGTAGTGTAGTGGCGAGAGCCCTCCTCCCCTTGGCCGAGCCCTTCCCCTCCCAGTAGTACGCTGGGTACCCCCAGCCTAGTTGCTTTCAGATAATACCCCTCTCTTGGTAGAAATACTCTCAAAAGTATTATAATGCCCAAATTACCTTAGCCATATACCTTGTAGTATTCTAAGGTTATACCTATACAAAAGCCCGTAAATACTATTATACTTCCCGTCACTACAAAACCGAAACCCTAGGAAAATCTCCATGGTTAGTTGGAGTAGTAGGTAGAAGTTGGTTAGAACTTCTAAGGGTTGTTTGGAGCGGGTTGGAGCGCACTGGGTGGAGCTAAACGATTGCCCAGATCGACTTTATACTTGGATAATTATGGGCTTATCGAGGTAAATATCTTGTCCCTCTATTGTAATTGAAATTACATATTGTTAGAATATATAGTTAAGATACTATATATAGAATCGAACGTAGTTATTGGCAATGTCTTTGACTTAAGCTCGAATAATACTTACCAATGTCTTGTGACTTAAGCCCGAATGTAAAGAAGAGTAACGAATCAGAATTACATGGGTTGTATTAAAGAGACTTGTAGTAGTAGTGGAGTAGAATTGTACAGTAGGTTAGTCATATAACCCCCGGTTGGCTTGGTAGCCTACCGATAGAGAGAGGAGATTTACTGCCATGGGGGAGGTGGCCGAATTTTCGTAGAATGTTCTCACGAAGAGACCTTATGTTAATAAGCGCTGTGGCCTTATAGGTGGAAGTATTATGCGTGGCGCGATCTACTTGGCTTAGGAGTAGCCATGGTTTGAGGTACTTGGAGCGCTTTTGCTATTAGTCGATAATCGCCGCGAGGTATGTGAACCTCTTCCTATCTCTTCTAGCATGATATGTGTGAACTATGTAGTACTGTAGACGTACATGTGCAAGTGTATTTGTTTATTTAAACATAAAGTGTTATAACGGCTTTATGGGAAGTTGGTTATAACTTTATGTAGGTAAGAAAATGGGTTGTGGTTTTCAAAGGTAATTGATTTGATTATAATCGGTTGTTATGTGTTAATGAAGGTTGAAGTATTTCAAAAGATTTGTGAATCGCTTTTGAAAGAAGAATAATACTTGGTTTTTGAAAACTTAAGAGTTATACTAGCTTTATGGGAAGTTAGGTATAACGCTTAAGAATGTTTTATCGATTTCGAAATCAATGTGTATCGACAAACCACCGCAATAAGTTAATAAAAGGAAATGTTTTGACTAATTAAGCATTATTAAAACCAAGAGAAACTTCCATCCGCATGTAAGCTAAGATGAGACAAAATGATATTTCCTAGATCATGGTCACGTAATAAGATTGTTATAAACAAGAATATCCTACTCACATATAAGACTTATGTTTCTCGATAGTTTTAAGGAATTATGTTCTCAAATGAATAAGACTATGAACTACTAAAACTTTCTAAAATGAGAAACTTGAACATTGGAAATTAGGCAAACTTGATCATTGGAAAAGAATGTTGCTACTTGATTTTACAAAGAGAAGTAATTGATTTACTTTAAAAGGATAGTCACTCTATTTTTATACTACGGATATTGTGTGACATTGTGAAAGTAACGATCTTTTAAAGAGTTAATGTATGAAGTACTTTGGGGATAAAACCCGATTTTGTTAATCATATAGTAGCAGGTACCTTGTGTGAACAACTTGATTGTATTGGTTTGTGATAGCCTTGTAATACCTTCTTGATTGCGTGGATAAGTAAACGTGTTGGGATGCTACGTGTGTTAGTATCTTGTGATGTTTGTGTGAAGGGGTTTCCCTTGATTGTGCTTATTAACTATCAGTCGTTATGATAGTATTGTGGCATTCATCTCGAGATGATTCCGGGTTGTCGCCTCCACGCGGGTAGACTCAAAGTGGTCGATGGACCCATGATTCGAGAATACCATGCAGTCCTCGGGGGCCTATGCGGAGCTACGAGTTCCGTGTTAGTGACGTCCTTATGGGTACGCGGTCCATGTGGCCACGCGATCGCTAAGTCCGTGACGACGCCGGGAGTAGCTACCGATGCGGGAATACCACGCGCCGATGAGATTGGCCTATGCGGAGTCGCGGAGTTCTGTGGTTAGACGCGCATATTGATATCGCGGGCAAGTGGCGGCTTTGATCATGTGGCGTCAGACAGATCTTATGATACAGCTCATGACCTTGTTGGTGCTGGGTTTTTTTAGTAGCTCGGCTATGCCTTCGCATTTACCCCGCAGCTTTTATTATGACACAGCGGACCCGTGTTCACGTGTTCCTCGTGCTTTTATATCATACCGCTTCGGCAGTGAGGAAGGTATTCCACGCATGATTGATGTCGCGGGCCCGAGACCCATTGTTATACTGAGTGATGACTTGAGGCGTGAGTCCCAACTTGACATGATCGCTTTGTTGTAAATCGTAGTTTGGTTATCATACATGTCTCCGCTTTATATGATCGCTATGATTTCATTTACGATGTATTTTCGTTTCACATAATGACCGTTGTAATGACCGACTCTCCTTGGGGCTGCTCATGCCGCAGGTTGAGGTACACCCGCCGTTGATCCTAGCTCGTGGTCACGCCACGTTTGGGAAGCTCCGTTTCTCCTGTGAGGCTTATCAGCGGTATAGTCCCCGCCGCCGTAGTGTTTACATTCGTGGGTTATGGGCCTGGCCCCGCCATTGTTGTCGTATCATTCTTAGAGGTCTGTAGTAATCGCTGTGGTTTGTAAAAGGATTAAACTGCTCATGTTGAAAAAGTTGCTATTTATATATATACCGGCGTAACTGCTGGTTAGCCTGCTTTTCTTATTTCACCGTTTTATTTCAATCGTTTCATGTATTGTCTTTATGTTCCGATTACTCGATGTATGTCTACTTGGGTGCCTGGTAAGGCACTGGGCCACGGGCCCGTTGGCCGTGACATTAACTAACCTTTTTCTTCACAAATTACCTAAACTTTTCCACGAAAACTCACATCTTTCTTTCTTTTCAAAATTTCGCTCTGGACGCACGCCCTCACATACATACCGCAACTACGGTATAACATTCTCTCCTTAGAAACATTCATCCCGAATGTTCCTTCTCGTCGGATAACGATAAAGTTCCTCTAACAAGTTGCCGACGCCACGCCTGGCCACGAACTAACACACGTTCTCTACTCCCTAACTCGTTGTACTTTCCTCGAACACTCCGAACTCTTTCTAGTATCCGCACCACACTTCCGCAATGCTTCGCTTTCCAACCTTCGAGTTACTACCCAAACATGGTCATCTTACTAACTTCGATCTCCCTTAAGGCCATTCCCGGCCTTCACGAACCGATTCTGGTAGAACGTATCCACGAACTCATACGATGGTCACCTAAACTGGGGCCTAGCATCCTCGTGACCCTACCACCTGGCGGAACCACCTCGAACTGACCCCACCACACACCGGGCCGCGGGTTGACCCTCAAATGGTCCTCAACCCGACCCCACAACCGCGCCACATTCTTGTTCCCCGATACGGAACAATCTAACCAACACACGTCATGAAAGCTAACACTTCCATCTCGCACTACCCATGGACTTATCACACAAATAAATCCTACGATACTACGCACTCGTTAAAGGTCAAACATAAATAAATCTTTTACTCACGACGACCCTACCTCTAAGGTCTCAATCGTGAAATAGTCTAAGGTTCACACTTCCATGCCCCGGGCTTACCCTTCTACACTCACGGGTTTCTCAATCACATATTAGCACAAAGCTATCCTAACATAACACTTAACACATTATCTTAACATCAATACATACAAGTTCTAGAGGTTAAGGATATACCGAAAATAGGCGGTTCAAAGGACCGCAAGACTGGAACTTCCACCGCGACTCTACCGTGGCCCGGCCGTGTATGAACATCCCGCCTAGTTGTGGAAGGAAGAACCCGCGAATCGATCTGTAGCTGCGGTTATCCTCGCCAGCATACTCCCGGTGGACAGCCCTAAATGGCCGCCGCCGATGTAAAACAAACTCCCGGACTAGCACGACACTCCCACCGCGAGTCTACCACGATCACAACGCAGGTAGGGTGGCTTCGCTGGCTAACACCTCGCTTCTCAAAATCTGAACCCGAGCCACGACTGCCTCAATACTGGATGCCTTCAAGATTGTGGAGGACCACTACGCACCAGCGAGGCGCATAACTAGTCTCGCTGGCGAGGCGGTTCGCCTCGAAAGTCACCAAAGGACCTCGCTGTTCGCCCTTTTTTCGACTCGCCATTCCGTCGATCTTCTCCGCGCCTCACATCCCCAGATGAGCTCGCATGCGGCAATGTCCATGCCCGAAGCAGCTACACCGAACAAGCCTCTGGCAAGTAATCATCTAGCGGTGACGTAGCCGTGCACTCTATCCTCCATGGTTGCCACTAAAGCGGGACATACCGAGCCAACGCAGTCAAACTCCACGTTGTACTCCCGAATGCGCCAGATCGCTCGGCCAAAGATCATAAATCGTTTACCGTGCCCTCCTCATGCGGAGGCAAGTGAGTGAGGAATGCCTCGAGAACTCGCTCCCATATCTTTGAAGCGCATGCTCTCCCGACAACCCCACGAATCAAAACCACGATCGCGTATCACGCACCGATGCGTAACCTAAGACCACCGACCGGTCTCCAAGCCTTGATCACTCTACGACCAGAATCGCCGGATGAACTCTCGCGATCATCCTCGTGCCTCGACCCATAAAACTCGCGCGGCTAACTCGAAAAGTCCCGTAGCCTCAAACTATTCGCTTGGGTGAATCCATCGGTGTATCGAATCGAACCGCCAGATCCACTTATCTCATGCTCGCCACGACTCGCCGAATCGCCATCTCCTTGTACCCATCTCATCTCGCTCCAGCCGTGACTGGAGGCTCAGTATCGTGGTCTCGGCAGCCATCGCGGCGCTTCTAAACCGCTGGCCGGGCGCCGCAAAACTCGCCGCTCAAGCACACCAGTACGTATCGCTCGCGCCTCGCACTCCTCCTCAGATCTCACTAGCAGCCTCCTCACGCCTTGCCCTTCCGGGCTCGGTTGCGCGGAGGCATAACCGTAAAACGAGATACGCCGTAGGGTCCAACTTACAACACGCCTTCTAAGGCACGATCTCGTAATGAGAAGAATGGAAACTAATCCTAAATGTCCTATAGCCTCATGATTATAGATGGTGCACAACACACCGATAATCAAGACTCTACTAGACACGGTTCAGAGACACTTTCCGAGGATTAACCGCTCTGATACCACTTTTGTAACGACTCCATTCCGGGTCAGCATCGTGCCTTACCCCGCACCCTAGTGACACAACATCAGAAAACTAGGAAAATAAAACTTTAAACAAAGAAACAAGATATATGATCATAAAACAAAGCAACCCAACGGTTACCTTTCCAATAACATATATAAATACAACTCTTTCAAAACGAGCGCTTTAATCCTTTTCACAAACCCCACAACAAGCATTTCATGCACTTAAGATTTGGCACAACTATGACGGACAGGGCCCCGCCATACCCCAATGTACAAGAATCTACAACTCTGGGAACACATACCAAAAGATAAGCCTCGGAGAAACGGAGCTTCCCAATACACTCAACCGAGATCCTAGGCGAGGATCCACGGCCGATGCACTTCTACCACAAGATGAACGCAGCGGCCGAGGTCAAGACAGTACCAAGTATGTGAAATCAGAAATATCAGAATGAAATCATAGCGATTTATATAAAGCGAGAGACATGAATGATAACCAAACTACAAGCTACATACATATATCGCTTATATCAAGTCGGGTCTCACGCCTCCACATCATTCGTGCCCGTGGAATGCCTTCTCATCGCCGCGGCATGATATGATAACACCAAGAAGTACACCAGACACCAAGTCCTACTGATGCCAAAGTCAGTACTAATAATTCAAATGGAAGCATACCCGCGCTACGCATCGTGTCGGTATGTCCAAAAGGGAACCACAAGACAAAGAATCAAAATGGAAGCATACCCGCGCTCACGATCGCGGTCAAGATGTCCAAAAGGAAACAATAAGACAAAGATTCCAAATGGAAACATACCCGCGCGCCACGATCGTGTCGAGATGCCCAAAGGGAAACAATAAAGCAATATCAACATGGAAGATACCCGCGCCACGATCGTGTCGTGATGTCCAAAGCGATTAGCAAAAGTAACACAATCAAAAGGAACGTACCCGTGGAATTTCTCCATCAACTGGCGATGTCCAAGTAAGTTCTCAACAAGTCAACCGACTTCTCTATCGAGAGACGCGGTAATACGTAAATACAACACTTGTACAACAAAGGCTATCATCACAAGCATAGGCAAGTTTCACACAACTCAAAGTACTTTCACATAAGCCACACAATACCCGTAGTATAAAAATCGTGACTATCTTTTAAGTAAACCAGACACTTCCTTTGTAAAATCAAGTAACAACATTTTTTCCAAACGCTCAAGTTTGCCTAATTTCAAATGCTCAAGTCACTTATTTTGGAAAGGTTTCATAACTCATAGTCTTAATCTCTTTTAAAACAATTGAGTAGCATATGTCATATATGTGAGTAGTTTATTCTTGTTTATAACGATCTTATTACAAACAGCATGATCTAGAAAATGTAATATCATTTTGTCTCATCTTAGCTTCTATGCAGATGGAGGTTTCTACTTGGTTTTAATACAACACATCATTATTCAATACATTTTCCTTTATTAACGCCGCAGTGGTCCTGTTGATACACATTCTGATTCCCAAATCAAGAAACATTATCCTTTAAAACCAAGTACTCATTACTCACGAATGAGGTTTCACATAAACATCCACATTAAAACAAATAAGTTAAGTCTCTATCTTATAAGATCAAGTCTCTTAACTTCTAACATCAAGAAACCATTTTCACTACGTAAGGTCGTTATAACTAACTTCCCATAAAGCTATTATAACACCCTATGTTTTAAACCAACCAAATCACTTAGCACATGTGACGTCTACCATACTACATAGTTCACAACAATCATGCTAGAAAGGATAGGAAGAGTTCGCATACCTCGCTGACGATTATCGACAAGAAGCAAAACGCCCACAGATCAGAAACGGCTAGCCTTTTCCACTCTTCAAGTAGAATACTCTAGTAATCTTCCACCTATAAGGCCACAAACGTCTATTAAATCTTAAACACAAGTTTCCATCTTCTACGTAAAATTCGGCAGCCACTTCCCCGCCACACAACAGAAATCTCCTCCTCTGTCGAGGCCGACTACGAAGCCAACCCGGGGGTTTACACGTCAACGGGACGTACAATTATACTACGAAGCACGTTACACAAGTTCATCGCATTACCCTATGTAATTCTGATTCGATTCTCTTCTTTAAATTGGGCTTAAGTCAAAAGACATTGCGTGAAGCTATGTTCGATTCTATATATAGTATACTTCAACTATATAATCCTACAACATGTAATCTCCAATTACAATAAGGACAAGAATATTTACCTCGACAAGCCCAAAATTATCCAAGTTATAATGTCGATCCCGAGCAAGGTTTAGCTCCTACTCAGTGCGCTCCAATCCGCCTCCAAACAACCCTTAGAAGTTCTTAACCAACCTACTCAAATACTTCAACCAGTATGAAGATTTCCTTAGTGGTTTAGGTTTGAGACTAAAAGGACAAAAGGTAGTATTCCTATCACGTATGAGAGGTAACTTTTGAAATACTACTAGGTAAAGGCTAAGGTATTTTGGGCATTATAACAATACTAGAGAGTATTTCTATACCACAAAAGGGGGTATTATCACGAAAACAACTAGCAGGGGTACCTCACTGCTAGCACTTCAACGGGAGGAGGCTCTGCGACCCCAAAGGCCACAAAGGGGAGGAAGGTTTCACAAGAGCTCACAAAGTGAGGAGAGGGTTTCAAGACTTGGAAGTTTTGGATGAATGAAGTCTTCAAGCTGGGGTATTTATAGCAAAACCAAAGCCAACCAATGGCGAAGATCAAGCTACGTGCAAAGTGAGTGTAAGCCTTGATGCCAAGTGCACCTTAGCCCCTACTCCACAAACAATGCACAAAACATGGCACCAAACAAGCCACAAACAAGGCCAAAATATGAGCCAAGGGCGATAGGGCACAAACGTGCAACGCGTGAGCCAAAAGATCAAGCCAAACGTGAACCACATCGTGCACTGACGCCTTCAACACTTCTTCCGATGTGAGGTGACACATGTCACCCTCCGTTGGTCCAAAATGTTTAAATCTCTCGGAAAAATCATGAAAAATTAAAAGGACATAGCCGAATTTTCCCTCGAAGTGGAAACGTTTAGTAAAAACGACTCTAACCGTGTTGTGCACATTGCGTAAATTCGCCAAAGGGTGCCACGCAGGGTGACACGTGTCGCCCCGATTCGCTTTAATATTTCGTCTTAGAAAATATCCAAAATAATGGAAATCTCAAAACAAAGCGGGCCCATAAAACAGTAAATTTCTCCAGTGGGCCCACGTGACCATATCGAAAATAAAATCTCAAAATTCTAATATAATTTAAGAAGCCCATATACCAAACAGGAAACCAATTCTCATTAACGAACACTTTCTTCACAAATGCAAGGAACTTTTAAGCCGAAAACTCACATCTTCTTTCTTTTCAAAATTTCTGCCAGACTTCAAATGCGTCGTCCTCACATACATACCGCAACTACGGTATAACACGGCCGCCATACTGCGAATGTACATATCTACGACACCGTGGAGAACCATACCAAAAGTCGAGCCTCGGAGAAGATGGAGCTCACGACACTGTGTAGAGATCTGGGGACGCGGATCTAGCACTCGCTTCCCTTACTGCGGCGTGAACGCAGCCTCAAGGAGGTCAGTACAACAGTACCAAGTATGTGAAGCGTAGCATCATAAAATCAAAGTATTTAAAACCATTTGCAAATACAACCAGTTCAATCGCATAGTGCACGACATAAACAAGAGCAAAATAGATATAATGAACCGGGTCTTTCTAGGCGCGAATGATCGAAGCAAGGCCAATCGCCCAAGTATCATTATCGTGCCTAATCTGGACTTCCGCAGTCCATGAGTCACGCCTGAGACACGCATGAGGTATTCCTCAGATCGGTAACTAACCCACATTCTCACTGACTCGCGACCGCATAGTCTCATAGACCGCATAGTCACATTGATCGCATAGGCATCCCCGTCGAGGATAAAACACCGGAATGATCAATCACGGAACTCCCGCAGCTGACCGCGATAGTCACATAGATCGCATAGCCGTATAGACCCGCATCGTGGCAAGCCCTCAGTATAAGAAGTCGAGGGTATGTGATATAATAACAAGATAATCTGCCTTAACGCTTAACAACGTAAGCACAACAAGAACGCACTTCTTACACAACATCACAAGGCA